>CM034153.1:57780543-58147836 GCA_019776745.2 Taxus chinensis
ATGTATGAAAAATTATCCATAGATAGACAAACCAGCGTATACCTTTTGATTTTATCAGATAGGGTGTTCGGAAAAGGTCGGAATAGTTAAATAGGAGGATTACTATGACTATAGCCCTTGGAAAGTCTTCCAAAGAGGAACAAACTTTATTTGATACTATGGATGACTGGCTACGCAGAGACCGTTTTGTTTTTGTGGGTTGGTCTGGTCTATTGCTTTTTCCTTGTGCTTATTTTGCCCTAGGTGGATGGTTCACGGGTACAACCTTTGTGACTTCATGGTATACTCATGGATTGGCCAGTTCGTATTTGGAAGGTTGTAATTTTTTAACTGCCGCAGTTTCTACGCCTGCTAATAGTTTAGCACATTCTTTGCTGCTATTATGGGGTCCTGAAGCACAAGGAGATTTTACTCGTTGGTGCCAATTAGGTGGTCTATGGACTTTCGTTGCTCTTCATGGTGCTTTTGGTCTAATAGGCTTCATGTTACGCCAATTTGAACTTGCTCGATCTGTACAATTGCGACCTTATAATGCAATTGCGTTCTCTGCTCCGATTGCTGTTTTTGTTTCTGTATTCTTGATCTATCCATTAGGCCAGTCTGGTTGGTTTTTTGCACCTAGTTTTGGTGTAGCGGCTATTTTCCGATTTATCCTCTTTTTTCAAGGTTTTCATAATTGGACCTTGAATCCATTTCATATGATGGGAGTTGCCGGAGTATTGGGTGCTGCTCTTCTATGTGCTATTCACGGTGCTACCGTGGAAAATACTTTATTCGAAGACGGTGATGGTGCAAATACGTTCCGTGCTTTTAACCCAACTCAAGCTGAAGAGACTTATTCTATGGTAACTGCTAACCGTTTCTGGTCCCAAATTTTTGGGGTTGCTTTTTCCAATAAACGTTGGTTACATTTCTTCATGTTATTTGTGCCAGTGACCGGTTTATGGATGAGTGCCATTGGAGTAGTTGGTCTAGCTCTAAACTTACGTGCCTATGACTTTGTTTCTCAGGAGATTCGTGCGGCAGAAGATCCTGAATTTGAAACTTTCTACACAAAAAATATTCTCTTGAACGAAGGTATTCGTGCTTGGATGGCGGCTCAAGATCAGCCTCATGAAAACCTTATATTCCCTGAGGAGGTTCTACCCCGTGGAAACGCTCTTTAATGGAACTCTATCTTTAGCTGGTCGTGACCAAGAAACTACTGGTTTCGCTTGGTGGGCTGGTAATGCCCGACTTATCAATTTGTCAGGTAAATTACTTGGGGCTCACGTGGCTCATGCCGGATTAATTGTATTCTGGGCTGGAGCAATGAATCTATTTGAAGTGGCTCATTTTGTATCGGAAAAGCCTATGTATGAACAAGGATTGATTTTACTTCCCCATCTAGCTACTTTAGGATGGGGAGTCGGTCCTGGTGGGGAAATTGTGGACACTTTTCCCTATTTTGTATCTGGGGTACTTCACTTAATTTCTTCTGCAGTTTTAGGTTTTGGTGGTATTTATCACGCACTAATCGGACCCGAAACTTTAGAAGAATCTTTTCCATTTTTGGTTATGTCTGGAAAGATAGAAATAAAATGACTACAATTTTAGGTATTCACTTAATTTTGCTAGGTGTTGGTGCTTTTCTTCTAGGTCTTCAAGGCTTTGTATTTTGTGGCATATATGATACCTGGGCTCCTGGTGGTGGAGATGTAAGAAAAAATTATGAACCTTACGCTTAACCCAGTTGCTATATTTGGTTATTGTCTCAAGTCTCCTTTTGGAGGAGAGGGATGGATTGTTAGCGTGGACAATCTAGAAGATATAAAGTCGGAGGACATGTTGGGTTAGGTTCCATTTGTATTTTCGGTGGTATCTGGCACATCTTAACAAAACCTTTGCATGGGCTCCGTCGTGCGTTTGTATGGTCAGGGAGAAGCCTACTTGTCCTATTAGTGTTGCTGCTTGTGGTTAATGTTATTTGGTATTACCAGGGAGGAAGAACAGAAAAGCTAATTTGCTTTTTCCATCAGTTGTTCTTCTTATATTTATTCCATTCAGAAGGTAATTTGAGGATCAGAAAATAAACTGAATAGAAACAACATCATGCATTTACCATATTGCATTGTTTCGGTTTAGCGGATAATATCTGTGCCAACAAGAAATGTTTCGGAACCCAATTCATAATTTGTTGAAAGGGATATGATGTATGAAAAATTATCCATAGATAGACAAACCAGCGTATACCTTTTGATTTATCAGATAGGGTGTTCGGAAAAGGTCGGAATAGTTAAATAGGAGGATTACTATGACTATAGCCCTTGGAACGTCTCTCCAAAGAGGAACAAACTTTATTTTGATACTATGGATGAATGGCTACGCAGAGACCGTTTTGTTTTTGTGGGTTGGTCTGGTCTATTGCTTTTTCCTTGTGCTTATTTTGCCCTAGGTGGATGGTTCACGGGTACAACCTTTGTGACTTCATGGTATACTCATGGATTGGCCAGTTCGTATTTGGAAGGTTGTAATTTTTTAACTGCCGCAGTTTCTACGCCTGCTAATAGTTTAGCACATTCTTTGCTGCTATTATGGGGTCCTGAAGCACAAGGAGATTTTACTCGTTGGTGCCAATTAGGTGGTCTATGGACTTTCGTTGCTCTTCATGGTGCTTTTGGTCTAATAGGCTTCATGTTACGCCAATTTGAACTTGCTCGATCTGTACAATTGCGACCTTATAATGCAATTGCGTTCTCTGCTCCGATTGCTGTTTTTGTTTCTGTATTCTTGATCTATCCATTAGGCCAGTCTGGTTGGTTTTTTTGCACCTAGTTTTGGTGTAGCGGCTATTTTCCGATTTATCCTCTTTTTTCAAGGTTTTCATAATTGGACCTTGAATCCATTTCATATGATGGGAGTTGCCGGAGTATTGGGTGCTGCTCTTCTATGTGCTATTCACGGTGCTACCGTGGAAAATACTTTATTCGAAGACGGTGATGGTGCAAATACGTTCCGTGCTTTTAACCCAACTCAAGCTGAAGAGACTTATTCTATGGTAACTGCTAACCGTTTCTGGTCCCAAATTTTTGGGGTTGCTTTTTCCAATAAACGTTGGTTACATTTCTTCATGTTATTTGTGCCAGTGACCGGTTTATGGATGAGTGCCATTGGAGTAGTTGGTCTAGCTCTAAACTTACGTGCCTATGACTTTGTTTCTCAGGAGATTCGTGCGGCAGAAGATCCTGAATTTGAAACTTTCTACACAAAAAATATTCTCTTGAACGAAGGTATTCGTGCTTGGATGGCGGCTCAAGATCAGCCTCATGAAAACCTTATATTCCCTGAGGAGGTTCTACCCCGTGGAAACGCTCTTTAATGGAACTCTATCTTTAGCTGGTCGTGACCAAGAAACTACTGGTTTCGCTTGGTGGGCTGGTAATGCCCGACTTATCAATTTGT
Source organism: Taxus chinensis (assembly GCA_019776745.2). NCBI lineage: Eukaryota > Viridiplantae > Streptophyta > Pinopsida > Cupressales > Taxaceae > Taxus > Taxus chinensis. The sequence continues at coordinate 57,783,985 of CM034153.1, forward strand.
CAGGTAAATTACTTGGGGCTCACGTGGCTCATGCCGGATTAATTGTATTCTGGGCTGGAGCAATGAATCTATTTGAAGTGGCTCATTTTGTATCGGAAAAGCCTATGTATGAACAAGGATTGATTTTACTTCCCCATCTAGCTACTTTAGGATGGGGAGTCGGTCCTGGTGGGGAAATTGTGGACACTTTTCCCTATTTTGTATCTGGGGTACTTCACTTAATTTCTTCTGCAGTTTTAGGTTTTGGTGGTATTTATCACGCACTAATCGGACCCGAAACTTTAGAAGAATCTTTTCCATTTTTTGGTTATGTCTGGAAAGATAGAAATAAAATGACTACAATTTTAGGTATTCACTTAATTTTGCTAGGTGTTGGTGCTTTTCTTCTAGTCTTCAAGGCTTTGTATTTTGGTGGCATATATGATACCTGGGCTCCTGGTGGTGGAGATGTAAGAAAAATTATGAACCTTACGCTTAACCCAGTTGCTATATTTGGTTATTTGCTCAAGTCTCCTTTTGGAGGAGAGGGATGGATTGTTAGCGTGGACAATCTAGAAGATATAATCGGAGGACATGTATGGTTAGGTTCCATTTGTATTTTCGGTGGTATCTGGCACATCTTAACAAAACCTTTTGCATGGGCTCGTCGTGCGTTTGTATGGTCAGGAGAAGCCTACTTGTCCTATAGTTTAGCTGCTCTTTCTATCTTTGGTTTTATTGCTTGTTGTTTTGTTTGGTTTAACAATACAGCTTATCCCAGTGAATTCTATGGGCCAACCGGCCCAGAGGCGTCTCAAGCTCAAGCATTTACTTTTCTAGTTAGAGATCAACGTCTTGGAGCTAGTGTAGGGTCTGCCCAGGGGCCTACTGGTTTAGGTAAATATCTAATGCGTTCTCCTACTGGAGAAATTATCTTCGGAGGAGAAACAATGCGTTTTTGGGATCTTCGTGCTCCCTGGTTGGAACCTCTAAGGGGTCCTAATGGTTTGGACCTGAGTAAGTTGAAAAAGGACATACAACCCTGGCAAGAACGACGTTCAGCGGAATATATGACTCATGCTCCTTTAGGTTCTTTAAATTCTGTGGGTGGTGTAGCTACCGAGATTAATGCGGTGAATTATGTATCACCCCGAAGTTGGTTAGCCACCTCTCATTTTGTTCTAGGATTTTTCTTTTTCGTGGGTCATTTGTGGCATGCAGGAAGAGCTCGCGCAGCTGCAGCAGGATTTGAGAAAGGAATTGATCGTGATTTTGAACCTGTTCTTTCCATGACCCCTCTTAATTAAACGATAAAATAAACTAGATAAAATCATAATTCATCTAATTTCTTTTCATTTACCATGTTGGGAGACGGGATAGCAGGATCCTTCGATATTTTTTTCCAACTGAGTCCTTATTGCTCGGCTATATAGCCGAGCCTTTTTTTGCTACTGATCTGATAAGATCGATTGTTTAATCGAAAAAAAGGAGAGAGAGGGATTCGAACCCTCGATAGTTTTTTAAAACTATACCGGTTTTCAAGACCGGAGCCATCAACCACTCGGCCATCTCTCCCGGACGAGGCCAACTGGTCCTATTTTACTCCGACAGATAATAATTAATTCAATTATGATCAATGAAAATCCGTAGTGCATTTGATGCAGAATTTGACCGGATGGGGATCGAATGGTATAGTCTATTGAATCTGTTGAAAGCTTTTAAGATCACAACAATGACTATTGCTTTCCAATCGTCTGTGTTTGCATTAATTGCAATTTCATTTCTCCTAGTGATTGGTGTACCTGTCGCACTTGCCTCTCCTACTGGTTGGTCAAGTAGCAAAAATGTGCTATTTTCAGGAATATCATTATGGATTGGATCAGTCTTTTTAGTAGGTATTCTGAATTCTTTTATATCTTAGATATGTTTTAAGATCTTTTGGGTTGAAACCCTCCCTCCCCTTTCCGTAGGGCATTAATAGTTCGCAAGGGCATTTCCTAAAAATACCAAGAAACTAAATTAAAGTGTTCTTGGGAGGGTTTATTTTATTATTGGTAGTATTAATCATCATACTTATACTACTAAAGTATGTACCCACATAGAAGTGGTAATATATAGGGATATATATTATATTATCCCTATAACGAGTCAAATGCGGGTATTGTTTAATGGATAAAATTTATTCTTGCCAAGGATAAGATGCGGGTTCGATTCCCGCTACCCGCCCATCTGGAGGATGAAATCCTAACAAGGAATAATTATTGGTTTGGTCATATCTTTTCCTGGTTTATCAAACCATTCTCCAGGGAATTAAGAATGGATAAAAAGCTTATTGTATTTTTAGCGGAGACGGGATTTGAACCCGTGACTTCAAGGTTATGAGCCTTGCGAGCTACCAAACTGCTCTACTCCGCGCTATCCTTTCATATGACCTTTACTATAATAGCAAAAAATAGGTGTATTGAGCAACCCCTGAGAAATGATATTATCCCTCCCTATATAGGGAAGGACTTTTCTATCATCACAATAACCTTAAAGAACGAATCTTTTTTTCCTCCTACCAACTCGATTTTGTTACCCCAGCCAACAAACATGCGTGAGCCATCTCACGGATTATATATCCGGACAACTCAAAATCTCGATAGTTAGCTCTAGGGCTTCCAGTCGTCAAACAACGTCGACGAAGACGTGTAGGTGCACTATTACGTGGTGAAGATTGTAATTTTATATAAATTTTCATTTTCTCATCTAATGATGATACTTCGCTCATATCTTTTTTCAAAGATTGACGAAGGAAATTATATTTCCTTTCCAATCTTTGTTTCTTTTTCTCTCTTTCAATGAGACTTTTTCTTGCCATAATTATTCAGTCAATTTTTATCGAGGAATCAAAATAAAATAAAATATAGATCAAATTTTAGATGGATAAGTATTACGTGTATTATTCCTTATTTTAAATACAGAGAGATTAGATTTATAATCTATATATCTCCTCAAATTTAAAAGAATTAACCAAATTTGCCTGATGTAGAGGCAATTAAGAAAGCTGCATAGGTAAATATATAACCTACGGAAAAGTGAGCTAATCCAACTAATCGTGCTTGAACGATGGAAAGAGCTACCGGCTTGTCCCTCCATCGAACTAAATTGGCCAAAGGTGTGCGTTCATGGGCCCATGCGAGAGTTTCAATAAGTTCCTGCCAATATCCACGCCAGGAAATAAGAAACATAAATCCAGTAGCCCAAACAAGATGCCCGAATAAGAACATCCACGCCCAGACAGATAAACTGTTCATACCGAAAGGATTGTATCCATTAATAAGTTGTGAAGAGTTTAACCAAAGATAATCTCTTGACCATCCCATTAAATAAGTGGAAGATTCATTAAATTGCGCAACATTCCCCTGCCATAAGGTGATATGCTTCCAATGCCAATAGAAAGTAACCCATCCAATGGTATTCAACATCCAAAAAACTGCCAAATAAAAAGCATCCCAGGCCGAAATATCGCAAGTACCACCCCGTCCCGGACCATCGCAAGGAAAACTATAACCAAAATCTTTCTTATCAGGCATTAACTTGGAACCACGCGCATCTAAAGCACCTTTTACTAAAATCAATGTAGTTGTATGCAAACCTAGAGCAATAGCATGATGAACCAAAAAGTCTCCAGGACCAATTGTTAAGAACAGTGAATTTTTATTATCGTTAATAGCATTCAACCAACCAGGTAACCATATGCTTTTACCAGCATTGAATGCTGGATCATTTGCTGAAGATAAGAGTACATCAAAACCATATAAAGTCTTACCATGAGCAGATTGTATCCACTGAGCAAATATAGGCTCGATCAAGATCTGTTTTTCTGGAGTACCAAAAGCAAGCATAACATCGTTATGAACATAAAGTCCCAAGGTATGAAAACCTAGGAATAAACTAGCCCAACTCAAATGAGATATTATAGCTTCCTTATGCTCCAACATTCTCGCCAATACATTATCCTTATTCTGTTCTGGATTATAATCCCTAATGAGGAATATAGCTCCATGAGCAAACGCCCCTGTCATAATGAATCCGGCAATGTATTGATGATGAGTATACAATGCAGCTTGGGTAGTGAAGTCTTGTGCTATGAATGCATAGGCGGGTAAAGAATACATGTGTTGAGCTACCAAGGAAGTTATAACTCCCAAAGAAGCTAGAGCAAGACCTAATTGAAAATGAAGAGAATTATTTATTGTGTTATAAAGACCCTTATGTCCGCGGCCTAATAGGCCTCCCGGAGGAATATGTGCTTCTAAAATATCTTTTATACTGTGTCCGATCCCAAAGTTGGTTCTATACATATGACCAGCAATAAAAAAGACAAATGCAATAGCTAAATGATGATGAGCAATATCAGTTAGCCATAAACTTTGAGTTTGTGGGTGGAATCCTCCAAGAAGAGTTAGGATCGCAGTTCCCGACCCTTGAGAGGTACCAAAAAAATGATTACTAGAATCAGGATTTTGAGCATAAAGATTCCACTGACCTGTAAAAAGTGGTTCTAAACCTTGGGGATACGGTAATACATTCAAGAAATTATCCCATCTTATGTGTTCCCCCCTTGATTCAGGAATAGCGACATGAATTAAATGTCCCGTCCAAGCCAAAGAACTGACTCCGAAGAGCCCAGACAAATGATGATTGAGACGAGATTCGGCATTTTTAAACCATGAAACACTTGGTTTCCATTGAGGTTGTAAATGCAACCGACCCGCTATTAAAAAGATAGAAGAAAGAAATAGCAAGAAAAGAGCTCCGGTATAAAGATCTTCATTAGTGCGTAAGCCAATTGTATACCACCACTGATAAACACCAGAATAAGCAATATTGACCGGACCGGGGGCGCCTCCTCGGGTAAAGGCTTCTACGGCCGGTTGACCAAAATGAGGATCCCAAATTGCATGAGCAATAGGTCTTACATGTAAGGGGTCGTGGACCCATGCTTCGAAATTGCCTTGCCAAGCCACGTGGAATAAATTACCAGAGGTCCACAAAAAGATTATAGCTAACTGACCAAAGTGAGAAGCAAAAATCTTCTGATAAAGGCGTTCTTCGGTAATATCATCATGACTTTCAAAGTCATGTGCAGTAGCAATACCAAACCAAATACGACGAGTAGTTGGGTCCTGGGCCAAGCCTTGGCTGAACTTTGGAAATCTTGATGCCATAATGCTTTTCAAATCCTCCTAGCCATTATCCTACTGCAATAATTCTTGCTAGGAAGAACGCCCATGTTGTGGCGATTCCACCCAGAAGGTAATGAGTTACTCCTACAGCACGTCCTTGGACAATACTCAAGGCTCTGGGCTGGATAGCAGGAGCAACCTTTAATTTGTTATGGGCCCAAACAATAGATTCAATCAGTTCTTGCCAATACCCACGACCACTGAATAGGAACATTAGACTAAAGGCCCAAACGAAATGAGCACCTAAAAATAAAAGACCATATGCAGATAATGAAGAACCGTAAGATTGGATTACTTGAGAGGCTTGTGCCCATAGAAAGTCACGGAGCCACCCGTTAATTGTAATGGAACTCTGTGCAAAGTTGCCTCCTGTAATATGAGTTACTACTCCCTGATCACTTATACTACCCCAAACATCGGACTGCATTTTCCAGCTGAAATGGAATATTACTACCGAAATTGCATTGTACATCCAAAATAAACCTAGGAAGACATGATCCCAGGCAGATACTTGACATGTTCCTCCTCTCCCAGGCCCATCGCAGGGAAAACGAAAACCAAGATTTACTTTATCAGGTATTAAACGAGAGCTACGGGCAAATAAGACACCCTTAAGTAGTATTAGTACAGTCACATGGATAGTAAATGCATGAATATGGTGCACTAAAAAATCTGCAGTTCCTAATGGAATAGGTAACAAAGCCACTTTGGCACCTACTGCTACCAAATCACCACCTCCCCAGGTTAAGCTGGTGCTTGCTGTTGCATCAGGAGCTGTCAAACTAGGAGCCGAGGCATGAGTATTTTGTATCCATTGAGCAAAGATAGGTTGTAATTGTATAGCAGTATCTGAAAACATATCTTGAGGACGTCCTAAAGCACTCATAGTATCATTATGAATATACAGACCAAAACTATGGAAGCCTAAGAATATACATGCCCAGTTGAGATGTGATACAATTGTATCACGATGTCTCAAAACACGATCCAAAAGATTGTTGTATTGAGTAGTCGGGTCATAGTCTCTTACCATAAAAATAGCTGCATGTGCAGCAGCGCCAACTATGAGAAATCCACCAATCCACATGTGGTGCGTGAACAGAGAGAGTTGGGTACCATAGTCAATAGCTAGATACGGATAAGGGGGCATAGAATACATGTGGTGAGCTACGACAATAGTTAAAGAACCTAACATAGCTAGGTTAAGAGCTAATTGAGCATGCCATGAGGTGGTTAAGATCTCGTAAAGACCTCTATGACCCTCCCCTGTAAATGGACCTTTATGAGCTTCCAAAATTTCCTTGAGGTTATGGCCAATACCCCAATTAGTCCTATACATATGACCAGCAATCAGAAAGAGAACTGCAATAGCCAAATGGTGATGTGCAGTATCGGTCAGCCATAGACCCCCCGTTACCGGATTTAGTCCTCCACGAAAAGTCAAAAATTCTGAATATTTCGACCAATTTAGGGTGAAAAATGGGGTCAACCCCTCAGCAAAACTGGGATAAAGTTGAGCTAAAAGCTCACGATTTGAAATAAATTCATGAGGAAGTGGTATCTCTTTAGGGTCCACTCCAGCATCTAGGAGTTGGTTAATAGGTAAAGAAACGTGTACTTGGTGTCCTGCCCAAGATAGAGACCCAAGTCCTAATAACCCTGATAAATGGTGGTTCAACATTGATTCTACATCTTGGAACCAAGTCAATTTTGGAGCAGCTTTGTGATAATGAAACCAACCAGCAAAAAGCATTAACGCTGCAAAGATCAATGCACCAATTGCGGTGCAGTAAAGTTGTAATTCACTAGTTATTCCGGATGATCGCCAAATCTGGAAGAATCCAGAGGTTATTTGTATTCCTCGAAAACCTCCACCTACATCTCCATTCAAAATTTCTTGACCTACTATTGGCCAAACTACCTGAGCACTAGGTTTGATGTGAGTAGGATCACCCAGCCATGCTTCATAATTGGAGAAACGAGCGCCGTGAAAATACATCCCACTTAGCCAAATAAATATGACGGCTAGTTGACCAAAATGAGCACTAAATACTTTGCGAGAGATCTCTTCCAAATCATTAGTATGGCTATCAAAATCGTGAGCATCAGCATGTAGGTTCCAGATCCAAGTGGTAGTATTAGGTCCCTTAGATAGTGTCTTTGAGAAATGACCGGGTTTAGCCCATTTTTCAAAAGATGTTTTAATAGGATCCCTCTCCACAACAATCTTTACTTCTGGTTCCGGTGAACGAATGATCATTGAGTTCTCCTCTTTCCAGACGAGACATGAGAAAAAACCCGCCAAACGAATTTATATGTTTTCAACTCGTTCCTCTCTTTATTTCCTAGTTCAGGACTGGAGCGACTATTATACGGAAGTCGCTCTGAGGCAGGTGTTCCAATTTATTATGACATATCCCACAGGTGCTCAATGGACCGTTACGATATGGTAAAGCTTTCTCATTGGGTGGGAAAAATAATTGTGTAATTTGTAATATCATTATTATCTTCATATCCAGATTTATGTCCTAGATCACATTTATTAATCACAAAAGTTTTGAATTATTCAAAATATTAATAGATCTTTAATAAATCAATATTTATATCTCCGGACGGGATTTAACCCTATTCAAAAGATCCCTTTCATTAACGATCCATAAAAGGTATTCTTTGTTATATTGTCAATATAATTATGTCTAAAATGACAACTCAATAAGAGAAGCTAATTCGATCGAATAGTATGAGACATTAATTTATCCTGGATGTAGAAAATATTTCATAATTCTGACGATTGTATGGTAATCAATATATTTTCATTCTCCAAAACGTCCCGTAATCTTTAACCAATTTTGTGCTTCGATATAATTGCTTGGAGCAAGCGCTATAGCTTGTTTCCAATACTCAGCAGCTTGATCGAACCAAACCTCCGCAATTTCAGGATCTCCTTGTCGAATGGCCTGTTCTCCTCGGTCGGGATAGGTCAACTTAGAAAAGTCTTCTTCCCTTAGAACCGTACTTGAGAGTTTCCCACCTCATACGGCTCAATTCACTATTTTTTAGTCCTTTACCCAAACTTCCAAACTAGAAGATAGGGAATAAGTTCAGGTTAACCGAAATAACAGAAAGGGTCAATGACATGAGTTTCAAACTTCACTTTCGATAAATGATCAGGTTTTATCTTTTCTCCCACCCTCATAAAGATGAATATAGAAACAACGAGATCTACTTCAGATTATCCGGATAGAAGTCTTTTTAAGGGGTAACTATCTATGTTCTGTATAGAAATTTCGAATAGTACTTTCCATCTGCAACTTGTAGGAGAGTACTTAACATCTTTAGGATCTGATGCTACACCGTTGCTCAATAGCCTAGTAAATCAACTATATTACATAAGTTGATTTGTCAGTGAGCAGATTTGATCGTATCAGTCCCAACTTTCAATAATTGATCTTTATGGTGCTTTCCCCATCAATTTAAATGATTAAATTCTTTTTTATCCATGGAATATTGAGGCTCTATTTATCCATTCATATTTGGGCTCCTATGAGGGATATTCTTTTTACTACAGCTGATAAAAACCGTCCTTTGGACGATGCATATGTAGAAAGTCTCTTCTTTTGTTCTTCTCCGTAGTTCTAAACGAATTCATTCTATAGTACAGATAGCCGCACGTAATGACAGATCAAGGCCGTATTATTAAGAGCTTGTGGTAAAGACGGGTTTCGTTCTAATGCCTGGAAATAATATTCCAAAGCTTTAGTATGTTCCCCGTTACTCGTGTGGATAAGACCTATATTATATAGTATGTAACTTCGGTCGTAAGGGTCGATTTCCAATCGCATGGCTTCATAATAATTTTGTAAAGCTTCCGCATATTCCCCTTCGGATTGAGCTGACATCCGTTACGGTCGTTCATTCAATTGAAATGATCTCCGTTCCAAAACCGTACATGAGATTTTAACCTCATACGGCTCCTCCTTTTTTTACATAATAAGTAAAGTAATCCGTTGAATCGGTCTTAGCCCATATTATGAATTAACAGGAGCTAGTGTATTTCTTATTAATCTCTAGCCATCCTTCTTGCAAAGACTCTTTTTTTAATACCAAGGATTTTAGCACTTAAAAACAGAACCTCCAACACTTTCTTTGTCCTTAACGCATTGTATTTTACGGGGATTATTCACTTCAACAATCTCCGATGGTTCTAACGGTATCCGAAGTACAAACGAGATGGATGTTTGTTGTCTCAACCATTTTCACTAGCCCTTAAAGGGTCATGTTTATGATAACGAAGCGTTTGTGTTGTCGATTCCCACACGTAGTGCTTTTTCCCCTATGCGTGCCTATCAGATAGGTTTGACCATTAGAACCTATTACACACATAGGTTTAACCTTTCGCTTGATACTAGTAATATCAGAAGATAAAAGCATCTAAGGCTGCATCAATCGGGGATACACGACAGAAAGAATTGTTCTATTTCACTCACTTTCACTATGCGTAAGTTTTCATTGACTCAATATTCCGCCATTCCCTGAAACGATAAAGACAGAAATAAAAAAAAAGTATCAAATCACACCATCTCTGTAATAGGTGAATGCCTCTTTTTCCCCTGAAGCCATTGGGATTATTTGCAATAAGATATCCGCTACAATTGTGAAGGTCTTATCGATAAAATTGTCATTTCTCTGAGATCTAGGCATAGTCAATTATAAATTTTAGAATTTCCTTCATTCCTCATATAGAAATGATCCCATGAATAAAATGATTTTCCGACGCACAATAGCATAATTAAATGGATTTCCTTCTGATCGTAAATATTCCGTATATTAACCTTATTCTTTCTATCGTTTTCTCCCAACCCACTCAATAGGATGATCTCATCATCCCGCAACCACGTTGTATTTACGTGACAGAGGAAATAAAGTAAATAAAACAAATATTGGTATGGGAAAGGAAAATCACATTGTTATGTAACGTACAGAGAGACAGATGTGCATGAATCGAATCCCTCCTTTTCATTCTCAATTTAAATTCGACAGGAATAATATTCTACGACTAACAATTCATTAATCTTCAAACTGATTCGTTTACTATCTATTATTTTTTTAACTAATCCAATATATTGTGACTTTTTTTTTAAAAGATTCAAATGGTTTGGTACCCTCATTTTATCCCTCTGGGAAAGATCTATATTGTTATTAATTATATTTATCGATCTTTGTTGATCTTTTATAGAAATTAAATCTTGGGGTTTGCAACGATAACTTGGTATATCTACTATACGATCATTGACCAGGATATGTCTATGGCTTACTAATTGTCTGGCTCCAGGAATGGTAAGCGCCATTCCCAATCGAAAAATAATGTTATCCAAACGCATTTCAAGTAATTGCAATAGCACCTGACCCGTTGATCCCTTGGATCTTCTAGCAATACGAGCATATTGAAGTAATTGTCGCTCTGTAAGTCCGTAATGAAAACGTACTCTTTGTTTTTCTTTTAGGCGGATAGGATATTTAGAAGGTTTAGGAGATTTATGATGTTTTTTCGTCCTAGGCTCTTCAATTCTGTTGGGTTTTTTCTTACTGAGTCCTGGTAAAGTTTTTAGACGATTTATTATTTTTAAACGAGGTCCGCGATAACGGGACATAAAAACTCCTTATTTCACGACACAAAATGAACAAATAATGCTGGAAAGAGGAATAGTATAAACAGTACGAATAATGAAATAATATATTTTATATAGAGAACGGCACTTTTTATTTTCATTTTGTATTGGAGAGGTCCAATAAAATATGTTCCAATCATTCATTTCGTTTCTAGTTGAAACAGAAACATATTATGCCATGATAGACTCGGTGGACTGACGATCATAAAAGGAAGAGTCTTCTCCCTATTTTATAGATCCTAACAAAACATGCTTAATAATGAAAAGAATGAAAAAGAGCCTTCTATCGGGATCGAACCGATGACCGTCGCATTACAAGTGCGATGCTCTAACCTCTGAGCTAAGCAGGCTTACATCAATGGAGGATGTAACCACATCCTTATTGGTGTGAAATTCAGAGATCTCTTCGAAATCGAAGCTATTAATAAATATACAATCGATATTCTATATAAGAAATCTAATAAGAATAATACAAGAATAATACAATTCAGATTAGAATGGAACCTTGTTTGAATATATAAACAAGATATAGGATCTTATATGCATTCATCATATAAGAATGGGGCGTGGCCAAGCGGTAAGGCAACAGGTTTTGGTCCTGCTATTGCGAAGGTTCGAATCCTTTCGTCCCAGATGGGACAAATAGTAATATTTCAAATAAATAAGAATGGTAAATCCAATTTAATTTATACTTTTTTCTTATTTCTCATCATTTCATAGACTATACTTATGGAAGGGAAATATAATAAGGCATAAATATGGAAAGGTATATTTTTGTGGTGTAGGATAGGAACACAAATCAAATTTTAAAAAGGCTAATTTATAATTTATGAAATTAGCCTATTGGATGTATGCTGGTCCTGCTCATATTGGAACTCTACGAGTAGCTAGTTCCTTCAAAAATGTGCATGCCATTATGCATGCTCCTCTAGGAGATGATTATTTTAATGTAATGCGTTCTATGTTAGAACGCGAAAGAGATTTTACTGCTGCAAGTGCTAGCATAGTAGATCGTCATGTATTAGCACATGGATCTCAAGAAAGAGTTGTGGATAATATTCTCCGGAAAGATAAGGAGGAACGTCCCGATCTTATTATATTGACACCTACATGTACCTCTAGTATTTTGCAAGAGGATTTACAAAACTTTGTGTATAGAGCATCCATAATTTCTGATTCCAACGTCATTTTTGCGGATGTGGATCATTATCAAGTGAATGAAATTCAGGCAGCGGATAGAACTTTGGAACAGGTAGTTCGATATTATTTAGATAGATTAGATAGATGCTATAGACAAGAAAAATTGGATCAATTCCTGACAAATGCGCCTTCTGTCAATATAATTGGAATTTTTACATTGGGTTTTCATAATCAACACGATTGTCGTGAGTTGAGACGTTTGTTACGAGATCTGGACATCGGAATTAATCAAATAATTCCTGAAGGAGGATCTGTAGAAGATCTTAAAAATTTACCAAAAGCTTGGTTCAATCTAATTCCTTATCGTGAAGTGGGCTTAATGACAGCGATGTATTTGAATAAAGAATATGGAATGCCTTACATATCCACAGCCCCCATGGGGGCTGTGGATATGGCTGAGTGGATCCGCCAAATTCAAAAAAATGTGAATACCTTAACTCTTAGTTCATCGATTAAAAGAGTTGATTATGAACATTATATCGACGGACAAACTCGATTTGTTTCCCAAGCTGCTTGGTTTTCAAGATCTATTGATTGTCAGAATTTGACGGGGAAAGAAACAGTCGTTTTTGGTGATGCAACTCATGCTGCTTCAATAACTAAGATACTTGCTCGAGAAATGGGAATTCGTGTGAGTTGTTCGGGTACTTATTGCAAACACGATGCGGAATGGTTCAAAGAGCAAATTCAAGGTTTCTGTGATGAAATACTTATCACAGATGATCATGCTGAAGTAGGAGATATGATCGCTCAGATGGAACCATCTGCAATATTTGGTACTCAAATGGAACGTCATATTGGTAAACGTCTTGATATTCCTTGTGGAGTTATTTCTGCACCAGTTCATATACAAAATTTTCCCTTGGGATACCGACCCTTCCTAGGTTACGAAGGTACTAATCAAATAGCTGATCTAGTTTATAACTCATTTGCTTTGGGTATGGAGGACCATCTTCTAGATATTTTTGGTGGGCATGATACTAAAGAAGTAATAACTAAATCATTATCCACGGATACAGGCCTAATTTGGAATCCTGAAAGTCGACTAGAATTAAGTAAAATCCCCCGTTTTATTAGAGAAAAGGTAAAAATAAATACTGAGAAATTAGCACGACAAAAGGGCATTGAAACCATTACTGTCGAAGTAATGTACGCAGCTAAAGAAGCGTTCAATAGCTAGCTAGGATAATGAACTGATGTTATTACAAAAATGTATGAATTCATGACTATTCATAATTACATATCGATTTTGGATCAGATACCTACCTTTATTATAATTATTATAATAATTTGTCTGTCTAAAACGATGTGGTAGAAAGCAACGTTCGACTTGAACGACATGATTGGTTCTGTGTATTATGACATCTGCCATTTTCGATTCGAAGATGCTCTTAGCTCAACATTTATCTCCTATGCGGAGTTTAACCAGAAAGGAGATATAAATTAGGGGATAGAATCTAGGGTTAGTGTAAATGTTCTAAATGAGCTATAATTATTTTGTAAGTCTACATCGAGTTAAAAAAATGATCAGATCAATTTTGGGAAAAACTAGATCCCAATTCTACAAAGATTAATCAGTTCTATTGCTGAACGTGGAAAAGAGAATAGCGAAATGTATGTTTTAGAGGGGGGGTTCTTTTGTCGATCTAACTCAATGAGTTACCTATCGAATTGTAGCAATTGATGCTAAGTCTCGAAGAAAAGGAAGAGCTATCCAGGAATTCGGTCTTTATTTTATGATCCAATGAATAAGTATGAAACCCGCTTATTTTATGTTACTATTGTAAATTTCCTCGAATTAGGAGCTCAACCTACAGGAACTGTTCATGGTATTTTTCTGAGGGCAAAAATGTTTCGTTTTAAACACGCTTTTTAATTAATAAAAATAATAAAAAAAGGGGAGATAAGTCATGCGACTACGTCTAGGTCCAATAAATTTATCAATAAATTTAAATTACATGAGATTTCTATATTATTCAAGTTTCGTGTCATGGTTGTTTTCTTATTATCCTTTTTTTTTCCTCTTATTATATGCAAATTTCATGTATATTAATGCCCTGCGACGCTATATACGTAGGCAGCTTATAAATTTTCAGTTTTGGATATGGAAATAATAAAGATTTGAGTCGTTCAACCGAGAATGATAAAACATGTAATGTATGAAAGAACCGAATCAAATGAAATAAGGAACTAACTTCCTATGGAAAACTTGGAAGTTTAATATAATTTTTGATAAATTAGAAAAATTATAATTTTTAACGAATAATATAATTTTGTTTTTTTGTTACTATCATTCATAGATAAGCGTATGATCCTCTATTCTATTAGTGTGTCTAATATAATTATTTTCGTCTTAATGTAGTGCCAATCCAACAATTAAAGAAAAAAAGTGTCTATTCCAACATATTGGGATTGACAATAGCGCATTGTGCCAATAGAATTCATAATAAATAGAATACATTCTATTTATTAGGTCCACCATTCATTATTTTTTGAATCACGATTCTTTTTTTAATCATCGTGAATTCGTATGACGGATCATAAATAACTTAATCTAACGGATCATAAATAACTTAATCTATAGATTAAGTTATTTGATTCTAGAAATTGTAGAGGATAAATTCTAGATCCTTTATCCTCTATTTGTCAATAGATTCTATTTATTCCTGACAACGATTGTTCAAATATCATATAAGTTTATTCATACGGTATAATTTAATATTATACTTCTATTGTATCTCTCCAAATAGCAAATAAGGGTTGTTAACTCAATGGTAGAGTACTCGGCTTTTAAGTGCGACTAAGGTCTTTTACACGTTCGGATGAAGTAAAAAATTCGTCCATACCGTCGGTAAAGTTAGTAAGACTACGACTGATCCTGAAAAGAATAATAAATGGAAAAAGCAGCATGTCGGTCTAACAATCTTGACTTGATTTATTAAATCTTATTTGATCAGAAGCGTATTTTACCAAGGAATCAAATGTATGAGAATATGTATATTCTATACAGCGATGTATAATATATGTTATTTGAACAAATCCAAATGTATTATGGAATAAGATCGAATCAACACACGATTAAGTTGAGTGAGTCAATGGAGAAAGCTAGATGGCTTGAATCATAAAGAAAAACCAGAAGACCGAGCTTCTGTTCCTCATTTGAACGAGGAATTCCTTTTACTAATCAGAAGTTAAGAGCACTTTAGTAACCGATAGGGGGAGTTTTTCCCTGTATTAGATCAGGGATTTCTACACCCGCAATGAATCCTAAGTACTCAAAGACAAATGTGTAAGAGAAATAGTGTACTGACCAGCGAAATTTCTTCGCTGAGTCAGGAGAGCGATCGGACTGCCAAGATAAAATATTTTCGTTCTTCCTCATGACGAATGAATATTTATTGTAAAGAGAATATTCAGATAGGATTCTCTATTCTTTCCCGACTAAATCGCACCATGTAATTTCATAATCCAAGAGGTTATTTTAGGGCCCGGGTTTTTCTTAAAATGGATGAGTTACAAAGATATGGAAACAAGCATAAATCTTGGCAACAATGCTTTTTATATCCACTTTTTTTTCGAGAAGATCTTTACACAATTGCTCATGATCTTTATTTAGATAAATCGAGTTCCTCCGAACCGACGGAACTTTCAATTTCTAATTTTTTTAGTTTCCCAACTGTAAAGCGTTTGATTCGTCGGATACGTCAACAAAATGATTCAAATTCAATTGGTTTATTCAGGAATTGTGATCCAAATCGATTTATTAATCGCAATAGGAACTCTTATTCTGAATTGGTACTAGAAGGTTTGACAGTTATCTTGGAAGTTTCATTGGCAATGCAATCAAAACATTTTATAGAAGGAATGGATGGATGGAAGAGTATCCGATCAATCCATTGCATATTTACCCTTATGGAGGATAAATTCCCATATTCCAATTATGTATCAGATATACGAGTACCCTACTCGATTCATCCGGAAATTTTGGTTCGGACTTTTCGTCGCT
The DNA here is from genome assembly GCA_019776745.2 of Taxus chinensis. NCBI lineage: Eukaryota > Viridiplantae > Streptophyta > Pinopsida > Cupressales > Taxaceae > Taxus > Taxus chinensis. Next base: position 57,800,070 of record CM034153.1, read on the forward strand.
GGATCCGAGATGCTCCTTCTTTGCATCTATTACGATCCATTCTACACGAATGGAGAAATAGTTTTAGTGCAGAAAATTTGCAGAAAGCTCTGGTTCCACCGAGGGAGAATAGGAGGTTCTCCCTGTTCCTGTGGAATTCTTATGTATATGAATGTGAATCCTTTTTAGTTTCGCTTCTGAAACAATTTTATCATTCACGATCGTTGTTGTATGGATCTTTTCCCGATCGAACTCATTTTGATAAAAAGATCAAACATATTGTCATATTTCCGGTCAAAATTTCAACGAAAAGGATCTGGTTGTTGAAGTATCCTTTCATATACTATGTTAGATATGGAGAAAGATCCCTTATAGCTCTAAAAGGTACTCACCTTCAAGTGAAAAGATGTAGATATCATCTGTTTAATTTTTGGCAATATTATTTCCATCTTTGGTCTCAACCGTATAGGGTATGTATTCTTGAACTATCCAAGATTTATTTTTATTTTTTAGGTCATTTTCTGAGTTTTAAAATGAAAACTCTCGTGGTTAGGACCAAAATGCTAGATGATTTATTGATTAGCGATATCATTGCCAATGAATTTAATCCAATAGCTCCGATTAGATCCATTCTTTTATATTTGACTAAAGAAAGGTTCTGTGACATCTCAGGGCAGCCAATTAGTAGATTGTCCTGGACCAATCTATCAGATGATGATATCCTCGATCGATTCGATCGAATGTGTAGAAATATTTTTCATTACTACAGTGGATCCATTAATAAAGATGGTTTATATTATATAAAGTATATACTTCTACTTCCATGTGCTAAAACTTTAGCTTGTAAACATAAAAGTACGATACGTGTAGTTCGGGAAGAATCAGGTTCGGAACTCTTCACAAAATCGTTCTCAAAGGAACGAGAATTCATTTATTCGTCCTTTTCAAAGACTTGTTCACAGAGAGAACGAAATTGGAATTCAGATATTATCCAGATAAATCTCCTGGTTAATTACTGGCAAAAGATACATAATAAACAAATAGAAAAATGATTTGACCAATGAAATGCTTATTAGATCAATTAACTCACTATGGGCTTTTTACACCCGGGAATCCAAATGATTTATAAATTAATATATTGAGAAAGCCGTGTGCAATGAAAATTGCAAGCACGGTTTGGGGAGAGATTTCTTACTCATTTAAATAAATGATAAGGAGTAGATAATCCACTCCATCCGACGAGTTCCGGGTTCAAGTCCCGGGCAACCCAGATCAATAGGGTTCTATAGACTCTACTATATTATAGATAATCTTATTTGATTCATAAATAAATTAAAAATATTGGTTGACATACAGATATGAATCATGTTATACTGTTTAACAACAAGCGTATATGCTTGGGAGCTTCTAATGATTAAATAAACCAAGTTCTAACCATGACCGCAATTCTAGAAAGACGCGAAAGCGCAAGCCTATGGAATCGTTTTTGCGATTGGATCACTAGCACCGAAAACCGTCTTTATATTGGCTGGTTTGGTGTCTTGATGATTCCTACCCTATTGACTGCAACCTCTGTATTCATTATTGCTTTCATTGCAGCTCCTCCAGTAGATATTGATGGTATTCGTGAGCCTGTTTCCGGTTCTCTTCTTTATGGAAACAATATTATCTCCGGTGCTATTATTCCTACCTCTGCAGCCATTGGTCTGCATTTCTATCCCATCTGGGAAGCAGCTTCTGTTGATGAATGGTTATATAACGGCGGTCCCTATGAGCTAATCGTTCTACACTTCCTACTTGGTGTAGCTTGCTACATGGGTCGTGAGTGGGAGCTTAGCTTCCGTCTAGGTATGCGTCCTTGGATTGCTGTTGCATACTCAGCCCCTGTTGCAGCTGCTACTGCTGTTTTCTTGATCTACCCTATCGGTCAAGGAAGCTTTTCTGACGGTATGCCTCTAGGAATCTCTGGTACTTTCAATTTCATGATCGTGTTCCAGGCTGAACACAATATTCTTATGCATCCATTTCACATGTTAGGTGTAGCTGGCGTATTCGGCGGCTCTCTATTTAGTGCTATGCATGGTTCCTTGGTAACTTCGAGTTTGATCAGGGAAACCACCGAAAATGAGTCCGCTAATGCAGGTTACAAATTTGGTCAAGAAGAAGAAACTTACAATATTGTAGCTGCTCACGGTTATTTCGGCCGATTGATCTTCCAATATGCTAGTTTCAACAACTCCCGTTCTCTACATTTCTTTTTAGCTGCTTGGCCAGTAGTAGGTATCTGGTTTACTGCTCTAGGCATCAGCACTATGGCATTCAACTTAAATGGATTCAATTTCAACCAATCTGTTGTTGATAGTCAAGGTCGTGTAATTAACACTTGGGCCGATATCATTAATCGTGCTAACCTTGGTATGGAAGTTATGCACGAACGTAACGCTCACAACTTCCCTCTGGATCTAGCTGCTGTTGAAGCTAATTCTATAGATGGCTAATTAATCAATCCGATGGATTGTTAGCGTATTTAAATCCTGGAAAATAAAAACAGTACCAAACCTTTTTGAAAGGCTTGGTACTGTTTTTTCCGTCTAAACATTTATTGCAAACAGAGCATAATAAATGCTTATTATGCATCCAGCAGGAATTGAACCCGCGACTTCCCAATTATGAGTTGGGTGCTTTTACCATTCAGCCATGGATGCTAGATAAAGCAAATAAAGTTTATACTATTTATAGATAATATATCTATATATATTATCTTATATTAGGTACCCAATCTGATTCTCTTATTATTCGATTCATGCCTATTGCTTTCAATAAATAAAGCAATACGACTCACTTGTTCGAGAGTTGCAAGAAGGTTATCGATCTTGCAAAACTTTGATGTCCGGTCAGAACTTGTCAGCTTAACTGATCAACTAATATTATTAGTTAGTTTTTAGTTTTTTTTGGGGACTTAGAAACTTTCATTCTTGGAAGTAATGACTGTAGACAGAGACTGTCTATTGGTTTGGGGCGGACGTAGCCAAGTGGTCCAAAGGCAGTGGATTGTGAATCCACCACGCGCGGGTTCAATCCCCGTCGTTCGCCCGCTGACCAGATGAAAATCTTTGTCGCATCTTATAATATGATTTTATTATAGATAGGAGGGAGCTCAAAAACAAGGTGAAACGATGGAATATGTGAATAAATAAGGCAAAGTTAAACTGAAAATTAGATCGAACGAATAAGAATAATGAAAAAGTTCGGGCGATCAAAAATAAATAAAAGGAGATCAAAAGATGAAAATAGCAGTTTATGGAAAAGGCGGAATTGGTAAATCAACGACTAGTTGTAATATTTCAATTGCCCTAGCCAGACGTGGTGAAAGAGTGTTACAAATTGGATGTGATCCCAAACATGATAGTACTTTTACTCTGACAGGATTTTTGATACCTACAATTATAGATACTTTGAAATCCAAGGATTATCATTACGAGGAAATTTGGTCCGAAGATGTAATCCATAAGGGTTATGGAGGGGTAGATTGTGTGGAAGCTGGAGGGCCACCAGCAGGAGCTGGATGTGGGGGATATGTAGTAGGAGAGACTGTCAAATTGTTAAAAGAATTAAATGCATTTTACGAATATAATGTAATAATATTTGATGTATTAGGTGACGTGGTTTGTGGAGGTTTTGCTGCTCCATTGAACTATGCAGATTACTGTGTAATTATTGCAGATAATGGATTTGACGCATTATTTGCAGCTAATCGTATTACTGCCTCTATCAGGGAAAAAGCTCGTACACATCCACTCCGATTAGCAGGCTTGGTTGGAAATCGTACCTCTAAATCTAAAAGAGATCTTATCAATAAATATGTAGAAGCCTGCCCAATGCCTGTAATAGAAGTGTTACCTCTTATTGAAGATATTCGAGTTTCAAGAGTCAAGGGAAAAACCTTATTTGAAATGGTTGGATCCGAACCATCTCTTAACTATGTGTGTGAATATTATTTAAACATAGCGGATCAAATATTGTCCCAACCAGAAGGTATTGTACCAAAGGAGATTCCAGATCGGGAATTATTCAGTTTACTCTCTGACCTTTATCTGAATCCTATTGATGAGGGGAGACATAAAAATAATAAGGAAAATTTACTTGGATTTACGACAATTTAATCAACATAGTTATTAATATTTATGTCAGTGAAAGTTTATGAAACTCTTACTGTCGAATGTGAGACAGGTAATTATCATACTTTTTGTCCAATTAGCTGTGTGTCTTGGCTATATCAAAAGATTGAGGACAGTTTCTTTTTAGTTGTGGGTACAAAGACATGTGGTTATTTTCTGCAAAATGCACTTGGGGTTATGATTTTTGCAGAACCCCGCTATGCAATGGCAGAATTGGAAGAAGGAGATATCTCGGCTCAATTGAATGATTATGAGGGATTAAAAAGGCTTTGTATTCGAATAAAAAAGGACAGAGACCCCAGCGTCATCATATGGATAGGTACTTGTACTACAGAAATAATCAAAATGGATTTGGAAGGTATGGCACCAAAATTAGAGTGGGAAATTGGAATCCCAATTCTAGTGGCAAGAGCGAATGGACTGGATTATGCTTTTACTCAAGGAGAAGATACTGTGTTAGCTGCGATGGCACATCGTTGTCCAGAACCAGAATTATTCGTTCGTGAACGAAAATTCACTATACAAAAACAAAATTACTTCGCTTTTCATTCTATAAAAAAACATGAATTGGGCGAATATGCAAATAGTCCGTCCTTAGTTCTTTTTGGATCTTTGCCGTCCAATGTGGCTTCTCAACTCAATCTAGAATTAAAACGCCAATCCATCAAGGTATCAGGTTGGTTACCTGCTCAAAGATATACTGATCTTCCATCATTGGGTGATGGAGTTTATGTTTGTGGTGTTAACCCCTTTTTAAGTCGGACAGCGACAACTTTGATAAGACGCAAAAAATGTGAATTAATTGGAGCTCCTTTTCCTATCGGTCCGGACGGAACGCGTGCTTGGATTGAAAAGATTTGTCCTGTATTTGGTGTTGAAACCCAAGGTCTGGAGGAAAGGGAGGAACGGATATGGGAAAGTTTAAAGGATTATCTTGACTTGGTACGTGGGAAATCTGTCTTTTTCATGGGAGATAATCTGCTAGAAGTCTCTCTAGCAAGATTCTTAATCAGATGTGGAATGATCGTTCATGAAATTGGTATTCCATATATGGATAAACGATATCAAGCTGCTGAATTATTACTTTTACAAGATACATGTATAAAGATGTGTGTACCAATACCACGAATTGTGGAAAAACCGGATAATTCGAATCAAATACAACGTATACGCGAATTACAACCCGACTTAGCTATTACTGGAATGGCTCATGCTAACCCGTTAGAGGCAAGAGGAATTAGTACTAAATGGTCAGTTGAATTTACCTTTGCCCAGATTCATGGGTTTGCCAATGCAAGAGATGTACTTGAATTGGTTACTCGACCCCTACGACGTCAGAAAAATTTAGAAGACTTGGGTCGGACCACCTTAGTCATAAAAAAAAACAAGTTTAAAATGTCCCAGTAATTCTCATTATTATATTATTATAAATTAATTATTTAATTTAATCTATCCAATTTGATTTCGATTATTTCTAAAAAGAAGTTGTGGGGTCGATATATAAGAGAGTAAAGATCAAAATTGGGATCAATTCTGTCATTTTCAATTAAATTCGTGGATGTGAACGATAACTAAGATAACTAATATTTATTCTTTTCTATGGGAGATAGAAGTTATTTCTATAATAATTTCGCAATCTCCCATACTTCTATGGGATATAATAATTATGATTTATGATAATAATCATAATGTCACACCACAGATGGACATAGAATAGAGATCATTGACACTTTTGGGATTGGGATATATAATTTTAATGTATATTGTTTGATTAATAAAGTGTAAGGAAATAGGCATATAATAAGATAAACAGATAAACTTAAACCATAAGGAGGTTTTATTTTTATATGGTAATCAATATATTAATATATTAATATGATAATATATCATATTGATATGCCAATCAATATATTAAATATATGTAACTAATATAGTTAGTTAATATTATTGCCAATCAATATACAATATAGTAAGCCAATCAATATATAAATATATGTTATTAATATAGTGAATAATATTGACAATCACTATATTGACTATATATAATCATTAATAATATAGTCGTCACATTATTATAAACCCTGTTATTCTATTCCCTTTCTCAAAACTGTTATTTAGTTAGTTAATATTATTGCCAATCAATATACAATATAGTAAGCCAATCAATATATAAATATATGTTATTAATATAGTGAATAATATTGACAATCACTATATTGACTATATATAATCATTAATAATATAGTCGTCACATTATTATAAACCCTGTTATTCTATTCCCTTTCTCAAAACTGTTATTTAGTTAGTTAATACATATTGTCAATCAATATACAATATAGTAAGCCAATCAATATATAAATATATGTTATTAATATAAATATAGTGAATAATATTGACAATCAATATATTGACTATATATAATCATTAATAATATAGTCGTCACATTATTATAAACCCTGTTATTCTATTCCCTTTCTAAAAACTGTTATTCTATCCCATTTCTCAAAAATATACTTAAATCAAACCATAAGGAGTTATATATGATTTTGATTTTTCTACATTTCGATTTTTCGTGTGGTCATGGGAATTCATTATTCCCTGTTATTCTATCCCAGAATTCATTATTCCCTGTTATTCTATCCCATTTCTCAAAAATATACTTAAATCAAACCATAAGGAGTTATATATTATGATTATTCAAAATATCAATTTTATTTATAGTCTGGTATCATCATGGGTCCTAACGTTTAGTCCGATGGTCATATTTGGTTTCTATTATGGCTTCTTAACTACATTGCCGATTAGTCCGGCACAAATCTATTATGTAAGATCTTTACTACTAAAAGATCTTAGAATTTACAGGGAAGATAGAATGATTCCTACGGGAGGAATAATTCTCAGCGGTTCTTTTGTAGGTCAAGTTCTAGTCTTCTCATCCATTTACCTTTCTCCTATTTATGCAGCATTATGGAAGCCTCATACAATGGCTCTAATGGTTACACCAATTATGTGTTTAATTTTTATTAAGGTACTATTTTGTGATCTATCGGACTCCTCAATCAACGAGTTTATTCCTTGGATCAACAATATAGAAATGGAATTCATTGTTGCACTAATTCTACAATTGCTAAATCCTGCCCTTTTTTTCAGCAAGTCTATTTATAGCAGACTGATAAACCTAATGTTATTTCACTATAGTAGAAGCCTTTTGTTTCTGCTAAGTACCGCCGCCGGATGGTTAAGCGGACAGCTTCTATTCATAAAAGTGACAGAAGTATTCTGTTCACGTGTGGAACATGATTCACCCTTTAGATTGGAAGCAAGAAAACGGCATATTGGTGTAACTTTCCAAATGCTTTTCTTGGGTTACTTTGTACTCATGTGTTATGGTAGAACCCCTACCCCACTAATTACTAAGTGGTTTGGCGATAAATTCTTGAGTCGAGGTCCTCAAGAGGAAGAAGAGGACGAAAATACAAAGGTAGATGATGTTAACAAAAAAAGCGGTAAAAAGAAAAAAGAAGCTTTGAAGAAGAAAAAAGAAGCTTTGAAGAAGAAAAAAGAAGCTTTGAAGAAGAAAAAAGAATCCTTGAAAGAAAAGAACAAAGAGAAAGATGTAATACTATCAGATATCATGTGTAAACCGTGGCCCACAATATTTTTTGATTATCGCCGATTCAATCAGCCATTACGTTATGTCGGTATTGGTGATTTCTTTCTTCGCGGTCCTGTCAAGACCCAACTCGCTGAGTATTTTTTCGATGTTTGTCTCAGTGATGGGCGCCAAAGAATTTCTTTTACAGCTCTACCCAGTATGACTTTCTTTGAGAAAATAGTCAATTTAGGAAGTGAAAATTCTACCACAAATCAGGATCATCTTGATAGATGGATAGTTACCAAAAAAGAAAGAAAGAATTACTTAGGCAAAGAGCTTGAAGACCGAGTTAAAGCTCTAAGCAATGGATTTCCTGTTGAAAATGTAATGGATAAAAGAGTGAGATTTTCGATAACCAACAGTGGAGAGTGCCTTCCAGAAATAAATGATCCTTTACTGAGCGGGCCATTCCGTGGGGTGATGAATCAATTTAAATCACCGTGGATGTTACCTCCTTTGAACTTGGACGATAAGGGATTTCATTTATTTTTATTTAAAAAGCATCAAAAAGCGAAAGTCCATTTTACCAAGGAATTTGGACTTTGTTCATTCGAACGATCGGAAAAAATCGTTCGACCAAAAAATGAAAATGATAAATTAAAAATGATTTTCAAATGGTGGCTCGATAAAATCCGTGTATTCTTACTAGAAGAACAAGAAACACGAACATTTCTGGATGAAGTGACATTGAAAAAGTTGTCGAAAATGTTTGACAATATTTATCCAAAAGATTCGTTGGAATATGTTTTATTGGCCCCAGCAGATTTAGAAGCGGAAATAGCTTCTTGTGATAAAAAAATATATAGTAACTATTTGTTGAATATTTTCCTTCAAACGACGGGTACGAAATGGGAATTGCTTCTTAGTATCCTTTCTACAAAACAGGCTTTGCTTTGTGAGCGATTTTTTCTAATGAGATCGAAAAAACTTCCAGATTCTATAATCTCTATAGATATTCCTGAAGAGATTTCTTATGAAGATCTTCCTTATCCTTATAAAGATACTATTGATGGATATATAAATATTCCTGATGAAGAAATTCCTCATAAAGAATTTTTTGTCCTTTATAATAAATTCCTGAAATTCAGGGAGTTTTTAAATGATAATGAACCGCGAATTAAAGATTTTAGTAAAATTATTGTGCCTACATGCCCTAGCATACTATTAACAGGCTTTTACGATAATATCGCTGTCAAAGATTCCCTGGAGGTTCGTCCAAGAAAAGCTCGAAGTTATCTAGTTATAAAACCCTTTGAAAAAATTGAAGAAGAACGACTAGAAAAGGAAAAACAAAATCAAAATAAAAAAGGAATTATAGACAACTTCTTAAAACGATTCAAAAAAGAGGAAGAGGAAGAGGAAGAGGAAGAGGAAGAAGAAGAAGGAGAAGGAAACGAGGATGAAGAAGATGAAGATGATGAGGATCCGATGTCAAAGGATCTACATGTATTTAGTTATCCGCATGAGGGAAATTTTCGTCGGTTCCTAGTCAAAGGAGCTCTACGTTTTAAAAGACGCAAACTTTCATTGTTTAGCATTTGGACAGCAAAACCACGGTCGAGTCTTTTTGAGAGACTAAAGGAGATGACTAAAATGAAAATGCATCACAAATCCAAACCTGTACCTAAAGCCAAAATTCAAATTGGAGAGACAAAGGAAGATAAAGAGCGGAGGATTTTTAAAGTATTCGAAAAGGTACTCAAAAAAAAACACAGAGGAAGACGCCGTACGAAAGAATTCTTTCGCCGTACTAAAAAGCAGGCATTCGATTGGGAAATATTTCACTATGTAAGAGCTAGTATATTATTTACTCATACATTTATTAGAAAACGAGTATATTTACCTTTATTGATAATAGCTAAAAATATTGGTCGTATTTTATTATTGCAGTTACCCGAATGGGAGCAGGATTGGGATAACTTACATAAAGAATTTTATGTAAAATGCAATTACGACGGTTATGAGCTGACAGACGTAGACGTACCTAAACACTGGTTTAGAGACTACCTAAGAGAGGGGATTCAAATTAAAATTCATAACCCTTTTCGATTGAGACCATGGTATGATGAATCTACCACCGAATCTACTCCTAGTAAAGACAATACTAGTTTCTTAACCCTGTATGGAACAGAAGCTAAAAAACCTTTCGGAAAGCCAACGAAAATACCTTCTTTTTGGAAACCTATTGACGAATGGATTCGGGATTACATTGGCCAACGTACAAATTTCATTATCGAATGGCTAAAACCTATTATCGAATGGATGAAACCTATCATCCAATGGATGAAAATTATTGGCCAATCGATATCACTGATTTGCTCAAAAATAACAAAAGTATTTTGTAAAAAATCTGAACTTCGACCAGATACTCGGAGTACAGAAAATCTTCAAATGAATGACCGAGTCCCTGTACTGATTCGGACTAGGCCTACGCCTAATATGAAATTTACTCTAGAGATAGTACAGGATCCATTGGAACCAAATCTAATTGAAATCGAAGAAATTGAACCAGATGTACATCTGGAAGATCAAGATCTAAATGAGTGGCTAACTCGGATCAAAAAGATGAAGGAACAATATTTGTTAAACTTAGATATTTTAAACAAATTAAAAGCCGATGTGAAAAAGTTGGAAAATAAAATGGATAGGGATCAACCCGGCATACGCCACAAATTTAAAAGGGCACGGGTTAAAATAAAAATTTGGTTTTTTGGTTTCCGAATAACAATAGCTCGATTCATTACGAGGAAATTGCCATATTTTATGAAGGTTTTTATTTTAATAATGGAAAGAACATTTATTGATCTTAAAATAATTGTTCTTAATCTCATCCTTTCAAATTTCCATTTTATAATGCTTTTAATGCAATTTAGGATGAATATTGCAGCAATTATCAGAATATTTATTACGAATGGAAATAGAATTATAAGAATAGTCATTAAGACTAGAAATATAATTTTAAACCCAAAAAAACAAGATTTAAAAAAAAAAATTTCCCAAGCATATGTAGTTGCAAAGATATGGCAACAAATACGGGCTATGAAGGGGTCTTATGCGAGGGATTTACTACAATACAGAACATCGTATCCTTTAATTAAAAAGGATATCAAAGAATTCCTAGATATGCAAGGAATATTGGATTCTAAAGGGCCTCAAGATTTAAGGGTAAAAGATTGGAAACAATGGTTAAAATGGTGTGCCGGGTACAGAATAGCACCCCAGAAAAAAAAGGTAAAAGGTTCGAAACAATGGTTAAAATGGTGTACTGGGTACATAATAGGACCCCAGAAAAGGATAAATGTAATTGGTAACCGATTGGGATGGAGTCAATTTGCATCTTTTTTGGGAGACATTAAATTTGCGTCTTTTATAGGACGACTCCAGAAAAAGATCAAAAGTAACAGATATAATCTTTTAGCATATAGTTATCTCGATTATATGAAAGAGGATACTCACGGATCCCCTATACACTATATACCAAAACCGGACAATCAAGCTATTACCAATTTTCAAAGAACCGAAAAGGATTCCGATTACTCCAAGGATTCCGATTACTCCGAGAATTCCGATGATTCCGATGATTCCGATGATTCCGATGATTCCGATGATTCCGATTACTTAGAGGATTCCGATTACTCCGATTCCGATTCTTCTAAAACTAGGAAGGAGAAAACTAGGAAGGAGAAAATTAGGAAGGAGAAAATTAGGAAGGAGAAAATTAGGAAGGAGAAAATTAGGAAGGAGAAAATTAGGAAGGAGAAAACTATAAAGGAGAAAGCTATAAAGGAGAAAACTAGAAAGAGTTCCGATGAATTGACAACTCATAAGAAGCCCTATTACAAATTTCAATTTTGGCTTTTCCCAGAAATTAGAAAAAAAGCAAAAAAAGCAAGAAAACTTGGTGACCTTTTTCCTCCAGACATATTTAGAACGCGTCTTCTTAATATGAATGACTTTGAAGAGTTTAAAATACCAGAGGACTTTGATGTTGATGCTTTTCTTATGGAACTGGAAAGAAAGAGCGAAGAAGAAAAACAAAAAAAACGGGAGGAAGAACAGAGAATTAAGCAAGAAAAAGAACAGAAAAAGAAAGAGAGAGAACGGAAAAAAGCAAAAAGAATGCAAAAACTGAAGGCGGCAACTACTCGAAAAGAAGTAAAAAAACTGAAAAAGGCATTCAGGAAAGAAGATAAGGATAAGAGAAAGAAAAAAATGAGGGACAAAATGAAGGAAAGAAAGGATAAAAGAGTAAAAAAAAAAGCTGAACAAGCTAAAAAACGGGCTGCTCGACGAGCTGAACGAGTTAAAAGAGACAAAAATAGAAAGAATCTAAAATATAGAGACTTTCTAGTTCAAGACTTTAGGAATCTTTATCACAAAGACAAAAAAGAAAGAAAACATCCCGAAAAATTTCGAGTAGACAAAAAAGAAAATACTTTTAAACTAGATGCTGAAAAAAAAGCACAAGGTGACAAAAAGGGATGGGATGAAGTTCATTTTCAATTGGATTTTGGATTGGATAATGAAGAAGGATTGGATAATAAAGAAGGATTGGATAATAAAGAAGGATTGGATAATGAAGAACAAAAAAAAGTAAAAATAAAAAAACTAACAAAAGGAGAAAGGAAAAAGCTAAGAGAAGAAAAAATAGAAAAGAGAACGAAAGAAAAAGAAGAAAGAAAAAGACAGAGAGAAGAAGAAAGAGAAAAAATAGAAAAACAAAGACTAGAGAAAAGAAGAGCGAATAAATTGGCGAATCGAGAAAGGGCGAAAAATGTACTTAATTGGAGAAATAAGTACAAGCTGGGAAACCTGTTTATATATCCTTGGTTTAAAAGTGCCAGAAATGCGACACGTTTCTTAGACCCAAAGAAATTAGGCAACGATAACTTTGCATATCAAGTAGCTAAGCCATATATGGATAACGGAGAACTTGACTTAGAATTATTAGAGCTTATGATGTATATGGGAAATTATTTCAAGGATAACGAGAATACATTTAAGAATATTTTGTGGGATGCAAGAAGACGGTCTATGCCACTTATACCGGGGTACTTTAATGACCGATTCTTTATATATAAAATTGCAAGTTTTTTATTGAAATTAAAAAGTAAAGGGATTGATGTAAATCTTTTTGATGAATCTGTCCGACGCGGAAAAATAGAAACTATGGAGGATGAAAATGAAAAAATTTCAAGTTCCTTCATTTTCGAATATATTTTTATTCCAAGACGTCGTAGAGAATTTCGAATTTTGAATCGTTTGAATCTGGAAAGCACTTTAGGTGAAAGTGCAGGATTGTCAAATAGTAAAGACATAAAGAATGACGAAGAACTCATTGAAAAAGACGAACATCTTAGCATAGATACAAGAGAAAAGATAAGACGTTTTCTTTGGCCTCGTTATCGATTCGAGGATCTTATTTGCATGAATAGATATTGGTGGAATACAAATGATGGGAGTCGATCTGTTATGTTGAGGGTACGTATGTACCCAAAAATAGATCATTGGGAACATGTACGAAATAGTTTGTATCAAACCTCTCAAAGTTTTTTAAGAGAGATTCTTCCAGATCTGTTAACTCACCTCAAAAGTTTCTTAAATATAAGGGTGCGAAATGTACCTAATGAGGTAAAGGATACAAAGGATACATAAATGAGCTCTATCAGGGCGGCGCCCCTTCCTTCAGGGCGGCGCCCCTTCCTTTTGGTCGAATATCTAACTAAACTCTTAGGGGATTTATAAATTATTGCTTTAGAGTTCCCAGCTCCTGGATAATAAAGTTAGATACTTTATTAACGAGGTTTACGTCTCATATATCGAAAAAATGGAATATTTTTAAAAAAGCATTCCATAAACATAAAAAATAAAAAAATGGATTTTTTTAAATTTGATTAATATTTAATATTAATAAGAGGTCTCAAAACTATTGCTCTTATTCTTCCAAAGAGGTGGTGTTATGAGAACGATATCATAAAATATAATTATTATTATTATTGGGTAGGCCCTACAAAGTGGGGAAACACACCACGGAATTATTTCGAGACCGGGATTAAAAATGTGGCCCATAAATGATATAATCAATATTATTGGACTACAACCAAAAAAATCTATCACTTTATCAGGAGTAGAGTAGGGAGAGGATAACCTTCTTATGAGACATTATTACGATGTCTATACCAATTCTCAAAAGCTGGAATATTCCCGCTGGGATCGCTTTTTACAGTTTATAGATTATTATGGAATAAAAAATTCCATATGTGCGAAGTTAACGCTGTTTATCTTTTCCTCTTTAGGTTCCTCTTTCCTCGTCTTTAAGTAATCCTGTTTCTACGGGAAGAGACAAATAATTAATCTCCCGTAGAAACAAACCTTCGGAATTAGTCATAATATATAGACCATAAACAAAAAGAAATGGATCTCATTTTTTTTCTTACTATTAAAATAAAATAGAAAATAAATCGTATTTGACTTTGTCAAATTTTTTTATGATAAAGAATTTGTCCGTTCATCCCTCTTTGGTTCTTAAAGAACAGAGAGGATCTGTTGAATCTCAAGTATGTTATTTAACCAGTCGAGTAAAAAAACTTACTGAGCATTTGGACCTGCACAAAAGAGACTATTCGTCCCAAAGAGGTTTGTGGAAAATTGTGGGTAAACGTAAGCAACTTCTGATTTATCTGTTCAAGATAGATAGAATTCGTTACAATAATTTAATTGGTGAATTAGATATTCGTGGGCCACGTTAATTTCGAACGAAGTTTTCAGATCCAATTATGGTTTATTAAATTCCGGAGAGTCGTTCTTTTGTCTTAATTGATTTATAAACGGAGAAGAGTTATGATTATGGTTGCTACGGAGAAAGACCCCATGATGGTAAGTATGGGTCCTCATCATCCATCAATGCATGGTGTTCTTCGACTTATTGTTACTCTAGATGGTGAAGATGTTATTGACTGTGAACCTATATTAGGTTATTTACATAGAGGAATGGAAAAAATTGCTGAGAACCGAACAATTGTCCAATATCTACCCTATGTAACACGATGGGATTATTTAGCTACTATGTTCACAGAGGCAATAACGGTTAATGCGCCAGAAAGATTGGAAAATATTCAAGTACCTAAAAGGGCTAGCTATATAAGAGTTATTATGCTAGAGTTGAGCCGTGTAGCTTCTCATTTGTTATGGCTTGGACCTTTCATGGCTGATATTGGTGCGCAGACTCCTTTCTTTTATATTTTAAGAGAGAGGGAAATGATATATGATTTATTTGAAGCTGCCACGGGCATGCGAATGATGCATAATTATTTCCGCATTGGAGGAGTAGCTGTGGATTTACCCTACGGTTGGATAGATAAATGCTTAGATTTTTGCTATTACTTCTTCCCAAAAGTGACAGAATATGAAAGGCTTATTACACGCAATCCTATCTTTTTGAAACGAGTTGAGGGAATAGGCATTATTGGTAGAGAAGAAGCAATAGATTGGAGTTTATCAGGACCCATGCTACGAGCTTCCGGAATCCAATGGGATCTTCGTAAAGTGGATCATTATGAATGTTATGATGAATTGGATTGGGAAATCCAATGGCAAAAAGAAGGAGATTCGTTAGCTCGTTATTTGCTTCGAATCGGGGAAATGAAAGAATCTATAAGAATAATTAGACAGGCCCTAGAAGTAATTCCGGGAGGGCCCTATGAGAATTTAGAGGTCCGACGTCTAAATAAGGGAAAAGATTCGCAATGGAACGATTTTGAATCTCGATTTATTAGTAAAAAACCTTCCCCTACGTTTGAGTTATCAAAACAAGAACATTATGTTAGAGTAGAAGCTCCCAAAGGAGAATTAGGGATTTTTTTAATAGGAGATGATAATATTTTTCCCTGGAGATGGAAAATAAGATCACCTGGTCTTATTAATTTGCAGATTCTTCCTCAACTGGTTAAAAGGATGAAATTGGCCGATATCATGACGATTTTGGGTAGTATAGATATCATTATGGGAGAGGTTGATCGTTAAAATGGTGATTAATATAGCGGATATCGAAGAACAAGCTATCAATTTATTGGGATTTCCAAAAGAAATCTCTAGTCTTATATGGATTTTAATTGACATAATTACTCTTTTATTGGGAATTACGACAGGATTATTAGTTATTGTATGGCTCGAAAGAAAAATATCTGCAGGAATACAACAGCGTATTGGACCTGAATACGCTGGTCCTTTGGGAATTATTCAAGCTTTGACGGATGGGATCAAACTACTTCTGAAAGAAGATATTCTTCCATCTAGGGGAGATATTTGGTTATTTAGTATTGGACCAGCGATAGTGGTCATACCTATTTTTTTAGGTTATTTAGTAATTCCCTTTGGCCGCCACATTGTTCTACTTGATCTTAGTATAGGTGTTTTTTTTTGGATTGCCATTTCAAGTATTGCTCCCCTTGGACTTCTTATAACAGGATATGGATCAAATAATAAATATTCTTTTTCAGGTGGTCTCCGAGCTGCTGCTCAATCTATTAGCTATGAAATTCCTTTAGCTTTATCTGTGTTATCTATATCTCTACGTGTGATCCGTTGGAATATGAGATTTATTTTCCCCTCTTTTTAGGATAAAACAGGAAAAAAGAAGTGAATGGAATGAATATTGATTCTTCATTCCGATCGAAAAACTAGATAGTCATATGGGTGATATCAAACAGTTTGCAAATCTGCAGTAAGATGATTGAGCCCCATCCCCCATGTACAAGAGTGAAAGCATGCACAATCAGTGAAAACTGCCCAGTTCATATATTAGTCGTTGGGGCCCAACAGCGGGGAGGCGAAAAAGTATGAAGTTACTATCATACATACCGAAAATTAAGCAAAGGTAGGTGGTGAGAAACACCAAGATATAAAAAGATTAGTGAAAGAAAAAGATAAATTATTTCCAGACCAGAGATGTTTCAATATAAATGGGATGACAATAAGGACTTGGCATTGGTAGGGATGATCAAGTAGTACTTCCCCATAACCCCGATCTAAAATATGTTTCTATCTACTCTAAAAAGAATGGCTATCCAGAACGAAGTAATCCTTTACACAGTTTTCCTCTCTCCCACAAAAAAAAATAGTGAAGGTTGAGATAGATTCAAAAGCTTATATTATTGTAGCAGACAGAATCTCATTGGTCCAATTTATCTAATATAATATATAATAAATTGGTGCTTGTTTTCTTTTGGTTATTGCATTTTTTATTTTTCAACGGCCATTGAGAAGCCGTATGAAGCGAAAGTTTCACGTACGGTTTTGGAATAGAGATAAGAACATTGATGTTCTATCGACTATAATTATCCAACAGTTCAAGTACAATTGATATAGTTGAAGCACAGTGCAGATATGGTTTTTTAGGATGGAATTTGTGGCGTCAACCTATAGGGTTTATAGCTTTTTTCATCTCGTCTCTAGCAGAATGTGAGAGATTGCCCTTTGATCTACCAGAAGCGGAAGAAGAATTGGTAGCGGGTTATCAAACTGAATATTCGGGTATCAAATTTGGTTTATTCTACGTCGCTTCTTACCTAAATCTATTAGCTTCTTCATTCTTTGTAACAGTTCTTTACTTGGGCGGATGGAACTTATCAATTCCATTCATACCCATTCTGGAACATTTTGAATGGGATTCAATTTCTGGAATTAGCGAGGTCGTTAATATCACGATCGGGATCCTAATTCTATTAACTAAAGCTTATCTGTTCTTATTTATTTCTATCACGGCAAGGTGGACCTTGCCTAGGATAAGAATGGACCAATTATTGGATCTTGGTTGGAAATTCCTTCTACCTATTGCTTTGGGTAATCTATTACTCACAGCTTCTTTCCAACTTATTCTATTGTGACCAACTCTATCTTCTTCTTCGTGAAGAGGTTGTGCATTCTGTAATACATCCAAATTTATTAGATAGATCAAATCTATGAATTCAAATTTGATAGATAGATCAAATCTATGAAGAGAAAGAATTCTCTATGAAATTAATATTTAAGGAGATTTGCTACATGTTCTCCACGGTGACTGGGTTTATGAATTATAGTGAACAAGCAATCCAGGCTGCGAGATATATTGGTCAAGGTTTTATGGTTACGTTATATCACATGAATCGTTTACCTATTACTATTCAATATCCCTATGAAAAATTGATCCCATCAGAACGATTCCGTGGACGGATCCACTTTGAATTTGATAAATGTATTGCTTGTGAAGTATGTGTGCGTGTATGCCCGATCAATCTACCTGTTGTGGATTGGAAAGTCGGAACGGATATTGGTAAAAAACGATTGGAAAATTATAGCATTGATTTTGGAATTTGTATCTTTTGTGGGAATTGTGTCGAATATTGTCCCACAAATTGTCTGGCGATGACCGAAGAATATGAACTTTCGGCCTATGATCGTCATGAATTAAATTATGATCATATTGCTTTAGGACGTTTACCCATATCGGTAATTGAAGATTTAACAATTCGAACAATTCCGAGTTCAATATATTAACATAACTTAATATGTATTAATAAACTATGGGCAAATATTATGATTCAATCATTCGAGCAATTAATTCGAGTTCCGATCAAAAAGGACTGATAAATTACTTTTGATCCATATGAACCAGGAATTAATAATATTGTTGATATTCCATTAAGAATGTCACATATAGATTGGTCGAAATCTATTATTGACCGATAGATTACTATTATTGACCGATAGATTAGATTTATGAATCAGTCCCCATATTGAATGAAATATTTGAAGTACACAGTATTTGCCAGTATGGCAAATAGGTAAATGAGATCCCCTTTTTTTAGTGAATGGGATAGAAGAATATAATAATATTGGAACTTATCGTGCACATAATGAATCAACCTGAGCAGATATATGATATTCTTTTGGCTCCTATAACGCTAAGTCTAATATTAGGAGGTCTAGGAGTAGTATTATTTACTAATATAATTTACTCCGCTCTTTCATTGGGGCTAGTTCTTATTTGTATATCCCTATTCTATATTCTATTGAACGCGGATTTTGTAGCTGTTGCACAAATCCTGATCTACATAGGAGCTGTTAATATTTTGATCATATTCGCCGTGATGTTGATGAATAACCCGAAATATCCTAATTCTGATTCCCCCTGGACCGTCGGAGATAGCATCGCTTCAATAGTTTGTACAAGCCTTTTTTGTTCATTAATTACTATTATCCTGAACACATCATGGTTCGGAATATCTCTGACTCAAAAATCAGATCAAATTGTTGAACGAGATCTAACAAGCAATATTCAACGTATTGGAACTCATTTATCCACTGATTTTTTCCTTCCATTCGAACTCATTTCTATAATTCTTCTAGTTGCTCTCATAGGAGCGATTACTATAGCTCGCCGAGAAGAAACAGTTTGAAAAGTTGCAAATTAAAATTTTATCTTTTAGATTGCAGAGGAATCATTTTATTCCTTAGATAATGGAAAATAATAAACTTAATAGAACTTTTGTTTGTATCTGAAGAAGTTGTTGAGGTATGAGGAGTTCCTCTATTATGCTCGAACATGCACTTATTTTAGGTGCTTATTTATTATCTATCGGTATTTATGGACTAGTAACAAGTCGGAACATGGTTAGAGCACTTATGTGTCTTGAGCTAATACTGAATGCGGTTAATTTAAATCTAGTAACATTCTCAGATTCTTTTGATAGTAGGCAAGTAAAGGGGGACATCTTCTCGATTTTTGTTACAGCTATTGCAGCTGCTGAAGCAGCTATTGGATTAGCTATTATTCTGGCAATATATCGTAACAGAAAATCAACTCGTATCGATCAATTTAATTTGTCAAAATGGTAATATCTACATATTATTAATCTGTATATCTAGTCCTATTCTAAATAGATAGTCTGTATCTCTAAAAGATAGATCTCTCGCTCTATCTTTTTTTTTATTTTCTAAATAGATAAAGAGCGTATTGCGATCAATCAAGAACATTATTCATATTTAACTAATTATCCAAATGATCTGTCTAACACAATTAGACCAGATTTGGTGAAATCTGGAGAGATGAAAGTTAGACAAATCTGTTTCTTAACAGATAGAATCCGAATCTATCCATTATATCACTGATAATACAATTATTGATTTGCTTTATATTCATCATATATCGTTATTGTCCATATATTAGAATATTTTCTCAAATTAAAAACTTTTTAATACTAACTAATGGAATTCTTAGATCCAATGGCACATTCAGTCAAAATTTATGATACATGTATTGGTTGTACCCAGTGTGTACGAGCGTGTCCGACAGATGTATTAGAAATGATACCTTGGGAAGGATGTAAAGCTAAGCAAATTGCTTCTGCTCCAAGAACAGAAGACTGCGCAGGTTGTAAGAGGTGTGAATCCGCTTGTCCAACGGATTTTTTAAGTGTACGTGTTTATTTATGGCATGAAACAACTCGCAGTATGGGTCTAGCTTACTGACCACTGACTCAAAATAAAAAATAGTTAGATCCATCCCATACATATTTTTCATTCTGCTTTTTCTCTTTCACTGATCAAAACCCATACTCGACCCAAGAGCTCAAGCATGGGTTTTGATATCGAAAGTCTCTTCTCTTTCCATTATGAACAATTTACCTTGGTTAACAATAATTGTTATTTTTCCCATATCTGCGGGGTTATTAATTCCAATATTTCCCCATAGAGGGAATAAGATGATTCGATGGTATACTTTAGGTATTTGCTTATTAGATCTCCTTTTAATGGCCTATACATTCCGTTATTATTATCATTTTGATAATTCATCAATCCAATTGGAAGAGGATTATAACTGGATAGATCTTATTCAGTTTCATTGGAAACTGGGAATTGACGGATTTTCCATTGGACTTATTTCATTGACAGGATTTGTAACTACTTTAGCTACTTTAGCTGCTTGGCCAGTTACTCGAAATCCGCGATTGTTGCATTTCTTAATGTTGGTAATGTACAGTGGCCAATTAGGATTATTTGCTTCTCGAGATATTCTACTTTTCTTTCTCATGTGGGAGTTGGAACTAATTCCCGTTTACCTACTTTTATCCATGTGGGGGGGGAAAAGACGTCTATATTCGGCCACAAAATTTCTTTTGTATACTGCGGGTGGTTCCATTTTTATCTTAATGGGAGCTTTAAGTATGGGTCTTTATGGATCTCATGGACCAACATTTGATTTCGACATATTAGCTAAAAAATGTTATCCGATAACACTCGAAATAGTATTCTATTTAGGGTTTTTGATCGCTTATGCAATAAAATTACCAATCTTCCCTTTACATACCTGGTTACCAGATACTCATGGGGAAGCACATTATAGTACATGTATGCTTTTGGCCGGAGTTCTATTGAAAATGGGAGGATATGGGCTGATACGAATCAATATGGAATTGCTACCTAATGCTCATTCTCTGTTTTCACCATGGTTGATAATAATAGGAGCGGTGCAAATTATCTATGCAGCTTTAACTTCTATGGGTCAACGCAATTTGAAAAGGAGGATAGCTTATTCATCAATATCTCATATGGGTTTTGTAGTTATAGGAATTGGTTCCATGACAGATACAGGTCTTAATGGAGCCATTTTGCAAATGATTTCTCATGGATTAATTGGTGCTGCACTTTTTTTCTTGGCAGGAACAAGTTACGATAGGATACGTACTCTTTTCCTTGACGAAATGGGAGGAATCGCTATACCAATACCTAAAATCTTTACTATGTTCAGTAGCTTTTCAATGGCTTCTTTTGCATTGCCAGGAATGAGTGGTTTTGTAGCAGAATCTATTATATTATTGGGAATAATTACTAGTAATAAATATTCTTCAACCTTTCGAATCCTTATTACTGTAATAGCAGCAATTGGAATCATATTAACTCCTATCTATTTATTATCTATGTTACGTAGAATATTTTACGGATATAAGGTTTTGAATGTCCCGAATCCTTATTTTAAGGATTCAGGATCACGCGAAATTTTTATTATGATCTGTCTCTTTCTACCAATCATAGGTATTGGTCTTTACCCCGATCTAGTTCTATTTCTATACCATTATAAGGTAGAAGCTATTTTCTCTCAATCTTCCTATGAATCGTAAATTTTTTTTACCTTCCAGAGCTATCTAATAGGCCTAATTTTCCTCTTCTCTTTATGAAATATTAATAGAATTAATAGAGAGAATTGCTCTCTAGTTCGAGTTATTTCAAGTAGTGATTTTCTACGATTTTCTATTCACCCTTTGAAATAACTTGGACGAGCCACCTATTATCTCACTTCTCAATAACATGGAATGACTGTATCGAATCTATCCGACGCGAATTCATCTCATTTATTGTTCTATGCTAAATCAACCATCCATAGCTATGTAAACCTATTCCTAATAGATCAACCCCCAAATAGCAGCTCCAGACTACAAAAAATCCTATAGAAGCCACAATTGCCGGTTTCTCACCTTGCCAACCCCTGTTGATTCTAGTATGTAGATAAATTGCAAATATGGTCCACGTAATTAATGCCCAAGTCTCTTTTGGATCCCAGCTCCAATAAGATCCCCATGCTTCATTGGCCCATACTGCCCCAGAAAGAATACCTATAGTTAAAAGAGAAAATCCTAGACCAATGGCACGATAACTCCAATTATCTAATTGGATAGTCAATTTCCATTTACGATAATTCGTAAATGGAAAGCAAAAAGTAGATTTAAAATCCTTTTTTTCTTGGTCGTATAAATACCAATTTAGATTGGGAGGGAAGAATCGTAAAAAGGAATTATCCGCACTAAGAAGAATCTCTCGATTTATTCGAGACGTAATCACCAAAAAAGCTATTGATGCTAGGGATCCACATAAGAGAGTTGCATAGCTGAGCAATATCATACTTACATGCATCATTAACCAATGAGATTGTAAAGCGGGTACTAACATTGCAGATTGTTGCATTTTATCCGGAAGACCTAAAGTAGCAAAACCATGAGTTAACATAGCACTTGGCGCGGTGATTGCACCTAACCACCAAGTATCCTGGCCCCGTACTACTATAATTATATGAATAATGCAGGAACTCCATGAAAGGAACATGAATGACTCATACAAATTACTTAACGGTAAATGTCCCGAATAGAACGAACGAGTAACTAATACTCCCGTTATACAAATAAACGTAACTATCATGCCCTTTCTTCCCGAACTACTTAGTTCTTCACTTTGATAAACTAAGGTTCCCCAATAAATGAGAGTTAGAACAAAAGTCAGAGAAAAAGAGACATGAGCTGATATATGTTCTAGAGTGATTAATATCATGATAAATCCATTTTTTCATTTGATTTTGTGCTAAGAAGATAAAATTGATTAATATTTCATCAATCATATCGACATAGATCGAACAGTGGTAGTAATTATACCTATAATTAGGTAATCCTATAATTATAGTATAGGATTCTGTATTGAATCCATGGTATCTTATTTCCAAGAATGCCACCACTCGGATTCGAACCGAGATGCTCTAGCACTGCTTCCTAAGAGCAGCGTGTCTACCAATTTCACCATGGCGGCTTGATATTGTCTAGTCAGTAGATTATACTATTTTTCCGAGATTGTCAATGGGAATATGTAGATAAGAGTAATTGGTAGTATAAAAGAGTAATTGGTATCAGCAATGTCTGAATGTCAGTTTGGATATCACATTTAATATGTGATGTTGGTCGTTATAACGGAGCATAACGCAGTTTGGTAGCGTGCCATCTTGGGGTGATGGAGGTCGCGGGTTCAAATCCTGTTGCTCCGAAACGAACGAGCATACAAGAACGAATGGATTTAATATTAATAGTTCTGCCATTGAACAAATAGAATAACTAAAAAAAATGATTTCAATGGAATCAGAACAACAACATGTAACAACGAGAAAGGAGAAGGGTTTTGTATTATTACTTTCCCATTGTAATGATTCGGTCGGAAAATAACATCAATTTTGGCATAGATAAAACAAAGAAACTAGGATGAATTTAATTAGATATCTTTCCTATATCTTTCCTATTATTATTTTATCAACTGTCTGATCAATTAGACCTTAGATATTGCGATGTGAATAGGAAGGTAGACATTCCCATAATTTTATTTAGAAGATCGCAAGAATCTAACAGGTGAACTAATCCTTAGCTATTCTATAACAATCCAACCATATACGGCTTACACATTACACATTTAATAATAATAATCACAAATATATATTTGCTCAAATATGTGAGCACTACGATATTAAATCCTAACATTCCCCCCCTTAGTGCGAACATGGGGAAAACACCATCTTCAACCAAGCAGCATGCCGCTCCGTAGCTTGCACATGGTCTCGATCCTCAACACTGACTGTGGGAACTACATCATCCAGGGACCGTTCAACCTATTAGATGAATACATGAATTGGGACCGTTTAACCAATTCACATCAACCATCAAATCAGTCTGATCAAGAACACTTCCTGCAATAGTATCAATGGTACAAATCATTATCATCTCGGGGGACACACAAGCACTACACTGCACATAGGAATAGGGATGCTCATCTGTTCTTATTCATCACACAAGACACAAAGATGTCACTAAAGCAGTTTACAGCCTCTGAGGTAGTGACGAACTCGAGGACGCTGATTTTCCTCCTGCCTCCGTTGCCTCCATCCTCCAATCAGAGGATAGATGCTCAAAACAAATAATCTTCATCACTTGAATAATTAATAGGTTCATTATCACTTGCAGGAGAATAATCATTCCAATCTTCTTCAGCAGCTAAAGCCTTTTGATCCAACTTATCATCTAAGAGATCTTGAGCTCTTTTCTTGCAATTCACAAAACCATGTCCCGGTTGTTTACGGTAATGACACAAAAGATGTTTCTTTGATGGTACAAACCTTTTTTTACCTTTATGAAATGATGATTTACTGTTTGCAACCATGACAGTTTCTTCTTCTGGCTCAAATCTTTTGATTTTTTCTTCTTCATCCAGTAAAGAAGAGATTAAGTTTTCCAAACTAGGATTAATTTTACTAAGGGTGAAAACAATGTTTGAATACTTATTTGGTAAACTATTTAGTAAGACTGCTTTAGCATCTTCTTCATCCACCTCTACTTTTATGCCTGCTAATTGATTCAAAATGGATCGAAACTTACTGATATGTTGAACCATATTGTCATTTTCTCCCATCTTTAGCCCAAAAAATTTTTGCTTTAGCGCCATTGCTGCACTACCTGCTTGAGATCCAAATAATTTGTTCAATGTTACCCAAATGTTATTAGATGACTTGGTTAGATCAATATGATGCAAATATGCATCGGATAGACCAAGACCGATAATTTCTATTGCTTTCCGATCCTTACTTTCCCATTTCGTTGCTTCATCTGCATCATTCAGTTTTTTAAATTTTCCATCGACAATGTCCCATAAGTCTTTGTCAATCAACTGTAGTTGGGTTCGTACTTGCCATGTGTGGAAGTCTTTACCATCAAATCTTTCAATTAAATTTATCTTTTCCATTTTGAAACTCCACTAAATCAGGAAACTTGAACCAAATAATAATAAACTTCTTTATACTGGCAGAGATCCTTGACTTTAATAAATAAAATATATTAGAACTTGACAGAATCCAACTTACTGATATAAACAAGCATATTTTAGAATGATCGCCAAACCAAAATACCCATTTCTTTATTCACGCCTCTACTAATACTGACCACACATTTCAATGCTGAGAATATTGAAATTAGAATCTCTGTATCAACTGTTCAATGATGTTGATCGATGGATCTGCAACAACAAACTGTATTTTTCCTTTTTTTTTAATATAAGATAAACACAAGAATCAGATCATAATTGAATCAATAATTCCTTCTAACAATAGTCAAGTTGCATGGAGTCTGTGTGAATTGGATCCAATTATATTGGAGACGTCCCAAAATTTGAGAATACCTCTCAGAGTAGAACAAATGTGGCTGCTGTAAATTGTAGGAGAAACCCCCGAATCTGGCGCAAGTAAGCTCAACTTGAAGGGAAAAAGACGGTGGATATGGATCACAGAAAGTCAATTCAGATGTAAAATTCCCTCAGATCTGATTGGAAGTGTGACGGCCGAGCTGGAAATTTCATGCATGCAACAATGATTCTGATCTGGATAGTTGCACGCACAGACACATACAAACTATAGGTTTGACTTTCAAAAGACCAGTCGCCAATGAATCTATCCTTGCGAAGCAATCACTCTACCAAATATTCCAAATGCGTTTTGGTACTTTTCAATGCACACCACGTATTTGTCAATACGAGATTACTCCCACAATAAATCTTCAAATTCTTGCAGAATCAAATCAAGTAAACTGTTATGCGCACAACTGAATCTAACAAATGTATAGGCACCCAAGTTAATCAATAAATTATTTCTCTCATCCAACGAGGCACAAAGAGCTGCCCCTTTGCTAATTTGAAAACTCCATGCAATCTGAGAAATAGCACGCTCTGATACCAAATATTGGTATAACAATGTTGTCACACAGGAAATAATAGTTTGATATTGTATTCAGCGTTTTCAGTTCTTTCATACATTTAGAATAATATATATATAGGAGTAAGCTTTCCTATAAATATGGAGGTTTCTCAACAACACTCCTATTCTACGTGACCACAAAACAAGAATATTGTTATGATTTGTTTATAATAAAAAATCTATAACAATCCAACCATATACGGCTTACACATTACACATTTAATAATAATAATCACAAATATATATTTGCTCAAATATGTGAGCACTACGTTATTAAATCCTAACAGCTATTATGTCCCTATGTTTCCCAAAATGGTCCCAGTAGATATACAAAGAATATCGCTGTGAGTAATCTTAAAAATTGAGTGAGCACTCCTTCCTATCTGACCATAAGGGAAAGGATAAAGAACGAAATTAAAAATTAGGAAGAAAAAAAGGATAAATAGTTAAATTTGTAACTAAAAACTACAAACGATTTATCATCATTAGAGCATCGGTCCGATGACCCATTTATCAGACCGAAAGAAACAAGCGATTCTATTATTAAATAACTGATGATTAATTGCATAGTTAATATGGTTATTATGTTTTTATTGAGTATCTTTTTGGCATAGATAGAATTAAATTAAATAGAATTATCAGCAACATGTAATGCTGGAGTTTATCCGGGATTCTTAAATTAAAAAGAATGATGCATTTTGCATCTTTTTCCAATGGGAAAGGAGAATGGCTGTAGTGGAACTAATTTATGACCGTGTCCCTTTTCCCCGACCACCTTTCCAAGTATCTTCTACCTAGAAGATAAGATAAAAAATGGTTCCCATATCTGTTCTTCAACATCGGTGTAGTCTATTTGGTGGTGTTACGCATCATCCTCCAGTATATATATTTTTTTTATTTGGGTGAGCCATAGAAATTAGAAAAAGCTTTTGCTGTGGCCCGATATGCTTTTCCCTTCCAAACATTGCTGCGAAATTTTTTTTTAGATTTAGAGGTACGCTTCTTTGGAACTGCCATAATGAATAATAGTTTTAATTCATTTATCTAGTTCGATGTGAAGGACATGTATGTACTTATCAATTATCAATACTATATAGTTTTTTATGAATAAAATAAACTTTAATTTTTAATAAAGATTTAAGATTTAACTCCCTCAATTCTTTTCAATTGAAATAAGTAATGACTCCCTTCTTTTGGTTAATCCGTTCCCACCCCACCCATTTGTCAAAATGGGTGTCATCTATTACAAATCAAATACGAATTGATGAATCATTTTTTTAATTTGACCATCTGGTCCTAATTATTACGCGAAGTAACGGATATAAAAATAAATAAAATAACTAGTTATAGTTACTTCGATCAATTCAGATTTGTTCACTTTTGGTTGTCTCCCCGATTGGTTTAATTCTTTCTTGTTAAGCTCGGTTATAACTACTACTATTCATTTACAGTATAATAAGTATTATAAATACTGTATCTTTGGCTAATCAAACTAAATTCAAATTATATTAAATCATTCATATACAATTTGTGTGTGTACACAGCTATCTTTATATCTATATTTGAGTACCTAGACTAAAAATTAGGTACTAGAGTTCCTTCATTACTCATCTTATTTGATGAGTATTAAGTATGATTCATAATAATCCATGATTTCCTACAAAAATCAATAATAAATTTAATTGTATAGTGCTCAAATTTCAAGTTGGCTCGTTCTTGAATACATCGCTATAGGCCTTTTGAACGATCTTTTATCCTATTCGTGATCACCTAGATAACAACTAGTATGGACGATCAATAGGAATTATCTTGTCGGGATCTCAATAAATGAATAAATCTAAACCTCAGATTTAAATTTTTACCCCGATGATTTTTTTCATACCCAAAAGGTCTCATGGGTTATAACCTTTAAATTTCATTACTACTCACTCATCATACTAACTAAGAGAGATGAGATACTTTCTCATTCTTCAGTAAGAGTAAGCATAAAAAGGAGGAGATATCCTCGATTTCTAATCGTACTGCTTCCAAATTATTAAATCCAAATTATTAAATTATTGGAAGCCTAGTCACGAGGTATAAATAACAGGTATAAACCAGCAGGTAGAAACCATAGTTCAGATTTTCTTGAATATATTTATTCATATACCTCGTGCTCTGAATATTAACTATTGGATCAATATCCAACGAGGTAGGAGGACCATCTTTATGAAGACAACAGACTAGTTTTCTGTACTAGAATAGAGATCAATTTTAACAAGTCGCACACCCATATTCCAAAAATCCTTAGATAAAATTAAAATTAATTACACGATCAAACTACCAGAACGTTATAATATATAAACTCAAGTTATTAATAAAAAGCTTTCCTTACTTAGTTTTTTTTCTTCTTTTGGATGAGTTCGGGATCCGGGCGGATCTTCTAGTTTATCTAGACCCAACTAACTGGAATTCCGTTCAATAAAACAGAAGAATTATAAATTTCCGAGATAATAGATAAGAATACTGCAAATAAAACCATTGCAGTGCCCATGAGAGGAGCAGTTCCCCATCCGGGAGCTACTTTACCAGATTCTGTATTAAGTGGTTTTAAATAATTTCCTACACTAGTTCGTATTGGCCCGGTTCTAGAAGTATCATCAATAGTCTGTGTAGCCATAAAACAATAGTATTGGTTGAGATCTATTAACTTTGTATACTATTAATGTATATATACATACATATAATTATCTATCAATGGAAACTGCAACCTTAGTCGCTATCTCCATATCTCGTTTACTTGTTAGCTTTACTGGTTATGCCCTATACACCGCCTTTGGGCAACCCTCTGAACAACTTCGAGATCCTTTTGAAGAGCATGAGGACTAGTTGAAATAATGACCTTCCCGATTGGGAAGGTCATTATTTGATTATATTATAATTATAAGAAGTAGGATTTGAAGAAAAAATTATTTTCCTCCTCTATCCGGAACTTTTGGGGGTTCTCGGAAGAAAATAGCGAAAAAAATTATCCCTAAGGTCGACACCAAAAGGAATGTATAAACCAATGCTTCCATAGATTCGATCGTAGTTTGCAATTACGGATATAGCTTTCGTACTAATTACAACAACATTTTCTTATATTTTTTTATTTTTAAATGAATATTCACTGACATGGAATCTCTCTCTCTCAATATTTATTATTGATCGGAGCGACGCTATATTATACCACTTGTTTTTTAGTAGTTGGATCTCCCAGTTTTTGGAATGCCCCAAATTCCACTTGGGCATCCAAATCGGGGTCAATACCAGCGAAAACATCTCTGAATAGGGTTCTAGCACCATGCCAAATGTGTCCAAAAAAGAAAAGAAGAGCAAATGTAGCATGTCCAAAAGTAAACCAACCCCTTGGGCTACTCCGAAAAACACCGTCGGATTTCAAAGTAGCACGATCCAATTCAAAAATCTCGCCTAATTGTGCACGCCTAGCATATTTTTTGACTATAGTAGGATCACCAAAGCTAACCCCGTCAAGTTCACCACCATAGAACTCAACAGTTACACCTACTTGTTCAACACTATACTTTGATTCTGCTCTCCTAAAAGGAACATCGGCTTTTACAATTCCTTCTTCATCTACTAGAACAACTGGAAATGTTTCGAAAAAGGTAGGCATACGACGTACAAAAAGCTCATGTCCCTTTTTGTCTTTAAATATAGGGTGTCCTAACCAACCAACAGCAATTCCATCCCCATTGTCCATCGCACCCGCCCTGAATAACCCTCCTTTAGCTGGATTATTCCCAATGTAATCATAAAAAGCAAGTTTCTCAGGAATTTTTGACCAAGCTTCTGATAGACTTAGATTCTCAGCCAGACCAGCACGAACCCGTCGATCTATTTCTTGTTGGAAGTATCCCTGATCCCACTGATAACGAGTAGGACCAAATAATTCGATCGGAGTGGTTGCGGAACCATACCACATTGTCCCTGCCACGATGAAAGCTGCAAAAAATACAGCAGCAATACTGCTAGATAAGACAGTCTCAATATTCCCCATACGTAATCCTTTGTATAAACGTTGGGGAGGACGAACACTGAGATGAAATAGACCTGCTAATATACCTAATATACCTGCTGCAATATGATGAGCAGCTATTCCTCCTGGAACAAAAGGATCAAAACCTTCAGCTCCCCACGCCGGACTTACAGGTTGTATATTTCCAGTTAGTCCATAAGGATCAGACACCCATATTCCAGGGCCATACAACCCCGTTACATGAAATGCTCCGAATCCGAAACAGGCTGCTCCTGAGAGGAATAAATGAATGCCAAAAATCTTAGGCAAATCTAAAGAAGGTTTTCCTGTACGGTCATCACAGAATACGTCTAGATCCCAATATACCCAATGCCAGATAGCTGCTAAAAAGCATAAGCCAGAAAACACAATATGTGCTCCGGCCACACCTTCATAGCTCCAAATACCTGGATTAGATACAGTTTCTCCAGTTATACTCCATCCACCCCACGAATCCTTTATTCCTAGACGAGTCATAAAAGGTATAACGAACATACCTTGTCTCCACATTGGATCAAGAACAGGATCGGATGGGTCGAAAACTGCTAATTCGTAAAGAGCCATTGAACCAGCCCAACCAGAAACTAAAGCTGTATGCATTATATGCACAGCGATTAACCGTCCAGGATCATTCAATACGACAGTATGGACACGATACCAAGGCAAACCCATGAAAATACCCCTTTTTATCAGAAAAAGTAGACACTATGTAACTTTCTCACATTAAATAAGATTATGCTAGCGAGTTATACCTTTATCTCAAAGATGAACATTCAAAAAAATTAAATTAATGGAACAGTTAAAATAAAAGGTATTTATGTTCAATATAGCAACGAGAAGCGGATATATATTATCCTTTATATGTACCAATATACAATGTGGAAATTGGTCCCATTTATACAGTCATATATAAACAAGCTTTATAAAGTAAAGTACTTTAGATATTTAAAAAAAGGCAAGTCCACTTATTTGGTCCTATCACTCATTTGGGCTTATAATTTATCGTTGTTAATGTTAATAGAGAGAAATATTAAAATATTTATTTTATGATAAATCCCAATTTACCCTCTGTTTTTGTGCCTTTGGTGGGCTTGTTTTTTCCGGCAATTACAATGGTTTTTCTTTATTTCTATATTCAAAACGACGAGATTTTATGAATATGATTCAATCAGATATCATAAATAATAAATATATTCCAATCTTTCAATCGTAGAACAAAAGAATATGTTTATTCTTTTATATGGATAATATATAATAAAACCTCTTTTAGACACGAACAAAATAGATCTAAATAGATATTAATCTTTATTTAGATCTATTCATACTCAATATATGAATGTGTATGGTATGGTCTATACATCATGAATATAAGCTGGATGTATATGATATGTTATATACATAATTATTTTATAATTACAATATATAAGGGTGTGTGAATGAATAAGTATTTATTACTTAATAATATGTATACATATACATTCGAATCTCGAGATTGGTATTTAATACTCGTGCAATGAACTATTTTTTTAGAATCGATAAGTTAAGGACCAATTCCCCCAAAAAAAAGCACACACCCAAAATATATAGTCTACCTAGATGCTTATATGTATATGGCTATTTTATTATTTATTATATAGCCCATTTATGAAAGTGACTTTGGGATGGTAGTAAAAAGAGTAAGTGTTTGGCTACTCCCTCAAATTAAATAGTACGCAATTTGTTATGAATCGTCGATCCAAATGGCTCTGGATAGAACCCATAACAGGGTCTAGAAAGATCATCAATTTTTTTTTTGCTTGTATCCTTTTTTTTGGTTCACTAGGATTTTTATTGGTCGGAATTTCAAGTTACCTTGGTAGGGACCTTATACCCTTATTGTCATCTCAGCAAATACTCTTTGTTCCACAAGGAATTGTAATGTGTTTTTATGGTATTGCGGGTCTGTTCATTAGCTCTTATTTGTGGTGTACAATTTTGTGCAATGTAGGTAGTGGTTACAATAAGTTTGATGAAAAAGAAGGAATTGCATGTCTTTTTCGTTGGGGATTTCCCGGAAGAAATCGCCGTATTTTTATCCAATTTATTATGAAGGATATTCAGGCGATAAAAATGGAAGTTCAAGAAGGTATTTCCCCTCGTCGTGTTCTTTATATGGAAATAAAGGGTCAACAAGACATCCCTTTAACTCGTACTGAAGAAAATTTGACTCTGCGTGAAATGGAACAGAAAGCTGCCGAATTAGCCCGTTTTTTGCGTGTATCCGTTGAAGGATTTTGAAATGGGGATCTTATTCAAGATACAAATGTGTAGATCTATATAGTAGATACGATAAAAAATTTGGATATAAAAAACTCTATATTATTATTTATCTTTAGAGAGGACCGAGAGATCCAGTAGACATTACGTCTCAAAAGTAAAAATTAATTAAACTATAATAAATATAAATAGTGTATTAAAAATTAAAAACACTTTTTTACATATGTGTACGGCAAGGCCTTTTGGAGTGCAGAATTGGTCTTATTTTTTATTTATGAAATAATTAATTATTTCTTTGGTTCTTATAACATAAGTTAGTTGTTGATACGACTGGGAATAATCTACTTTTTACCCTACTTCTCATTCGGAGCAAACCACCGTCGAAGAATTACTCACTAGATCATTCTATGAATGCGATACCTCGTTCTATAATTCGTACTTTGTTCAGATTTTGGAAAGAGCTAACGGGTCAATCGAGTTCGTTAGCGATTCACGAGTTGGAAGTAGCCAAATATAAAGCATTAGTTTCTCTACAATATCTCGCATGTTTAGTAGTATTGCCGTGGGGAATTTCAATTTCATTACAGAGAGTTTTGGAATCTTGGGTTACAAATTGGTGGAATACTGGTCAGTCAAAAAGAATTTTTGATTTTATACAAGAAGAAAATGTTCTAGAAAAATTTGAGAAAATAGAAGAGCTATTTCTGTTAGAAAGAATGGTGGAAGATTATTCGGAAACACATTCGCAAGATCTTTATATAGAGATGCAGAAAAAAATGATCCAATTGGTAAAAATATATAATCAAGATTGTATCCAAATAATTTCGCATTTATTAGCAAATCTAATAGGTTTTGCTATTCTAAGTGTTTTTCTCATTCTGGGTAAGAAGAAACTTGGGATTCTTAATTCTTGGATACAAGAAGTCTTCTGTAGCTTAAGTGATACTATGAAAGCTTTTGTTATTCTTTTAGCAACCGATCTATGTATTGGGTTTCATTCGCCCCATGGTTGGAAACTGATGGTCGATTTGATCTTCGAAAATTATGGATTTTCCCATAACGAACGAATAATATCTGGTCTTGTTTCAACTTTTCCAGTCATTTTAGACACAATTTTCAAATATTGGATCTTCCAACGTTTTAATCGTACATCTTCTTCACTTGTAGTAATTTATCATTCGATGAATGAATAAAAAATGGGTTTCTCTCACAATTTTAAATTAAATGTTTTTGCCATATTTATTTAGAAATCAGCTATTTTTTACTCTTTTTTACTTTTTTATAGGTTGATACTTCTTATTTTTTCTCTTCGGGTTTAATATAGTAGCGGAATTGCAGACAGGTAACTATCATAATTACCTACTCCTATTTATTGTTTAAATAAAATATTTGGAACCAAAAGTTGAACGATGCAAAATATAAATACTTATGATGACTGGGTGAAAAACTGGATACCTCAATCAATTTACGTCTTGATCATGATACATATAATGACTCAGACATTTATTGCGAATGCATACCCCATTTTCGCACAACAGGGTTATGAAAATCCTCGAGAAGCGACTGGACGTATTGTATGTGCCAATTGTCATTTGGCTAAAAAACCTGTGGAGATCGAGGTTCCACAGTCTGTGCTTCCCGATACCGTATTTGAAGCAGTCGTTAAGATCCCCTATGATAAGCAAATAAAACAAGTTCTTTCTAATGGTAAGAAAGGAACTTTAAATGTAGGAGCTGTTCTTATTTTACCCGAAGGTTTCGAATTAGCTCCTCCGGATCGCATTTATCCTGATATTAAGGAAAAGATAGGGGATCTTTATTTTCAGAACTATCGGTCTAATCAAAAAAATATTATCGTAATAGGTCCTGTTCCTGGTCAAAAATATAGTCAAATGGTGTTTCCCATCCTTTCACCAAATCCTGCTACTAATAAAGCAGTTCACTTCCTGAAATATCCTATATATTTGGGTGGTAATAGAGGAAGAGGACAAATTTATCCCGATGGGAGCAAGAGCAACAATACAGTATATAACGCTTCAGCAACGGGTAGAATAAGTAAAATTGCACGTAAAGAAAAGAGTGGATATCAAATAACTATTGATAATCCAATAGACGGTCGACAAGTGGTTGACTTTGTACCTCTCGGACCGGAACTTCTGGTCTCAGAAGGTGAATTCATTAAGGCAGATCAGTCGTTAACGAATAACCCTAATGTAGGTGGATTTGGTCAGGAAGATGCAGAAATAGTACTTCAAGATCCTTTACGTGTTCAAGGTCTTTTATTATTCTTAGCATCTGTCATTTTGGCACAGATATTTCTGGTTCTTAAAAAGAAACAATTTGAGAAAGTTCAATTGGTCGAGATGAATTTTTAGTTATATAAAAATTTAAGTTGTCTGAAAGATTAAAATCTCCGTCTTATAGAGGCTAATGCAATCATAAATCATATAAAATAAAAATTGCAAAATCAATTCATACCCCTTCGGAGATGGAGATCCTTTCATTCGACCCTTCCTCTCTTCAAATAATATCATATGAACATTACGAAATATAGATATATGTATATCTTGCATAAGGAGTGACTCCGGAACAGACTTACTGAACAGTCCCTTATTCATGTTTGACATTACAAATTAATATACATGTAATCTTTTCTGGTATTATTTTTATGGATTATCCAATTTTGAATATACAAATAGACTTATTAAAATAAAGAAAGATAAGACCTTACCCTTCTTTGAGTTCGAAGAAGGGTAAGGTCTTATCTTTCTAAGTTTTCACTTTCGTGTGTACAGTATTCCTCATAGATATGAAATACATTTTATTATCTATAGGGATGATCCTAATCCGGAATAAGAACCATAGAAAAAGATACCTATTAAACCAATCACGAGAATACCAGTTAAAGTACCTATCAACCAAAGAGGGATCCTTCCGGTGGTATCAGCCATTTTTCTTACTTCCTTTCAAATTTTATTAAGTAGTCATGCTCAAGACATAAACAATTATTATATTGAGTATTAGTTTTTTCCAAATTGGGTGAGAAAGAATATTCTACACTGTTCCTAATTGAAAAAGTAATTAGAGAATAGAACGGCAAGTACAAAAATGAGTAACAACCCCCAATAGAGGCTGGTACGATTCAATTCAACATTTTGTTCGTTCGGGTTTGATTGTGTCATTAGATAGCTCCGTGATTTAGTTTATATAGAGTTTATCGCTGTATGAATTGCATTGCTGATATTGACCCCAAGAAAAAAACTGTAGGTACAGCTAGTCCGTGAACGGCCAACCATCTAACTGTAAAAATTGGATAGGTTCTATCTATAGTCATTAGTACCTCCTAAAAAGATCTAGATCTAGTAAATTCATCTAGTTGCTCTAATGAATCGAAACGACCAGTTACTAATGGAACCTCTTGTCGACTTTCTGTGAAATATTCATTCGGCCGAGGGCTACCGAATACATCATAAGCTAAACCCGTACTGACAAATAACCAACCTGCAATGAATAGGGAAGGTATAGTAATGCTATGGATAACCCAGTATCGAATACTGGTAATAATGTCAGCAAAAGCGCGTTCTCCCGTATTCCCAGACATGCTAAGCTCCACTCCATATATTATTATAAAGTCAAGGGGAATTTGGTCCCATGAAAGAGAGAGATCAGAAAATGGAAAACTACTGATATCTTCTACAATCCTTGTTTTATTGTCAACATTATACCAAAGGTATATTTGAAGTATACTGAACCAGTATAACTAGCCTTCTTCTAACATAGCAATACAATTTTGGTTAGGTTAATATCGAAAGGGAGTGGGATAGAATGATTCTGCTACTGTCAGAGCTTCCAACTCTATTTGGTCAACTGAATCCATCTCTTTTTTTTCTTTTTTTTTTATTGGGCGTTTTTTTTTTTACTGGACAGAAATTAGATAATCCCAGTATGTTTCATGATACGTCCGGAAAATATCATGTCTAAAAATTGTATTGTAACAATTGAACATATGAATTATGGAAAAATGAATTTCGATTTCATCTGAGCAGTAATCATTGTACTGGTTTTCGGTTATACAGGTGGCTGTATAACTAGAATACATTAATGTCACTTCAAGAAGTGGATCATTAGTGTTACTGTATGTAATAGTATCGTTGGTGAAGTTATGCCGTGAACTTAATGGTTCATTAACATAGAACTTTGAGTTGAGAACCGAGTGTTACTAATCTCGTTAATAGAATAGTGAAATATTCTCTGTGATATTATTTTGTACGAATTGTAAATACAAGTTATTCCTATTTTTTTACAAGAGAGACAGGATGGAATATCAGTCTTTGCTTACAAGCCATATGAAAAAAGTGAATCTATATAGAATATACGAATATATTCTATTCGCACGAATGGATTTCGTTTGCCTGTAAAAGAGGTTTTTTTCGTTCCAATCTTTCGAACAGACTGGTAGAGATTAATCATTGTTAAATTCAATGATCTCGTATTTATTAGTTTATAATAATATTAGTTTATATTTAAAAAACTACGTTTTCTAATTTGTAATTTGCCGAGTGGTTACACAATTGGCATTTATTTTATTCATGGGTTGCTCAATATCAATAAATTTGAGGATTATATTTTTGGTTATTCCAAAAAATAAATATAATATCTTTTATTGTCTATTCCCTTAATGTTTGTATAATATTCATACATTTTATATTCTTTATACAAATTAGTAATTTGTTATAATTGAATTAACACTGTAACATTTCATTTTTTTTATTATTCTGATCCTATCTTACAAAAGTAAATAAATTTAGGTAATTGCCTGATAAAGATACACATCAATCATATTCTTTCCATTAAGTCCTTCCAATGTCTACTATTATTAGTTATTTCATTTTTTTATTAGTTCTGCTTATTTTAACCTTAGTCCTATTCATAGGTTTAAGTAATATACGACTTATTTGAAATACTTATTTGAAATTAAATAGGAATAAAAACCTCTTCGTTCGCTTAATCAAGAAGTTTTCTCAATTCAAAATTGATTGAGATTTCTAGTAAGTCTGGGTTACTATCCGGGGTAGCTATTAATCTTTACTTCCTTTTTTTAATCAATATGATTGAAGTTTTGTTATCCGGAATTGTGTTAGGTCTGATTCCTATAACTTTGGCTGGATTATTCGTAACTGCATATTTACAGTACCGACGTGGTGATCAATTGGATATTTGAGATCATTTTTATCGTGAATGAATGAGTCTCCTACTGATTCTGGGAGATAAGATTTCATTGACCATTCTAATTTATGAAATGATCAATTCAAAAGATTGGACCAATAAAAAAAGAATCGCGCTCTGTAGGATTTGAACCTACGGCATCAGGTTTTGGAGACCTGCGTTCTACCGCACTGAACTAAGAGCGCTTTCTTACAACAAATCACTGGTTATTTATGTTCCAGTGAATCAAAATAACTGGAGCTTTTTGTACGAAAAGGACTAGGTAGGGATGACAGGATTTGAACCTGCGACATTTTGTACCCAAAACAAACGCGCTACCAAGCTGCGCTACATCCCTTTTAATTGTTAGTCTTTAACATTATTTATAATATAATTTATATTTATTTTCTTCCACATTTATCTATTTGGGTCTACTCTATAAAACGAGAATATAATAGACAATATGTCTATTAATTATGGATTATTTGATAATAGAATATGTTCTGTTACAGAAAGGAATAGAAACATTGCCCAAATCATTTTACAGATTGTTCGGAGTCCCCAGGGACTGATAAACTATGGGTATAGTTGACCATATAAGATATGCATCCGGATTGATAAGGAAAACTTACGAACAATGCGAGATATAAAGACATACCTTTCCACAGCGCCTGTGCTAGCTACTTTATGGTTGGGATCTTTAGCCGGTTTATTGATTGAGATAAACCGCTTTTTCCCAGATGCTCTTACTTTTCCCTTTTTCTTATTCTAATTCTCCTGCAACTGCGAAAGGAAAAAAAGATGCTAGATCAATTTTCTACTTTTATTCTTGTATAAAGAATAAGATGGATTAAATATCCCTATCCGAGTTTGTAACTCAAGGGAGGATATATAGAATCAAACAAAATAGAAATTTATATCCAAAAGTTCCTTCTACAAAATAATAGTATTATTGAAAATTAATAATAAAGATTTTATTACGAGAATGAATTAAGTAATAAAATCTTTAATCATTCTACGACAACTTCTATCCCTTTATCTTTCTTCTCCTTTTCGAAATTGAAAAAGCGAAGTATATTCAATATATCTAATATAGAGTAAGTTTATGGCCAAGGGTGGAAATGTAAGAGTAACAATTACTCTTGAATGTACTAGTTGTACACAAGATAGTGTTGATAAAAAATTGCCGGGTATTTCTAGATATACGACTCGAAAAAATCGCTCCAATACTTCTAGGTTGGAATTGAATAAATTTTGTCCTTATTGTTACAAGCACACTATTCACGGAGAAATAAAATAAAATATATCGAACTATCCTCACCCAGGGATAGAAATAAATCAATGTAAATACAACTATTTTTTTTTTTATGTAACTTTCAATATTTCGAATGTAAATTTTAGGTATAAATATTAAAAGATAAAAGGTTCATGAAACAAACTATGAATACATCTAAACCCTCTTCTCAGGATAAATCCCTAATACATCTACAGATACACCATGTAATTTTAAAAGGTTCATGAAATAAATTCAATTATAATTATGAATACAATTAAACCCTCTTCTCAGGATACATCTAAGCCTAGGACAACAGATACGTCATCTGAGCCTAACACGACCGTCGTCTAATACTAATACAACAGATACGCCGTCTAAGCCCAATACATCTACAGATACACCGTCTAAGACTTATAAATATAAGCCTTATTATCGGCCATCTAAGCCTAATACTACAGATATGCCATCTTCTCGGAATACATCTAAATATAAGCCGTCTTCTCGGAATACATCTAAATATAAACCATCTTCTAGGAATACATCTAAATATAAACCATCTTCTCGGAATACATCTAAATATAAACCATCTTCTAGGAATACATCTAAATATAAATATAAACCATCTTCTAGGAATAAGCGATCTTTTAGGAAACGTTTATCACCAATTGGGCCTGGAGAACAAATTGATTATAAGAATATTAGCCTAATTAGTCGATTTATTAGCGAACAAGGAAAAATTTTATCTCGCCGAGTAAATCGATTAATGTTGAAACAACAACGCCTAATAACTAGGGCTATTAAACAAGCTCGTATTCTATCTTTGATACCTTTTCTCTCTAATGAAAAGTAATTGGTGCCTAAGAAATGAACTTACTCATACTCCTGAA
This sequence comes from Taxus chinensis, assembly GCA_019776745.2. Taxonomy (NCBI): domain Eukaryota; kingdom Viridiplantae; phylum Streptophyta; class Pinopsida; order Cupressales; family Taxaceae; genus Taxus; species Taxus chinensis. Next base: position 57,840,146 of record CM034153.1, read on the forward strand.
TAGAATTGAAGCTGGGATATCTGTCAATAGATAGAGCAGATTTTAATTCTTTAAAAAGGATTAAAAAAAGGAATAATGGATCGAATATGAATTAAATTTAATTGTCTCTAATTAAATTTCCCGGAGGAAATTCTCCGGGAGATTCTATTTCACGATACGATAATTTTATCCAAGATTGTATAGAAGCAATTACTATCTAATACAGCTAATTGTGATAGTGTTTTACGATTTGTAAGCAACTGCCTTTTATATAAATATTGTATAAATCTGTTATAGGAGACTCCATTAGCACGGGATGCTGCATTTATCCGAGTAATCCACAAACGGCGAAAATCTCTCTTTCGTTTAATTCTATCTCGGTGAGCGAAAACTAAGGCTCTCATTTTCTGTTGGTTAGCAATTCGAAAAAGTTTTGAATGGGCCCCCCGGGAGCCTGATACAAATGCAAGAATCTTTTTTCGACGTTTTTGAGCTATATATCCACGTTTCACTCTGGTCATTGAAGTTGATTCTTATGAAGGACTAATCTATTTTTTGATTAGTTATTCATTCTTTTGTTTTATTAAGAAACAAACTGATTTTTCTGATGTATAAAATACGGGTTCCAATGGCTTTTGCTACTGCAACCTTCCCAACCATAATTGCATTAAGTTAGGCACCTTCTAGGTAGACAGGGGATCGGACCTTGTACTAAAAAAGAAAAAAATATTATGGGTTTCATCGTTTCTATGGTTCTTTCTCTAACGGTAAGGTCCTCTCTATACGCCGGAGCCCTAAATGTCTAAGACATGATATTAGTATTTGGTAACTTGTACAGTTTACCATCTCTAGCTCTACCCCCCCGAATTATCAAATAAGAAATACTCTTATTATAAAAGAAATATTCTTATTATAAGAATAAGATTTCTCTATATAGTGACGACATGTAATTATAAGATAAGAGTTGGCAAGGTAGCTTACCTTGTGTCCGTTATCGCGGCAATAGAGGCATAATTTTTATGCTTTTTTCAATTTGCATTATTTCCCCGCTCAATGGATTGATGACCATTCGCTACCAATGAGGAATTGCTTTTCATCCCACATCAAGGTGATTGGATTTGCACCAATGGAAACCATAAATTTCATCCTCAGTAAGAGTAGATGATAGATCTCTACTTTTACAGATCAGAAAAGTTCTTCGAATCTCCTGGTCCGTTTTAGCTTATGATCCAAACGAGTCGCACATACACCCTAGCACATACTCCTTTACGCTGAGGGCATCCTCGAAGAGCAGGAGATTTTGTTCTATTTTCTATTGGCTGTCTCGCATTTCTAATAAGTTGTTGAATAGTTGGCACTCTGAATTCTATGCGAAATTGAACGGTTCGGATTGATCTTAACCAACTATATTACTTTGTTAATAGTTATTAATAATACAGGAATTTTTAAAAATTTGTTTAATTTAATTTGCTACAATTCGAAATAAATACAAATTTATAATTTATAGAAGAATTCTATAAAGATATGATATAAAATGGCATAAATAACGATATAACATAAATGATCCCAATTAGTAGATTTAGTAGATCATTAATGATCTTTGTGACTTCAATTACTAGCCATAAAGTTTATTTTTTTTAAAACTTTAGATAAAAAAAAGTACTCTTCTTTAGTGTATTTTTATGTATATTCTTATGTTATGTGTTTTTTTGGAATACGTTCCAAATTACCATAAAATACATAATAATTCACCTCCTATTTTTTTTTGTCGAGCTTCTCTATCAGTCATAATTCCTTGGGAAGTAGAAAGAATGACGATTCCCATTCCACCTAGAACTTTAGGGATCTCCCTAAAAGGGGAATAGATTCTCAGACCAGGTTTGCTAATACGTTCTGGAGCGGTTATATATCTCTTTTCCTTCCTTTCTCTAGATTTTGAAGTTAAAACCAAAAGAGATTTTTTACCTTCTCGATGTTCCCTAACATCCTCTAGAAAACCTTCTCGTAGAAGGATCCTCGCAATGTTCTCAGTAATAATAGTAGTTGCTACTCGAACTGTTTTTTTTTTTACCATGTCAGCGTTTCTTATAGAAGTGATTAAATTGGCAATAGTATCGTTACCCGTGACGAACTAATTCTTAGGAATTTCAGGTCTCAATATAAAAAGGCATGTTTATTTTATTTAAGAAATATGCCTAAGATTCCAAATTAATTTCGATTTTTGTATAATTAGATACACATTAAATATAACATATTTATAATACTTCAGGAGACAATGAAATTATTTTGGTGAAATTCAATTCTCTTAATTCTTCAGTAACTGAACCAAAAACTCGAGTTCCTTTTGGATTCCCTTTCTGATCAATGATAACTGCTGCATTGTCATCAGATCGTATTATGATTCCATCGTCACGTTTAAGTTCTTTACACGTTCGTATAACTACGGCTCTAACTACTTCTGATTCTTCCAGGGGCATATTAGGTGTTGCTTCTTTAATTATAGCGATTATAATATCGCCAATATTAGCGTATTCCCGATTATTTGCTCCTAGAACTCGAATACACATTAATTTTCGGGCGCCACTGTTGTCTGCTACATTAACATAAGTTTGAGACTGAATCATTTTTCCTCCAAAAGATTTGATTTGTTGCCTTGGCATTAAACTTTTTTAGCCATAAATATCTATTTCGTTCGGTCTGGCGAACTAACAAGAAATTGAGTATGTATAGGCATTTTGTATGCTACGACTTGAAAAGCTCTTCTAGCTATAGTTTCTGATACTCCGCTTATTTCATAAAGTATTCGACCCGGTCTGACCACAGATACCCAATATTTGGGAGTTCCCTTCGCTTTTCCCGAACCCATACGTATTTCTGCAGGTCTTCTTCTAATAGGTTTGTCCGGAAATATACGTATCCATATTTTTACGCCACGACGGGCAAAACGAGTAATTGTTCGTCGTCCTGTTTCTATCTGCCCAGATGTGATCCAAACAGGTTCCAATGCCTGCAGAGCAAATCTACCAAAACAAATGCAATTGCCTCGGGAAGCTACTCCCTTCATTCTTCCTTTATGTTGGTGACGAAATTTCGTTCTTTTTGGGTTATAGTCGATGGATTATTTGAATCCCATCTCTATTTCAGAACCGGATATGAAAGTTTCTTCTCATCCGGCTCCTTGTGAAGAATCTATGGCTTGGATAATCAATATTTAGATCATGTGTTGTGTTATATATTATGTGTTATATAGCATAAACAATAGATCTTTTATTTAAATCGATACTGCCCAATAATAATAATAACTTCACAGGCGAATATTCACTCTTCCAATATTTGGCTCATGGGGCCGATTTATAGACTCCAATGATATAAATTCTTTCTTGGTTTATTTCGCCATCCTATCCAATGAATGATTAAGATTTCTATATGATCTTATGCAGTCACAGGTTCCATCGTTCCCATAGCTTTCAAATGGCTGTTCAGGTCTACCCTCTGCAATGAAGCTTTTATTTCATTTCTTACAGAATCAATTTACTTAGTTTCCATTGACCCGAAGCTCCTTTTTTTCATAAACCTAATTCATTGAAAATGAAATTGATTAGGATGATTCTTATGCTTTATCACACTACTCTTTGGGGGTAATTTAGTAAACCATACATAGACGAAAGAAGATTTCCTTCTTTCTTTTTCTCCTTCCTCTCTTTTTTTCTTTTCTTGCATTACCAAAGACCTTTTTCGCTTCACGAAAGATATGTATCTCATTTGTTTGTCTCTTTGTGGAAGAAAGTCTTTCTTTCATTTGATGAAACTATCTTGCTTATTGGATCTTAATAATATGAAACAAAGATCCAGTTTGTAGTTCATAGTATACCAGAGACCAATTCGTTATTATTTCGATATTTCGAGTTCTTCATCATTTTAAGAAAAGAAGAAAAAACTTGCTCTCAACGAGTCGCACACTAAGCATAGCACATCTCCAAGATGGTCAATCTAGTTTTTATTTGATCTTGCAAAATTGATGATTTCTAATCGGTCAGAATATAGAAAGGTATTGCTCATTTTTAACAAAGATCCAAATTTTGATCCCCAATACTCCATATACGGTTTGAACCGCATAATAACAATAATCAATTTTAGCTCGAAGGGTCTGTAAGGGAACTCTACCTTGTAGGGCCGATTCTTTACGGGCTCTATCAATTCCGTTGAGACGTCCTTTTATTTTTATTTTAATACCTTCTACATCTGCCTCTTCAGCCAATTCAATAGCTTTTTTCATTATTTTTCTTATTTCAACCCTCGCCTTTAGTTGTAGAGCAATATATTCCGCAAGAATATTAGGTTCTCTATAAGGTTTTTCCACTTTTTCTATAGAGATGAGAAGTTTTCGGTTCACAGAACCTAACATATTCTGTAAAAGCATATTTTGTACTTCGTCTCTTAATTTTTCAATTTCTTTATCTTTTTTCTCTTTATATTTCTGTTTTTGGATGAACAAGTCGGTAAATCCAATATATATGTTCACCTGAATAAAATCAGTCTTTTTCATAATCTCTATACGTATAATTCCTCCATAATTTGAATTTGAGGCATCTTGGATATGTCTTACATAATTTTCAATGCAATTATGTATTTTCTCATCTTCTCGTAGATCTTCGGAATAATTTCTTTGTTCAAACCAAAGGGAACGATGGTTTTGAGTAAAACCAAGTCTAAAACCAAGTGGATTTATTTTTCTTCCCATACATATTTGTCTTTTTGGTAATCCAATACAATTGTTATATGACAATTTGGTTTCTGTATTGGATAACCACGTCCCCGAGCTCTAGGTTGAAATCTTTTGAAAAGAGTACCTTCATTAACTTCAGCTACACTGATAAATAGATTGTGTTTGTTTAAACCCATATTGTGATTAGCATTTGCGGCTGCAGAATGAATTACTTTTAAGATTGGATAGCATGCTCCATAATGCATCCAACTCAGTATAATCCATGCTTCTATATAGGGACGACCACGAATTTGATTAATTACTCTACGTGCTTTATTAGCAGACATACGTATATGTCTAGCTAAAGCTCTTATTTGTGCCATATTCATCCTCCACAATGAATTAATATTTTATCGTTTCTCTCTTTTTTTATCATTTCTCGTTTTTTGATCATTTCTCGTTTTTTTATCATTTCTCGTTTTTTGATCATTTCTCGCTTTTTGATCATTTTTCGTTTTTTTATCGTTTCTCGCTTTTCTATCCTTTCTCGCATGCCCCTCAAAAATAAAAGTAGGTGAGAATTCCCCCAATTTGTGGTTTATCATATCATGTGATATATATATGGGTAAATGTTCTTTTCCATTATGCACAGCAATGGTATGACCAATCATTGCGGGTACAATATCAGATGCTCGGGACCATGTCACTATTATCTTCTTCTCTTTCTTCATATTTAGGTTTTCTATTTTCCTCGACAAATAATTAGCTACAAAAGTATTTTTTCTTAGTGAACGTGCCATGATTAATTACCTTTCTTTTGATTTACCTTTTTTTTTCTTGAAAGAAAAAATGTATTTACAACTATAAACTACTTACGTCGACGAAGGATTGAAACATCACTATATCTATTTATCTTCCGACTCTTTCTTCCAAGTGCGCTATAGCCCCAAGGGGTTAGGGGTTTTTTCCTACCAATTGGGGATCTTCCTTCACCGCCCCCGTGAGGATGGTCCACAGCATTCATAACTACTCCTCTTACTTCAGGACGTTTACCCAGCCAACGTTTCGATCCAGCTTTACTCAAAGCTTTATTTTTCCATTTTACGTTGCCTACTTGTCCAATTGTTGCTGAGCAATTCTCATATATTAAACGAACCTCCCCAGATGGTAATCTTAATGTGGTCAATTGGCCTTCTTTTGCAATCAGTTCTGCTACAGCACCCGCCGCTCTAGCTAATTGTCCGCCTTTTCCGACTTGTATTTCTACATTATGTAGAGTTGTGCCTAAGGGTATATTGGTTGAAGTAGATCTTTAGTTTGTAAAAATCCCTTCCCAAACTGTACAAGCCTCTCTCAGGGCATACAGCTTTCTGGATGTGAATTATATTTACATATTCAATATTTGAATATTGATATTATATATCAATCTGGGATTAAGGGCATATTTTCAATGCCTTATGCTCTGATTCTTTACATCCTAGGTTTATCTATTCCATCATCTGGCTTATGTTCTTTTTCATTTAGCATTCAGAATGAATGACTTTATCAAATTACGTCAATACTTCCGCATCTTCCGGATAACGTAGGAGTCATTTGAAATATATTCTTATTCTCACTGTTCAGCTCCGAATCTGTCTTTGACCATCAAATCAAATGTGATTTACTTGTCTTTATCTTCATAACAAGGGTTCCTTTACCTTATCTGTTTATGCTTCAGACAATTTAGTCTTCTCCATATTATCATATCTCGGGAGCCAATAATTACAGAAACTATTGAACTCAATCACCCGCTGCTGTTTATCCTCAGTTTCCCTTTGGGGTTTATCCCATCAAAGTTTCCTAGTTGGATCAGTGATAGATTTTAAGGTTTTGCTGTAAACCCAATCGGTTGTTCCCGATTACGTAAATTAATAATTCAAACCGCACTCAAAGGTAGGGCATTTCCCATTGATATGGGGGCTTTTGGACCAGAAAGGATAGTATCTCCAATAATGACCCCTCTGGGATGCAAAATATATGTCTTTTCACCATTTATATAGTGCACAAGACATATGTATGCACTTCTATTAGGGTCGCTTTCTATTCTTACAATTTTTCCCAATATGTTTTTCTCATTCCGCCGAAAATCAATTTGACGATATAGACGCTTGTGACCTCCTCCTCTATGTCGTGAGGTAATAATTCCTCTGTTATTACGACCTTTCCCACAACGATGCTTTCCGGAGGTCAATTTCTTTTGTGGATGAGACTGGACTCTTCCATCGAAACCTGATAGGGATTTACCACTTATGCCTGAAGTTCTGTATGAACGGGTGATCATATTATTATTTATTTTAATTGAATAAGTCTCATTGATAACGGAAAAGTGGAATAGAATAACCTGGTTTTAGTTTAATAATTATACGTTTATTATGTATTCGATGTTTCATTATTTGATTTATCTTCCCTCTTTTCTCTCTTTTTTTCGGGGGTCGATAACTATTTAACCCTATTACTTTAACATTAAAGAAGAGTTCAATCCATTTTTTGATCTTTGTTTTAGTCGATCCCGAATCGACATTCAAAATATATTGATTCTTTTCAAATAAATCAATACTTTTCTCTGTAAGTACTAAATTTACATATTGAACCTCATCCATAAATATCTATCCTTTACTCTCTTTTGTAAATACAAATGCCTATATCCACCAATCCATATTTTATTATGGTTCAATATAAATGGTTCAATATAATATATATAAAATATAGCTATTTAAATATTTATATTCTATTCATAACTTATATTATGTTATGGTTCGATATAGTATAAATTTAGGTAAATAGCTATATTCTATAAGTTCTAAATAAAAAAAAGTAAAAAACCGGCACGGACCTAATCTAATTTCAATATTTAATCGACTGAATTGAGATAGCAGGTTCTTTGATCTAAAAGTTATTGCGAGTAGAATGCAGTAACTTTTTACTGTGCATCCAGCAGGAATTGAACCCGCGACTTCCCAATTATGAGTTGGGTGCTTTTACCATTCAGCCATGGATGCTAGATAAAGCAAATAAAAAGCAAGTAAATTTTATACTTGACAGTAAGTATCGAATCAGATTAACCCATTTGATTATATCATACTCAATTGAATTCATGCTTATTATTTAAAATATTAAATAGAGATTTATGACATATCTTTGTCATTTTGAATGATGGGATTTCTATACTTTTTGAATGATGGGATTTCTATACTTTTATATAAAATGATGACAATTAGACTATAAATAGATATAATCTATTTATAGAGACCAAAAGAGAGGTAGATTTTTCATATTTGACAATTAGACTATAAATAGATATAATCTATCTATAGAGACCAAAAGAGAGGTAGATGATTTGCCGATCCTGTTTATATAGATGGAGATATCTGTAATTAATTGGAAATATGTGTAATTAATAGATAATATAAATAGGGAGATACTGTAAACAATGCAGTGTATAGATCTACATTATCACTATATCTATACATTGATCTACATTATCAATATATCTAATACATTGATATACATAGATTATTATATCTATAATAGATATTATCTATATCTAATATGTTACCAAATACCTTTTAATATATAAAATATATAAAAGGATTTGTCTATATTGTTTACAATAATAGATATAAACAAAAATGGAAAATAACGAAGTTCTTGAATCGACTGAAAGATTGGGGCTAAATCGATAGAAAAGGCAAAAAACTATTTGTCTAAATTAAAATAAGACAAAACTACATTATATATATATATCAAATATATATATATCAAATATATATATATCAAATATATATATATATCAAAGTTGTATTAACTTATAATTCTTATTACTAATTAACTTATTTATTTACTATTTAACTTAATTTAAATACTACTCCTACTCAAATTGATTAATTTTTAATTTTAAAATTTTTATAAACTTATGAAAAAACATAAAAAAACATATCTGGAAAAATATCCTCTGAATCCGAACGAAATTCCAAACATACCCGTATCTACTAAATATCGGTTCTATAACATATATTGTGTATTTAAAGTCAGACTAATGGGAGTATTCAATCCATGGACCGAATCTAATTTGGTGAGATTGCTAACTAACATATTTTCTGGTCGAGAAAGCGTTATTAAGCTCTTTGACTTTCGGATTATTAGTACTTTATTTATACGTGATATACGTCTATTTATTTTACGGGGTCAAGCAATAAAAGCTTTAATTATACTTACATTACCATTAGTTTTCTATTATTTAAATAGTCGATCTTTGTTTGAAACAAACAGATCAAAATATAATGCGATGAAAATATTTCCATCTATATATCAGATGGGATCTAAAAATTTGTTGCTCCTTCCGCATGTGCTTATGTCTTTGCCAAAAGATAAAAGGAGATATCAACGTCGCTTACTCCATCCAAGACAGCATGCTTGGTTTTCTATAAATTCGGAAATAAATGAATATTATAAAAAAAAAGTAATGGAATGGCAGATAGAGTATGGGGACCCTAACCAAGAAGAAGAATCAGTTGGAACACGTCCTAGTCGAAAGCGAAAGCCTTTAAAATTGAGTCAAATTGAAAAAAGAATAAAAAAATTCGTGGAATTAACAAAAGGAATCGAAGAGGAAGAATTTACAAAAGAAATTGAACACGAAGAATTAACAGAAAAAGTAACAGAAGAATTAATTAAAGAAAAAGAAATTACACAATTAACAGAAGAAATCTCCTTACAATCGGAATTTTTTAAAGGATTGATTGATAATTTGTCAATAGATGAATCATATATAAATATTAGTGCTACTATTAAGAAACCCATTGATATTGATCTATTTAAATTGATAAAAAGGCGAAAAGAAGCTTACGAATCTTTCCATAGATCAGAAAAAAATAGGAGAGCTGATCTATGGAAAGTGAAAACATATCTTCAAAATCGTTCTGCAAATTATGATATTTCATCAGATCCCGTATCGAATATTAGAAGAGATATAAACCGATTCAATTGTATTCGATTTGTGAACCAGAGTTTACCTTCAATATATTGTTCATCCTGTGTTAAAAACAAAGAACAATTAACACTAAACAACGATTTTAAAAAAATTGTTCTGAAAATAATGGATCAATTCACTCAATCAATAAGTAAACCTAATCAGGTTTACAATTATGAAATTGCATGTGATATGTTATATTATAACATGAATTTATATTATAACATGAATAAATTCTATGAACTGAACAATAAGATACTCTTGAATAAGACCTTAAAGTTGAATCTGATCTTCAACTACAGAGACAAATTAAAAGATAATTCTTTTTTTGTGCTACTCAACATTCTGGATAAAAAGAATGAATATGTAGATAAAATAACATCATATTCTTATAGAACTGAAACTTCAGTAAGACTAATATTGAATCAATATAAGGTAAAAATTAACAATTATCTTCAAAAAAGATTCAAGAGATTCTATTTGTTGAAGAACGCATTTATGAAGATAATTAACAATTCTCTTCAAAAAAGATTCAAGAGATTCTATTTGTTGAAGAACGCATTTATGAAGATAATTAACAATTCTCTTCAAAAAAGATTCAAGAGATTCTATTTGTTGAAGAACGCATTTATGAAGATAATTAACAATTCTCTTCAAAAAAGATTCAAGAGATTCTATTTGTTGAAGAACGCATTTATGAAGATAATTAACAAAATTAACAATTATCTTCAACAAATATTAAATATATTCTATTTGTTGAAGAACGCATTTATGAAGATAATTAACAAAATTAACAATTATCTTCAACAAATATTAAATATATTCTATTTGTTGAAGAACGCATTTATGAAGATAATTAACAAAATTAACAATTATCTTGAAGAAGGATTCAAGAGATTCTATTTGTGGAAGAACTTATTAATTAAAGATTATCTTAAAAAAAAATTCAATAGATTCTGTTGGAGAGTATATTTATTCTATTTTAAATTTTTTTTGTTGAATAAAGGATTTAAGAAATATAAATCATTATGTAAACCTTATCGATACTTTTTATTTTCGAGTTATCGATTGGATAAGTATACTATTAGAAATACTATTAGAAATATAAAGTACTATTTGCAATGGAGAAAAATAGTAAAAAAATACTCTTCTGAATGGAAAAAAGTGACAAATAGATTCCATCGACCCATTTTGCAAATGACAAGAGTATACTCTCAATCTCAACAAAAGTTTGAATTCATACAATTTATACATAAATACAATTTTGAATTGAAAGAATTGACAAAGGTCTTAACAAATAGATTTCATCGACCCATTTTGCAAATGACAAGAGTATACTATCAACAAGAGTTTGAATTCATACAATTCATACATAAATACAATTTTGAATGGAAAGAATTTACAAAGGTCTTAGATATTATCTATTTAATCAAAAGGTTCAGTTGGAATTTGAAAGATCAGATTCGAACAAATTGGTTTTGAACAATGTAACACAAGATGCAATTAACCAACATTCATCAAGTTGGAGAATATATCAAGAAGAATGGTTCAATCACTTTATTATTCGAGCTTCCAGAAATATCAATGGTAATTTGAATATTTCTGCATCGTCCATTCAGATCGAATACTTGAAAAAAGAGTTGAAACGTCTTGTATTTTGTTCTAAACAAAACAATTTGAAAAACATTGTGTTCGATCCAATTGAATTATTTACTATTAAATATTTTGGTCAATATGGAAAGTTTGATTCGATTGAACTATCGACTTATAATAATAGTAATTTTGATTGGTATCAAACTACGAAAAAACTTTTTGGTATAATCTTGGACGAACTCGCACCGAGGGATATCGAATCAAAATCAATCCCTTCAAAAAAATCGGAATCCTTGATCGATGAAGAAACAATAGCTTCATTAGGTTTTAATGATAAACCGATGAATGAGTCAATTATTGATTTATTCGATAATGAAAAAAATTACATGGAATTCTTTGATAACACTGGTATTTCGAGAATATTCAATAATCGAGACAATTGGTTAAATCCTTTAAAACTATCTAATAAAAATTCATTGAGAACTTCTTTTTTAAAAGCAAATACGTTTGAATTTTTAGATTATTTACATCATCCTTATGTATATTATACAGAAAGATTAGCTTCTTACATAGAAAGAGAAAGAATTCATATAAAAAATAAGAATATTACATATGGAAAATTATTAAATTTTGTTCCCACTCATAACAATCTCTCTTCTTTTTCTATTTATGAAATAGGACCTGTTTTATCAGAGAAAGATACTATTTCACTCATCAAGTCACACGTAAATATATTATTGGCTAAATATTTACGTGACCAAGCATTAATACATGACTTGTACAAATCGTTTAATTTACTTACTCAATTAAATTCATTTATTCATCATAAAATCCATATTGGCTCGATTCAAGATATATATAGAATTCCTTTAATAAGCAAACAAATTGTCAATTTAGACAAAAGTTATTGCTATCCTTTTGCAAAAAGTTCAGATTCAGAAGAAAACAACCCTTTTTTTAAGTCGCTTTTTGACCCGGTTTTTAATTCGAGCATTAAATCTTATAAAGATGATTTACTATCGGAAATCTCTTTCCGAATGAAGAAGCTTGCAGAAAAAGAAAAATATAGTTCAGCAGAAAGTTCAAAAAACATAATTGAAGACAAAGTCATAGGTGATAAAGACGCCTTTTTGGATCTTTTCAATAAAGAAATACTAAAAATTAAAAATATATTATTTTATTTTTATAAGATCCCTCAAATACAAATAGATATTTTTGAGAAATGGGATTTGTTTCAACCATATACATCATGGTTTTTTACTTCCACAGGGTGGAAATATATGAAGAAGTCATTTTTGGCTACTTTTCCAGAAAGGTTGGAAACTAGCAATTATCAATTAATATCTTTTTTGGACGATATTAGGAAGGATTGTAATCATAATTTGAATATTATGTGGACACTCTATCATCAATTTTGGACACTTATAAAGTGGCAATTTAGATTTAAATTTCTCCCGAAATGGAATTTATTCCTATCCTTTTGGAATCTTTTGGATTGGAAGGAACCAATTAATCAAACAGTATTAAGGGGAAAGGATACGTCAGTATCATTTGATACATGGAAATATATACTAAATGTTCGGGAGTATGATAAACCTCTTTATATTTTCCTTGGGTTTTTCTTTTTTGTTTCCTTCACAATTTTTTCATGGCTTAAGTTGGTTATAAACGTTTATATATTCAATGATTTTCAAACGAATATGCGCCGACATTACTATTTGGGTCTAAAAGAAAAGATGAAATCTTTTAAAAAGCTCAGAATTTATTATAATTTAAATTGGTATGGTTTTTGGTTGACATTCGTCGATTTTGTCGATCAGGTGTCGGATCCTGATGATGTAGGATTACTTCCAATATTGGAAATTTTGCATGTCAAAAGTAATTTGAAATGGCTTTTGCGAAAATCTAATAAATGGCACTCACTCCTAAAGATGTGGTTGTACGAATACGACGGAACGGAGGAGTTCCTTAGTAGAGAGAAGGTATTGTTTTCAGTACAAGAACGAATCTCTAAATTTGAGTCAAAGTTGACTCCCCCTAATGGTTTCTTTTCTAAATATTTCGAAAAAGGGAGACACCCGGGACTTCGTTACCTTAGATATTTAGCTGAAATTATTCAACTAGGTCTAATGAATAAAATAGGCCTAAGGAATTGCGAGCTTGATTCCTTATTTTTAGCAGAAAAGCGGGTCTTCGATGTTTTTCAGCATCAGATTAACTCTATGCCAACTAAGAGATCTCTATCTGACGAAGTTAGATTTTTCCCATTCTACCCGGCACTGTCCCTTTCGAATCGGATTTTATTGATAGGGCCTAAGGACACTGGACGATCGTATTTAGCTAAAAGTCTAGCAGCAGATTCTTATCTACCTTTAATAAAAATATCTCCTAAAAGCTTTTTGGATCAAGAGAAACTTCTGATCACCAATGTAGCTGAGTATACATCTGCAGCTAGTAAATCATACCTTGAGCATGAAGATATCTTTTTAGATATGGGCTGGTCAAGGCCGGACGACGTATATGATAAACTGTATTATCAACAAAAACCGAAAAACTGGTATTATCAACGAGATGAGAATGATGTATCTCCGGAGTTTTTTGGGAGAAGATACGCGCAATTTGTGCTTGCAATCCAATTGGCAAAATTAATGTCTCCTTGTGTCATATGGATTCCAGACATTCATGAAATGGATGATTTTGACTAGGAGTTGAGGAAACCATGAAAGTTTATTTTTATCTTTTGTACAGCCATGTACATGATTTTTTCCTCATTATTATTAAAAAGGGAATTTATTTGCAAAAGAGGTCGAATTGTACATGATTGGACAATAATGGATTTGTCTCCAATTAGAAAGATAGGGTTGAATTGGTGTAGGGAGTATTATTTTTGGAGTGATTTGAGTTAATGCTTGTTTCCTTTTCACTATATTTACCCTGATTTTAACAGCAAGAGTGGGAGACTTATTTTTCTATCGTACTTATACTATATAGAGATTGTACTACAAAACCTTGTTGAAGCAATAAAAACTGATTTTCCTCCATTTGTAACTTTGTGAAGTGTGTTATAGAAAATTTATGATACATTTTAGTCAATGATATTTCCCTTTGCATGCTCATAATTTTCAAAAACATCCATTAAGTAGTTTTGTAAGCTTTGCAAACTACTTTAAGTGTATCTTAATGCCATTTTGAAGTGTGAAAGCCCATCAAATAACATATGAAGTGATTTTCTTGAGTTCTTTAGGAATCACTACATAGTGTTTTGTGTAGTCATAGGTCCTCGAAATGTTGGTGTATCACCTATTTTACATGATTTCCGTTAAGTTTGTGTTTGTTTCTCTCCCTCAACCCCACCAAAGAACTAGTTTAGTTGATTAATTGTATGGAACCAACCTTTTTTTGAGGTTCTCCTCATTCTGAGTCACCCACAACTCAAAGATCCCATTATATCAACTGAAGTGAAGAGTTTCTTGCACTTCTTCCTCCAGGTGCACTTTGGAGTGATAACACTTCTCACAGTTATATCAGTTGAGAAATAGCCTTGTCAACTGCACCTGCAAATATAGCGTGAATGATTTATTTCATCTTGATTAAAGAGGTTCCCTGCACACAAAGTATTAGTAGTTTTCTTAGGTCACGAGCGAGGCAACATGTAATTAGTATTTTTGATGTGGTCTTTATAATACGGTCCTACAAACAAGTGTTAGTATTTTTCCCAAGGTAGAAAAAGAGAAAATAATGAAAAACAATAAAATTACATTTCTAATTCTCAGAGTCGTTTGTAATAAGCACAAAAGAAGAGCACATGAGTGAAGTTTGTTGCAATTATCTTCTCAGAAACGATAAGTGAAAACAAAAAAAGAAATTGAAAAACCACCACAAAGTGTTATTTTACGTTGCAAAAATGATTAAACATTGACAAAATGGCTAAAAAGTGACAAAAAATGGACAAAAACATCCAATAACCCTATATTAGCAACTTTCACGATTAGTTAAATTGAAGAAATTAATGAAAAAAGTTAGTTAAACAAAAAAAGTTCCAAAATGATTAAACGTTGATAAAAAGTCTCTAAGCGATGAATTCAATTGACCGAAAACATCCAGGAACCCTGCATGATCAATTTTCACAATTAGTTCATGTGGCTGAAAAGACAAAAATAACAATTTAAAGGTCCTAATTTATTGAAAAAGGCCTAATTAAAGTAATTAAGCTAAGTAATTAATGAAATAACAAATAAACTAATTAATAATTATTCTTAATTAACAAAATAATCTTAAAGAAAATAGATTACTTAAATTTAAAAATAAAGCATAGTTCAAAGCTAATACCAAAGCCTAAACCTAAGTTAGAATTAATCTAATTTATTGGAAAATACATAATTAAAGTAATTAAGCTAAGTAGTTAATGAAATAATAAATAAACTAATTAATAATTATCCTTAATTAAAATAATAATCCTAAAGAAAATAGATTAATTAAATTTAAAAATAAAGTAGAGTTAAAAGCTAATACCTAAGTCTAAAGTTAAGTTAGAAAAATAAATGTGAGCAAACCCTAAGTTACAACTTTTTTAAAAATACTTAATTATAAGCTTAAACCCTAAAAACCTAAGTTGAGAACAAAAGGGGGGTCAGGTGTGCTTAAGCATTGTTAGTTTTGTTTTGGATTTTGTGTTTGTGTAGGGTGTTGAGGTGGAGGTGGTCGATCGGTGGGATCGGTAAGCAGGGTTGGAAAGCTCGCATGTGCATAGCAGGTTAGTCATGTTTGGTGTTGCATTTTTTTGTTGGTTTGGTGATTTGGATCAGCGATGGTGGTTCTGTGTAATGAAAGGGAGAAGGTAGTAGCAACAGGTGATAATTGGAGTGTGATTGCAGGGGTCAACGTGAGGTTGGAGGTTCACAGCAAAAGGGGCTAAGTCAGCAGGGTCTGCAGGGAGGGTGAGTTGGGGTGGAGGTTGGGGTTAGCTCATGGGGAGTGAGTTAGGGTTAGGGAGGGATATGGAATGAACCGAGTAGCTCGCAGGGAGCCAAGGTAGTAATTTAGGGGGTTGGGGTTGAGCGAGCTACTCAGGGAGTCGGGGAGGGATGGGAGGGAATAGAGAGGGCTTGGCAAGGCAAGGAACTCACCAAGTTAGAGGAGGGTAGCTCGGTTAGGTGAGGGGTCAGAGGAGGAGGGAGGGAAACCATCTCGGCTGAGTAGGGGGCTGAGCTGGTAGGGGGCAATTAGGACTAGTTAGAGTTTAGAAAAAAAATTCTCTCTGATTTTGTTGTTTGCTTCTGATTTTTTAGCTGATATTTTGTTTAGGTTTGTAACAGGTTGGAAGAGAATTCTCCAAAACTAGAAGCCAACTAAACTTAAATGCAACCGAAGCCACCTCTAAATTTAGAGGGAAAACAACTAATTGTAGCAAATTTTTTTGTGAATATGATTTTTAAAATTGAACTGATTCTTCTTCCCCATAACACCTGTAAGCACTTGTAAGTAAAACTGCAAAAAACAAAAATGTATTATGAGTCTAATAAAATGTGATTATTGTTTCTCCCATAATCTTGCAAACACAACTACACAATAAAAACATTAAAAACAAAGTTAATCAAACAAATCCACATACAAATTAATCAAATGTGAAACAAAAATGAATGGAAAATGGGTGTGGTCCCATCAGGCGTGCCAAAATGTAAATAAAGAAAATTACTAAATAATGAAAGACAAAGAAAAACAATGCAATATACCTTTCAAGTAAATCGTCAATGCAAACCTCGATGTAAGATTTGTAGAAGCTTTAAGCTTGTGAAAAAATTTTGAGTTTGATATATGGGTACTCTTGAATGACCTCTGAAATGGGGATGTAAATTGATATGAGCAGAGGTTTTAGCCTTGAATAGAGCTTCCAATATGTAAATATTGGAGCAAAGTTGACTGAGTTTTTGTACAAGAAATCGAAGAGGATTCTATAAGAGGTTAAACCTATTCTTTTTATAGAGGCTAAGTAGTGGTTTGAAGTTGGTTGAAACTTATTGATTACATGTATGCTAAAAATAACATTTGAGGGGACTGAACAATTGTGGAAATAATAAATGTATTTAGAGGGGAAGTAATGGAAATAATTGACAAAAGTTGCATCCAGAAAAGTGGTTGTGCATGCAATTTAACTTCCCCTGCCTTTCTAGGATTCTAGAAACTGAGTTGACTAGACTGGTGAAGTGGAGTTGACTGGACTAGGGAAGAAGAGTCCATGTGGAGTTGAATGGGAACCTAAGTGGTAGTTGACTAGGAAAATAGGCATATTTTCTTAATTAGATAACTAATTTAATTAGCTATAATGTGCACACTAACTAATTAATACTTTATTTAATAAATTATAATTAAGTTATCTAAAGGTGTACTAAAGATTAATTTAATTAATCTAAAGGGGTGTAATCATTAATTAATTATATTAATCAATCACAAATGGATATGAACTAGTAGTGTACTTAGGATAAGATGGAAACAAGTGTGTGAATTTAGGGTGTCTACAACATGGACCTATCTATCACTATCAAACCTAATTTGTGATCATGTTGCGAGAATCTCTGAATAATTTGATTATGATTTCAAACCATAGTCGTGAATAATAAGTCTTGTAAAAAAATATCAGTTGGGTTGTGGTCACCTCCATGCATCATCAATGTTGGTACTACTTCAAAGAGGCCTCAAACCGCACGTTGTTCTCCACGTAGCATGTGATATTTGAAGGAATGCAACTATATTTGATAATCTTCTTTGATCATTCTTGAATTGAATTTTCTCTTGCTAAGATAGTTGGAGAAGATATCTTTGAGTGTTTGTAGCTGAGAAATATTGTTGTTTTAACGTGGTAAGAATCTTGATACCTATAGAGATTGTTTCCCTAACGAATATATATGTGTCATTGTGAGATTTATGGTAAATTGGGTGCCTTTTGCAAGTGTAATAAGTGAGTCTATTAATGGTGCCATAGGGTTTTCTAGGTTAGTAATTGAGGTGGTGTTTACTTTCTTATATAAGGTTCTTAGATGATTTATCGAAGAAAGACCAACCCAAAGAGACTAAAAGACCCAACAAAAGATATGAATTTGAAAGCAATGTTGGAGGACATGTTATTCCAAGACCGTACAAGTTGTTCAAGACTGGATGTATTAACCTGACCAAATTGTATGACCTCGAACAAGGAAGGAATATACGCAATCTAAAGTTTGGAGGTTGTTATTTGATGTTTGTCTATGAATTCTATGCATTATGTTCTCAAAATTTAACATGTCATTGTGCAAGGATAAACAAGCCAAACAAGAGATCTCATATTATACTAAGTGGGAATGAAAAGGTTGTACTTATCTTACAAGAGTGTATTGTCAAAACTAATAATGTCAAAAAGTGAATTGCAAAATTTCAATGTCTATTTCAAGTTCCTCACTTTTGATTTTGTGAAGAGTTGGCAAGAAAGGACTCTTCTTTGATATAGCTTGGATGTGGTGTCACAATTTCACTCATAGTAATTCCACCATTCAACTAGAACTTGGATCCCAAGCTTATGAAGCATACTTCTTACAAAGCTCCTAAATTATCAAAGGGAAGAAAGGTCTAATGCCATTAGAGGAGAGGACCCTATAACCAAGCAGGCACCAAAACATGTACATCTCTTTTCACCATAGGTTGTTGACAAAAGTACTAATAGTTTTTCACTTTTTGGTTAATTACACTTTTTAAGAGTTAATGAGAATGTGAAAAATAGGGCGCTCAGTCATAGGTCCCTCTTTCAAATGATTTATATGGATTTTTGTCATTTTAAATCAATTCAAAAACTACGTTTCCCTCCAAATAAACATGTGAAACGAAAATGTTGATAGGGCACGATCATACACTACACGATGATATAATTTTTTTACACTACCGACATACCTACATATATCTACGTGCCCCTAAAGTTAGATGCACGGTTATAGGGTCCTCTCCCCTAGTCTATATTTCCTTTGAATATATGGCATGAAGCCATTCGTCTAAGGAGATGAGATCTCTAATAATGGAAGTAATTTCCCTAAATAATCAAAGCACCTTTATGGTAGGAATTTCAGCCAAAGGGATACTGTAACATTCCCATTTTAAGACTTTAGAAACAAGGGAAAAAAATTATACATAATGTTCTCTGTTCTAAATAATCATAATTTAGAACACACATTCCATGCCAATCAATCTCATAACAGATAACCATATGCAATTGTAAATGACTCAGTGAGCTACCAATATCTCATTTCATGACTCAGTTACCAACCGATCTCTCACGTTAACTTAAGTATTGTATACTATGGGTATACTATGTATACTTGGGTATCTTACCCTAATCTAGGTATTGAGTGTTCTGTTTAAGAAATCTATCTGAATATTTGGTACCATGGTTGGAGTTGTAACAGTGGAAGCTTGTGAGCTGAAATCACATTTCTCAAACTAGGTGACACAGAACAATGTAACCAGCAGCTTGTGATACTTTGGCAAAAGATTTCCAACATATTGTTCATGTTACTATTCCTATATGGATTACTCATCTAATCAGAATACGTCCTTCACCCCACTCATTTGTTATCTAGAATGGTCTTTACTAACTTCTGTCAGTCCACTTGTCCATGGTTTGACCCTAACCCGGGTTATTGATATAAATTGGTATGGGGAACCACTCACGATGACCTAGGGTATATGGGCATACTCATTCGACCTAAGTCAATTGAATGTGCCAAGTTACCCTAAGTCATTGGGAGTAACTTCCTATACAAAATCATATCCTTAGCCTGATTTAGAGAGAAACAAAGTTCAAGTCCCAGACTTGAGTTAAAGGGATCTAGATGAATCAATGTTGGAGGGTGTTCCAACATGTCAACCGCAACACTGTATCCTCGTGAAGACCCAAGTCTTCATGAAGGTACAGTTATGTAGTTGGTGTGTGCCAACATCCGACATAACTACTTCATCACGATTTACACACCTCAAGAGGTCATTTCCACTTAATTATCTTTGGATTAAAATTCAAATCATAGCAACCTTACATAACCCTAATCCCAACAATCCTTAAGTTTTCAATCCTTATTAGAGTTGATTAGATAATATGAAACCTCGTAACCTATGATTGCTTTTATGTTCATTAAATTTTTTTCTTAACGTGCAATTAATCAAAAAAAGAAACAACATCTATCATAAGATTTAATCAATGTTTCTCAACCATTCAAGGAATGAATAAGAACTAAAACATGCTCTGTTATGGTAGACTTCATAGGTATGAAGTCTAAATGGTTATCAAACTCATATACCATTTGTTTATTTTGTACCCTTTTGGGAGAAGGAGAACCTTCCTCATTATGGTTAAGTATTAGGATATATTATCCTTTTATCCAATTCACACATCCTGATATTTAACCTATATGTTCATAACATCATAATATACCATACATGATTAGGTAAAGAACAACAATACATACAACTTAGTAAGTTGCATTCAAGTAAGGGAAATTGTACTAATTCCCATTTATCCAATCTATTCAATAACAAAAAAAATAGGGGTCCAATTTAACACGAAAGACAACATCAAAGACAAGATTACAAATTTCCTTCATATTATGAACAAGAAAATTGACATAATCAATTACGTAACTTCAGCCTTTGCAATTCATCAAGATAAGTACACATTTTACAAGACTATGCATTACTGACATATTCCATGTCAATAGCATCAAGATCATTTAAGAGTACAACTTTTCTTCCTTCAATACATCTCAATAATAAATCATAATTCTCTATAAATGGTCCAGACTTTTAAGCAACCAATACATCATAAAATTTATTGCCTTCCTTTATCACTTACAAAGTCCATCTGCAAAAATTGCTAGCACAGGTCAATTCATTGAATTGAGCATGATAAGAACTAAGCATTAAAATGATGTCCTTTCAACTAACTATTTTTTTAAACCAACTCTACATTAATGAAACAGTGAGGTCAAGCAGAAAAATAAATCATAAGTAATAACAACAATAAAAGAAGAACAATTAATCAATTTGAATAACATTCAAGGAAATATCATGATGTAATCAGAAATCTACAACATGATATCAGATAAATAAAGTTCCATCCAATACACTTATCCATATCAAATAAAAGTACCTTCTAATTATTTCCTTCACAATTCACCTGAATTTGAAATACAAAAACTAACTTCACTATTTAACCAGAAAAGAGTTACCTTCAGAAGTAGGAACCTTCCAACTCATTTTACAGAATTTCATAAAATTACACTATGGTCGAGCTCATTCCATATTCAAAAATTATGTACGATGTATCATTTAATAATATAAGTAAATAAGAGTCTCACACATCAGATGTAACATCCTTATCCCAAATCCAAGACATAGCCTAATTTCTCAAGTTAGGCCCTGCATTAATATTAGGATAGTATTTACTCAATGCACAGCATCTCACATTAGTCTTCTATCACAAATATTAAAAACCTTTAACACGAGTCAAATGAATGAGCAAGTAGCAATGATGACTACTCAAGGCATTAAAGAAAGTATGTTAGCATACGTTGAATAATCTATATTTTTAGGAGTATATTCTGTTCTAACCCTTTATCTTCTCCTTCTAGGGGTATTCCATTATTCTCTCCTTCTATTTTGTAACCTCTCCATCCATTTAGGGGAGTCTTGTTCAATTCCTTTCCTATAAATAATGTATGTGAGCTCTATGTTTAAAAGAATAATATGAGATATTCAATCTCTATTCTTTCTCCTCCATTTCTGCCTCACAGTTTGGTCCTTCAGAGCACAAGATCTATGACCATGTGTGCAGTGTCTTTCTCCTGCCTGTACATGAAGAATCATAGTTTGGCTGTTTAGAAGAGCACTCGGTTGCGTGACTATTTGTGAAGAATCTACTCAGTGTGGAAAGAAAGAAAGAAAAAAAAATGTTTTTTTTGCGCAAGAAAAGAAACAAAAACGTTTTTGTTTTTAAAACTTGGATTTTTTTATACCTATGCATTTTTTTTCTTGTTTTTTCTACACTGAATAGAGGATTTTTTCCACCTGCTGCATGGAGGCATAGAAATATTAGAGCAGGCTGGAGCTGTGCGAGGAAATCTATGCAAGAAAAGAGAAAACGTTTTTAAAAAACATGGACATTTTTTGTCTTTTTCCTGCGCCTGTTTTTTGTTGTTTTCTGCGCTAAAAACAAGTATCAGCTACATGTGCGTGTGGAGGAAGAGAGAGTGGACTCTCCCCATTTGCTGTCTTTGAATCCTACGTGGAAAGGAGAGATAGCCTGTAGTGGATAATTTGTTGTCTTCAAGAACTGCGTGGAAGGAAGGAATAATCAAGATTTTGCATGCAATTAATCCAGAGTTTTGGCATCTATATCTACCTGGTAATCATTCCAGCGTAACCTGCAACAATCTGACTCCAATGACCAGGTGCAAGCAGAGACATGGAGGAAAAATTTTGCCAACTATCTACGTAAAGAATTATAACGGCACGAGGAGAAGAAACTTGGAGAAACTACATATACTACATCGAATGTCGAGTGTAGACAACTCGATTGAGAGCATCAATAACATGGTCACCACAGCTGAAAGCCAGAATATAAACTCACCAGCCAGAGAACACCGTGGAGAAGCTCCTAAGAGCTCCATGTTCTACTTTACTTTGTTGATCGAGCTTCGAAATACCGGTAATCTTGCATTCGACAAACTAGTTTGAGAAGGACTTCTTGAATACTTTATTTTCGACGTCAGCTACCAAGCAAAGTGAGTACGGGAAGAATTAGAAGCCAGATACGACGCCGAATGTGACAATGAAGAAGAACACCCTACAAAGCATCGTCGTCTCACAGCGCATGAATATCGCGAGCGTCTACGAGCCAGTAATTCTCGTCAGTGAGTCAAAATTTTAATAACTTTTCAAATAAATAAATAAAAAATTATTACGATGTCTGCTCTGAAGTTACTTCTGTCTGACGCTCAGTTGCTCAAAGGGTCCAATTTTGTGGCTTGGAAGACAAAAATGAAGACAATCCTTCAGTTTGAAGGATTATGGGGAATTGTCACAGGTTCTATGCCCGCTCCCACAGCCCCCGATGAACTAATAAAATATGACATGGCTAGTGCTAAAGCCTTGATGCTGATAATGCTCAATATCAGTGATGATGTGAAACCACGTGTTTGGAATGCAGAGGAACCCAAGGAGGATTGGGACAAGTTGGCAACCATTTATGAAGCCAAAAATCAGACAAAAATACTTCATCTTTAGTCAAAGTTGCACACCCTCTCTATGGGGTCTTACAAGAAAGTGGAGGAATTCTTGTGTCACGTGGCTGAGATAAGATTAGAGTTATTAGTGCTCGGTGAAATGGTGGATGATAAACTTCTCGTCACAATCACCTTGAGAGCACTTCCTTCTCAATTCTGAGTGTTCGTTATGACACTGAATGTGTCTAAACAAACAGTGACATTCAAAGAGCTTGTGAATTTTCTGCAGCAGGAAAAGGCCATCACTTTATCGCATGAGGAGTCTTAGGACAAAGGCTTATTCTCAAATCCTTATCATGGCCAGAAGAATTGGAAAGTTCCCCTAGAGAAGCCAAATCCATCGTAACCCAAACAGAAAGATCAAAATTCAAAGAGATGGTTTCACATTTGCATAACCAATACTCACGACACTGATCACTGCTGGCATAATAGCTTGAAACAGGGATCTTCAAGCCATACAAGCACATTCGGGTGTGAATATTTTCAAAAGTCCAAATGACGTCCCCGCTGGAGAAAGCACAAGGGACATCTCACAGCCCAACAAGAATATGATGACTCTGGTAACGAGATATCAAAAGGATCCCATTGTAGTAAGAATCTTGTACTCGTCTCTCAAACTTCTCAGCCCACGAAGAAATTCTGGTTGATAGACTCTGGTGCAAGCAAGCATATGTCAGGTGATAAGAAGCTGTTTGATTCACTACACGAAGAACCAACTAGAGATCGAGTTCGGATAGCGGATGACAAAGATTACATTACAGAAGGAATAGGGAATGTCACCATTCCTCTTGAACCACGAAAATGTACACTTACAAAGGTACTATATGTTCCTGGCTTGACTAGCAGCCTCTTGTCAGCTAATCAGCTCTTGAATCATCACCTTAAGGTAGAATTTCTTGTTCAAAATGGTGTTAAATCATGCTTAATCTCCCGACAAGGTACGGTTCTTGCTAAAGCTTTTGTAAAAGATAAGTTATTTGCTTTAGATACTGTTTCATCTTCTGTAGTAGCTTTATCTGCTTCAATAATAGAATCAAATGCCTTATGGCATTTTAGATATGGACACTTGTCGGTCAGTTCATTGCACCAGATGAGTTCCAAAACAATGGTCCGTGGACTACCCAAATTTTCCAGTTCCTTTCCTATTTTCCCTAGCTGTCTTATAGGAAAACAACACAAAGATCCGTTTCAAGCGAGCACCTTCCATGCCAAGAAGTGTATGGAGGTAGTTCATACCGATTTGAATGGCCCATTGACTTGCTCATGAAAAATCAGACATGGAAACTTGTCAATCTGCCTACAGGAAAGAAACACATAGGCTACAAATGGGTTTTCAAGACAAAATATAAGGCAGATGGATCCATCGACAAACATAAAGCACGACTTGTATCAAAAGGATATGCTCAAAAAGAAGGCATCAACTATGAATAAACCTTTACACCCACTGCGAAGATGAAGACCATCAGAGTAGTTTGTGCACTTGTAGCACAGAAAGGATGGAGACTTCAGCAGATGGATGTCAAGAGTGCTTTCCTAAATGGTGATCTGAAAGAAGAAGTATACATGACCCAACCTAAAGGATTTATTGATAAATAGAAGCCTAAGAAGGTATGTCGTCTCATCAAATCACTTTACAGACTGAAACAAGCTCCCAGGGCATGGTATATCAAGATCAAAAATCACCTTTTGCAACATGGGTTCACTCGTAGCCCCTTAGATTCAAATTTGTATATAAAGAAGGTAGGCAAAGAAATTGTCATTCTTGTTTTGTATATAGATGATCTTGTGATCGCTGGTAGTTTAGAAGACCAGGTTGATATTATAAAGAATGATTTTAAAAGAACCTTCAACATGAAAGATTTGGAGCTACTACATTATTGTCTTGGCTTGGAGATATGGCAAAAGGAGCATCACATTTTTTTCTCCCAGATAAAGTACGCCAAGACACTCCTGGAAAAGTATAGAATGTTAAACTGTAAACCTATATCCACTCCCATGGAAAAATACTTGCAACTTTCAAGATTCCAGGACTTACCTCAAGTAGATGCTACTCTCTACAAGAAATTTGTTGGAGGGTTCATCTACTTGACATATACCAGACCAGATCTCTGCTTTGCTGTCAACTATCTTTCTAGGTTCATGCAGGAGCCAAAGAAATGTCACTGGAATGCAGCAAAGCATGTTTTGAGATATGTCCGAGGAACAACTAATTATGGTCTGGAATATAAGAAGAATGATCAATTCTTCTTACAGGGATACGTCGACTCGGACCACGTTGGATCTGTTGATGACAGGAAGTCAACTACAAGATACATATTTCATCTCGGATCTGGACCTATCTCGTGGATAAGCAAGAAGTAGAATGTTGTTTCTATCTCATCCACAGAGGTAGAATATCGTGCACGTCACATGAGGAGCTATGTGTGAAGTGATATGGTTATGTCACATTTTAGATGACTTGGGAATTCCTAAAAAATAGTCACCTATTCTCTATTGTGACAATCAGAGTGTGTTGAAGCTCGTGCAGAATCCTATTTTTCATGAACAAACAAAGCATATTGAGATTGATTGTCATTTCATTCGAGAGCACGTCTTGAACCATCACATTCAGCTCCAGTACTGTCCTACAGAAGCACAAGTTGCTGAAATTCTCACAAAATCTCTTGGAAAAGTGAAATTTGAACTTTTCAGGGGTCACATTTGCAAGAATAATGTAATAAGGGGGAGAATGTTAACATACGTAGCATAGCTCTATATTTTTAGGTGTGTATTGTTTTATATTATCCCTTTATCTTCTCTCTTCATTGGTGTATTCCATTATTCTCTCACTTCTACATCGATATCTTCCTCCCTCCAGTTTAGGGGAATATTGTTCAATTCGTTTCTCCTATAAATAATGTATGTGAGTTCTATGTTTAATAAAATAAGGTGTTGAGAGTTAGTCACTCTCACATTCTTTCTCATCTATTTTCAGCCTTACAAAGTAGTGCAATGAATCCCATTAAATCTAACGACCAGATTTACTCATAAGAAGAAGAAAAAATTCCATAAAACAATTTTTGGAACTCTGCATCACTAGATTCAGTTAGACCCGACATAGCTTGATGCGCAATTTAGATAACTTGTTAGAACACTACACAAAACGCTCTGATAATTTCCAAAGGGGTAGAAATTATACAGTCTTAAACAATGAGAAACATGAAACAGAAACAAGTCAAATTGCAAATGAAAAATAGAGTATTCTTACCCTCAAACCAGATTTGTTGAAGTTCATAAATGTATAGATGAAATTATTTTGTCTCAGAGCATCCTCGGCTCTTTATAAAAGAAAACACATATAAGATTAGTATGTACAACAGACTCTGATATTGTTGCATTGGAAACAGAATTTCAAGCAAGGTTCCCCATCATGAACACAACCATTACAATTAATATTATACCCATATAAAAAATGGAGATGCATTAACAAAAGTTGCTAATCCTGCAACATGGTAATAACAAAGTCTTCAATAAAGTCATTCAAAATTGAACAAAGTTACATGCCATGCAAACTAGGCTTATTATTTTCTTCCAGGTGAAGATCTAAATAATAGAATAGAGCTGAACTCATAATCTGTAACCATTTATGAGATACGCTAAAGCTAAAACATCAATAGAATGTACAGAGAAGAATCCATCAAGATTGCATTTTTCAAGAAGATGCAAAACAAAAGGGCAACATGGACTTAGCAACAGGTGCTCAAGTCAGCTAAAGAAATAATTAATTTCATTTCGTTTCAATTCTATGGACATAGGTTAGTTGTACACATCTAAGAAATTGACAAGACATTCTATTTATTACTACTCACGTAGAGATCCAGAAAACCCATAAAACTAATGCCAGATTTGGTTAGTTCTAAGATTGAGTAATCGTCAACTCCAAAATTTGAATACCCATTCAACAAAATTACATGAAATTACAACAATTACCAGATTTTAACAAGTTTACTCAAGAAAGAAACTCAATTGTAGATTAACCCAGTTCAGGGATATATATACAAAACCAACAACATCTATTCAATAGGGAAGTTTTGAAAGCATAAGATTAACAATCATAGAAAGCTCAAACAGAGCTACCAGAGAATAATCCAAGTCCTAATCAACTCTGACAAAGCCGACTCTCAAAATGTCTCCAAACAAAATGACCTCATCTTTTTATCCCTTAGTTCTAGTACTCAAGAACTACATAGAGAAACTTTCAGTAAAATAAGATCAGAAGTATAGATTTCACACACAAGTATTCCCAACAAGGTAACATTGAAATCCAAGGGTCCAAGAAACAACTATCACATAGTTCCATAAAAGAACTTAATTGGAGCGACTTAGTTTAAAATGAAAAGTTTAAAGGAATAATAAAAAATTAAGTCTTGTTTCCATACAAGAAGAACCCACAAAAACAGAGATTCACAAACACCCCATAACTACTCAGCTCCCATCGAATACCGAATTCAAAGAACTGATACGATTATACAGTAAGTTCACAGAAGAAAAAAACTTATTTACTATTTTCCATACGAACTCGACTTACCCAACAAAAATCAAAGAATCACATTCACTAGTAATTACACAGAAGCTACATTACTTTAGAAAAATTATAGAAGTAATCAAGCCATATAAATAATATTCATGTCTTCTACCAACCAAATACTTGACAACTTGGTTCACTCAAACTTGAAGCCACTATATCATTTCCATAAACCCATTTTTGAACAGATAAGAAATATTCATGCACGTGTACTTCATTACTCAAATCACCACAAGATTTAAGGTGGGATTCAACATCAAATACATAGGGAAACAACTCAATGACAATACCTTTCCAAGCAGAGTTTCCTCAATCAGAGAATACCAGAAAAATATTCAAGCAAGGAAACCAAATGATCATGCACAGAAATAAAAACCCATTTATCTCAAGAGAGTTAGAAGTTGTTTTAATGAAGACACTTAGAGAAAAGTAGAGTAACTTAATGGATAGAGCCTATCATGCCTGATAGTGCTTCATTATCGATTGGTGAATAAGATTTCCAGCTGAGCCTTCACAACTAATTCTTCTCCAAATGGAAATCAAAAACCAAAAACTTCCTTCTCAAATGCCGCAAATACTTCCATTGGATCGAAAATAGTCCAATGGAGTTAAAAATAGCAACAAAATGAAAATAGAACTACTGGTTCAGAGAACCAGATAGCTCCATGCAGAGCAAAAATTGAAATGCATGAAAGACCAGATGATTCCCAACAAATCTGTTCACATGGTTTCTAAGGCGGCTTTCTCACCAAAAATGATGACCATCAATGTCATTAATTCCAATCCTCCCTGCCTATATCTACATGCCACCACCATCTATAACATTGGCAAGTCTGAAAAATTCAAAGAGAACATGCATTATTTAACTTTAGAGATTGTGCCAACTAGGATACCCTCTAGTTTCCATGACTCTGTCAAAGGGGGTTGACATGCTATGTTTATATTTTTTTAATTCAAAATATTTCAAATCAAATAAATGATTTAGAAACTATCACCACTAGATCTGAGATGTTTAGGGTCCATACGACTCCCCTTAGGATACCCTTTCTATCTTTGCATTAGTTTAGGATAGATAGACATTAGCTTAGTGATCCGATCTTAGGTTACTTTTTAGAAAGTATTTACCTTAGGTTTATAAAAATTTCCTTGTGGTAAATTTGCCATTTAGGATAAACCATGCCCCATACCAATTTAACATTAGGTAATAGGTTATGAAATAAACTTATAGTTATCTTAGGTTATTTCCAATACGGTCCCCAACTTTGCAAAACATACAACTTAGGTTAGGATGCAACAATATTAGTGTAAACATAGACATAAGGTAGGGTCTAGTTTACAAACTTAGGTTAGAATCCCGTTAGGATAGATATTAAAGACCTAGGACTTAGCCTATTACCCTCAACAAACCTGAAGTATACCTCCATCCTCTTTACGCCATTCAACATCCTAGAGAAATCAGCAAGAAGATCTGAGCATACTACTTACAGCCAGAATGCAAAGCAAGTAACTTCCAACAAGATCAAAGAAATTTTATAAATACAAGAGTTCAGTCCTTTATGGGTTCCTTCAACCTTTGAATGTCAGGTTTACCATAGGAAAATCAGGTAAGACAGAATTAAAACATACCTTAGATCAATGAAATTGATCAAGGTTTCGTTATTAGAAAGAGACCCAAATTTGTCGAACCCCCAATCATTTGGCCTATTTACGAAACCTTTCTTATCTCAATGGCAAATGGATCGCCTTGCAAGCAACAACATTTCAGTAAAAATGAATCCAAGAACAGTTAAATAAATTATCCATGGCTAAGCATGATTTATACCACAGTCAAAAGAATACACCTTCTTAGGAAAAATCACATGAGCAACGCTTGCAATCCCAATAGAGGAAAAGTTAACAGTTTGCCACAGCGTGTTACATACTTCCCTCCTAAAAAGAATCATCGTCATTTGATGATTAACTTATTTAAACAATTTGCATCAAGGATTAATCAAAGAAAAATTTATTTCTTTCTTTCCATATGTTCAAAATAGAAATAGAATTTTTAAAATTCCCAAAGTCAACATTCACGTAGTTGTTTATTTTAAACAAATAAAAATATCTGCCCAAAACTCGCAGATTTATAGTCATAAAGAGAATAAAATCACAAATTTTTATCTGTTAACATAATCAATTCTATTCAAATAAATCTAGAAAAATAGTTTTCATATCTTCCATATTTTCCCAGGTTGCACTTTCCTTGTTAAACTGGTCCCACTAGACCTTACATTGACTTATTTCATGATTTCTTAAGTGCAACTGATGAGTTTCCAGCACTCATATAGGCTTAACCACGATTATTCCTGGGTCTTGGACCTGCAAGGAATTCCAATTTAATACATGTGATAAATCTGAAACGTATTTCTTAAGCAAAGGAATATGGAAAACATCATGTATTCATGACAAAGCAGGAGGTAATGCTAAACGATAAGCTACATGGTTGATTATTTCAACAATTTCAAAAGGTCCCACATAACGAGGTGATAACTTGGCAGCCTTGCCAAAAGTTATAGAACTCTTTTTTAGTTTAACCCAAAGAAATACCTTCTCACCAAGTTCAAATTTCCTATCAACCCGCTTCAAGTCAGCATAACTCTTTTGCCTATCTGTTGCTTCTTTCAAGCATTCACGAATCATTTTAACTTGATGTTCCATTTCCGTAAGGATTTCAGATCCAATTACCTCTCTATCCTCAATGTTGTCCCAACTAACAAGGGTTCTGCATTTCCTTCTGTATAATACTTCAAAAGATGTCATCTTTAGAGAGGCGTGGTATGTGTTATTGTATGCAAACTCAACTAATGGATGGTACTCTTCCCATTTATACTATTGATCCATATAATACATTCTTAACATATCCTCTAAAACTTGATTAACTCTTTCAAACTGCCCATCCATTTCCGGATGATATGTAGAACTGAAATTTAGCTTAGTTCCTAAAGCTGTGTTAAGAGTTTGCCAAAATCTTGAAGTCGTTCTTGGATCTCTATTAGATATGATTAATTCAGGTACTCCATGTAATCTGAAAATATCATGAACAAAAAAAATTTCTAAAATAGGTGAATCATCCTTAAGATTACCATCAATAAAGCATGCTACTTTTTTATATTTTATCCACAACAACCAGAATAACATCATGTTTATTTCTTGACATAGGTAACCCTTGTACAAAATCCATGCTTAGCACTTGTCATTTGTACTATGTTATGCTATGAGGATACAATAAACCAACTGGATGCATATGTTTGGCTTTAACACGTTGACATTCTAAGCAATGTGTCACAAACTCAACCATATCCTTTGTCATCCCTTTCTAGAAATATTGTTGTTTTATATCAGCAAGCATATCTTGTAATACCGAGGGTGTCTAGAAAAAGATGAATTGTGAAATTCAACTAATAATTTCATTTCTTAAATTATTTAGTAAAGGTATGTATACCATGTTTTCAAATCGTAACATTCCTTCATTATCAAAGTGAAAATATTTATATCTCTCATCATTTGGATCTGCAGCAACTGATGTTTTTACTTGTTAAAAATAAGAATTAGATTCCATAACACTCTTTACTTCATCCTTGAACTAAGTTCTCAACGTTATAAGAGCAAAAATGTGCTTCCTACAACTTAGAGCATTAGCTACCCTATTTTCCTTTCCTTTAATGTAACTTATGTCAAAATCATATTGAGATAAAAACTCTAACCATCTTTATTGTCTTGCATTCAGATTTGGCTGAGTAAAAATATACTTCAGCCCAAGATGATCAGTTTTTAGTTCAAAAGGTTTACCAAGCAGGTAATGCCTCCAAACTTGAAGTGCATGAACAATGGAAGCAAGCTCTAGATCATGTGGAGCATAATTCAACTCATGTAACTTAAGTTTTCTAGTTTCGTATGCTATGACATGATCATTTTGTAAAAAAAATACCCTCTAAGACCTTCCCCGGATGCATCCATTACAATAGTAAAGTATCAATTAGGGTCAGGTACAACCAAAATAGGTGTTGAAGTTAATTGGTCCTTTCAAGTTTTAAATGCAGATTCACATTTATCATTCCCCAAAAATTTCTTATCCTTTTTCTGCAATAAAGTTATTGGTGCAGTAACTTTGGATAAATCTATAACAAATTTCCTATAGTAACCAACAAGACCCATGAAGCTTCTGACTTCATGTACATTCTTTGGTGCAAGCCACTCAGTTATAGCTATAATTTTAGAAGGATCTACATCTATTCCATATTTGCTTATAACATGACCCAAATAGTGCACTTTCATGTCATATAATGAACATTTAGACAACTTACCAAATAACTGTCTTTTTCTTAAGATTTCCAAGACTATCTTCAAATTCTCATGGTGTTCTTCCACACTTTTAGAATATATGAGAATGTCGTCCAAGAATACAAGCACAAATTTTTCCAAGTATTCTTGAAAAATATTATTCATCAAATTCATAAAAGTTGCGGGTGCATTTGTTAATCTAAAAGGTAAAACTGTGAATTCATAATATCCATACCTTGTTCTAAAAGTTGTTTTATGAATGTCCTCATCCTTAATTCGTAACTGATGATATCCAGATCATAGATCTATCTTAGAATATACCGATGCTCCATGCATCTAATCAAATAGATCATCAATTCTAGGAAGTGGATATCTATTCTTAATCGTTTCCTTGTTTAACATTCTGTAATCAATACACAATCTAAGTGTTCCATCTTTCTTTTTCACAAAAATTACCGGTGCTCCCCAAGGTGAGACACTCGTTCTAATCAAACCTTTAGATATAAGTTCTTGTAACTGTGCCTTAAGCTCTACTAATTCAATAGTAGTCATCCGATAAGGTGCCTTAGAAATAGGCTTGGTTCCAGGTTTGATTTCAATTATGAAGTCAAATTCCCTTTTGGGTGGAAGACCTGGTAACTCTTCTGGAAACACATCACTGTAGTCTCGTAATAGTGGGTAACGTTCTAAGAAATCATTGTTTTCTTCAGTAGATTCAGAAATTTTTACTACATACAAGGTACAACCCTTATTTTTGGCCTTCTTAAGTTACATAGCAGATAATTTCCTAACTAAAATTTCACATTTTACACCCTGAATCTCTGTTGTTTTCTACAGATCATCTAAACAACTAATATGTTTTTCAAAACAGTCCACTTTTTCTTTATGCTCATCTAGCCAATTAACACCTATGATTACATCATAAGACTCCAAAGGAGCAACATAAAGATCAACTTCTGTGGAAAAAACTAGGTAGATCAAGGACCATGCTCCAAAAAGACACATACTAACTGTATGAACAACATTATTCCCATATTGTACAGCCCATGATTTATCTATTTTTCCAGCTTTTCTTTTTAATTTCAATGTTGATTTACTAGAAATTAAACATTCAGTAGCTCCCATATGAAAAAGAATAGTTACAGGTATGCCAAATAACTTACCCGGAACTTCTATGGGTGTGAAATGCTTTTTAGCTTGTTTGTCAGCTACTGCAGTGTGTATCTTGTGCTATTGATTATGGTCATCCTTTTTCAAAGGACATTGGTTTGTGTAATGATCCTTGCCACAATTGTAACAGCCTCCTACAGATCCCTTTTTAGGCTCAAATTTATTCCCAGCCTTAAAGTTATCATTTTGACCTCCATAGGACTTATGTCCGTTATTATTGTTCTTGACAAAGTTATTACATACATTAGCAGCAGGCTTATTTGTTGTTTTTTTCTTATTATTATCAGTTGAGAACTTACTTTTCATACCAAACTTCTTCCATGGTCCTTTCTTAGGTGTTAGAGATGATGAAGAGGAGTTTGGAACTTTGTTTTTTACTTTCTCCTTATGAGCATAAATCGCCTTCAATTTATGTTCCTACCTTATGACTTTTTCAACAACCCCTTCCATAGTGGTTGGGCTATGAACATCCACCTCTCCCCCTATAATGGGATTCAATCCCATGATAAATTTCTATATCCTGAACTTCTCGTCAGTTTGATACTGAGGTACATACTTAAGGAGTTTAGTAAACCGCTCCCAATACTCTGTTACAGTTAATTTTCCTTGGGTTAAGTTCTGAAATTCAGTCATTTTCTTATCATAGTAAAGTTGTGGCAGCCATCGTTGCCTAAAATAACTTTTACATTGATTCCAAGTAATATTAGTTTCATCAATGTTCAACTCAACCTTACGGCTGTCCCACCATGAAGATGCTTCATGGGAAAACTGATATGCTCCCCATATTGCCTTTTTTCCTCTGAGAAGTTCCTTATTGAAAAATACTTCTCCATTTTGCTGAGCCAATTTTCAGCTCCATCTCCTAATGTGGTGCCATCAAACTTAGGTGGACTTATCCTTTTGATATCATTAGTGATTTTAGCTGTCAGCCTTTCCTTTTTATTTTTTGGATGATCAGGCATGTTTATAGTGTTATTATCAACACCCAAATTTCCCAAATTAGTGTTGTCCACAAGAGGTGACTGATTGTTATTACCAGCATTTCCTTCCTTCTCATTTCCCATTACTTATTGTTCAAGTACAGTTAAACAATCTCTTGTGTCCAAAAGGGCAACAAGGATCTCATCAATTTTTTGGGCAGTTGTTGCTTCTCCACCATGTGGTGGGTTGTTTGCAACATTTCCTCTTGTTCTAACCATTTTCTGTTAATAAGAAAATTTGAGTTTTATTAGATTATGGACACAATAGGTCTAAGATCTGTAACCTTCAGCTCTGATACCAATATGTAACATTCCCATTTTAAGACTTTAGAAACAAGGGAAAAAAAATTATACATAATGTTCTCTGTTCTAAATCATCATAATTTAGAACACACATTCTATGCCAATCAATCTCATAATAGATAACCATATGCAGTTGTAAATGACTTGGTGAGCTACCGATCTCTCATTTCATGACTCGGTTATCAACCTATCTCTCAAGTTAACTTAAGTATTTTATACTATGGGTATACTATGTATACTTAGTTCTCTTACCCTGTTATGGGTATTGAGTGTTTTTTTTAAGAAATCTATCTGCATATTTGTTACCATATTCATCTGAAATCACATTTCTCAAACTAGGTGACACAGGAAAATGTAACCATCAGCTTGCGATACTTTGGCCAAATATTTCCAACATATTGTTCATGTTACTATTCCTAGACGACATACTCGTCTAATCAGAATACGTCCTTCACCCCACTCATCTGTTATCTAGAATGGTTTTCGCTGAATTTTGTCAGTCCACTTGTCCATGGTTTGACCCTAACCCAGGTTATTGATATAATTTGGTATAAGGAACCACTCACGATGACCTAGGGTATATGGGCATACTCATTCGACCTAAGTCAATTGAATGTGCCAAGTGACCCTAACACTACAACATATTAGATCTTTTACCACAATTTTTCAACAATTTTTTTATGGTTATATAGTATTTCAAAAATTTCAATTGTGGCATTAGACGTCTAGTTAATCCACATTTTGATATATTGTTGTAGTTTTCGACAATTCATTTTATCGTGGATTGTCCACAATTCACAAAATTTATAGCTAACCTCCAATTTTTAAATTGTACATTGTCCACATTTTTTTATGTTCATAACATTTCTACAATTTTTGTTTTTGTTAGTATTCTACAATATTCACCAAAATGTATTTTTTCTATAGATTCAATATTTTTTAAAATTCCATAATTTAAAATTTCGTATCCCTCATCAATGTTATATTTGTGGAAATTTCAACAATATTTTTCTACAATTGCCCTTACCACATAAAAATTTTAGGTGGAAGCTACAATTTGATTTCCACAATAATTAATTGTGAAATTATATTTTTTTTTTTAAATGTGGAAAAGTTACAATTAACAACCAATTTGACATTCATTAAAATAATTTTTATGTAGATTGTCTACATTTAAAACATACACAAATATATAATTTTATTATTACACGACAATATATTTTTAGAAAAAAAATATTTTTCATTTTATATATATTGAATATATATTATATTGAAATCTATAATCTAAATAAAAAAAATTAGCAATCTAAATAATGTTTTTCCTTGACTCATTGGAATTGATTAAGAACTTAGTAATAGTTACAAGTTAGATGAGTTGTCCATAAGCCCAAAAAGATGGCAAAGTTTTATTTGCAAATATAAAAAAACCTTCCTATATGTCATGTATAATGATCATATCTAATGAAATAGAATTCAAACAATAGAAAAGTAAAATATGAAAAATGTTTCTTCTCAAATCTACCAAATTCGTATCTATTCGGGAAGTTGATTTAATAATAAACTCATAGAATAATTCTTAAATTGTATGTTTTCTCCACAAATAAGATATCCATAACGTTATCGGTCCACAATTTGTGAATCTATGAAGAAGCAATTTATTCCTAGAATTCATTGGTATAATTTATCAATTCTCTTGAAAATACATCTATTTTATTGCTTGAAAGGTAAGATCATACCTTGCAAATATTCAAATAACTACAACCAATATATATTTGATGAATGATCCATCACCTTATTCAAGAAGTGCATCTTCTTGAACATGTTACAAAATCTACTAGTGAAAACATAGGCTAATATTAAACAATTTTAGAGAATGAGTATTCCCATGTGAAGGTAGGATATGACAGTGTAAACCTAAGATATTTTCAATCTCCAGTCATCTAGATTCAACACACCAACTGAGATAAAGGAAAGGAATATCTATGGATAATAATGAAATATTATGTAGAACTAGATGTCACTACCCTCCTCATAATCAGGGCTACCTTCCTCAAAAAGCTTGATTTTTCACCTACGTTCAGTAAAGCTATAGGTATGAATGAGAAGATTACGTGGTTTTTTTACACCAACATGTGCAATTAATACCTTGAAATTGTTTCCTTTTGAATCAGAGTTGAGTGCCATGAAGAATTTCTAGTTTCTTCTGATATTTACCATCCTATAAAAGAGGCTCCTTTCCCAGTGTTTACTTGTTGAATCTATAATGAGATGGTAAGATTCCATGGTGAATGGATTCAAGACTTAATCTCTCTCGAGTTGATATCCTATCAAATCGCCATATCCAGCCCTCACCTTTCAATCCTCATGATATCCACTTTCAAGATCTTCAAATAAGTTCTTTTGTTAACAATATGATGAACATCGCTTTGTACTATCTCAAATCTCGGGGACATCATCTTCTAGTAGAACCACCAATATGTGTAAATAAAACCTTGCTTCTAGCCAACGGAAACTCTTACAACTCTAATACAAATTCCATTCCAAAGAGTTTTTAACTCATGTTGCTAGACAGGAGGAATTGGGGAATGCTTCAAAATTAAATAACTACAGAGAACGTTTGTGAGGAATCCTCCATACCTCAAAGGCTTTGTCAAAATTGACCACATAAAGAAAGTGCATATCTCGGGATGTAATAATTATATGGATTCCTCAGGTAAAGATATTTTTCCTTCCAAGGCTTCAAGCTGCTCTGAGCTTTGAATATCATCGAGGAGGAGTAGAACTTTCTTACATTAAAGACGAACTCCTAGCATATCCTTACCTCGATCAACATGGTCTACTTCACCTATGAATTATGAGAGATCCCTGAGCATCTGGGTCTACAGCATTACAAGGGTATAGCCATTTGTCAATGCACATCTCTCTCCAACACTCCAAACAAAACAAAACACATCAAATTGCTCGTAAACAATCTTGGCGAGGGTAATTTTACCGATCTTTCTCATTCCATAGATGTCGAATTTTGCAATCTTCTTATCACGATCCATTACATTTAATTATATGCTCCACGGACCCATCTACAGCAAAGCAATTAGGAATATCCATAAACACCTTTATCAGGATTTTTGCAAAATATGTCAAAGCAGCTTAAATCAAGTCTTCCTCCCTGTAAATATTTGAACCGCTATTAAACAGATACTTGATATGTCAATTAAAGAGGGAAAAAATAATATCGTGGATACTTACCTGGAAAATGTATCCTCACATCAGCCACCTGACTTGAAAACTCTTTGAAATGTACTTTCGTATTCTTTGAAAAAAGATTTGAAGATGATTGGAAACATCTCATATAACTTTGATCTCTTCCACTTGAATAATTCTTTGGCTACGATGGTCTTTTCACTTTTGTATTACATGCCTATGTGGCACAAAAAAAGATGCATGTGGAACACCTTATTGTTTGAATTGGTCGTTTTATACATGCAAGTGAGATCCTAAAAATAATGAGAGAGTTAGATGTGTCCACGGTTTTAGAAAGTGTTAGTTAAATTTTAAATTTAAATCTTATCTACCCGTAAGTATAGAATTTTCATGCAATTTGTAAACGTTTGAATTCATTTTGAGTACAAGTATAATTCTCTACAATAAAAATTAAAACTAGCAATCGCATGTGTACAATGTAATGTGAACGTCGAACGGTATATGTTATTTGATTCAGAGGGATAGTTATTTCTTTTGTAGTTGATGTTGATAAGGGGTGTGATTTATTTTGTTAGTGTAGAAATATAGATGAACCACTTCATTTAAAGGCTCTGTTTACATTTAAAACTTGTTACAAATTCATACATATACATTTGCAAATCTTATATCATGAGTGGTTGCATTTTGCGGAGTAGGTTGTTTTAACTTAACACATGTATACATGAAGACTTCCGTACATGTATAGATTTTATATCATGAGTGGTAGCATTTTGTGGGAATATTTTTTTGCAAATCTTATATCATGAGTGGTCACATTATGTGGAGTAGTTTATTTGAACTAAACATGAATACATGGAGACTTTCGTACATGTGGAGATTTTATATCATGAGTGGTAGCATATGGTGAAAAAAGGCCATAGTTGTTGCTTGCAAAACCCGTGGTAAAACTTGTTTTGAAGCTAAGGAGATAAAAAAGTTGGAACACACTTAAAATTTTCTAAGAGATCATGTGCAACATCATCTTGTTCTGATGGTTCTACCTCAACCTTTAAAAAACCCACATAGACAACCTCAAGATCCTTAGATAGCCCATCCTTGAGCTGCAATAGCAGGGAATCCTTATCCTAACTGAAACACCAACTCTTACCTTCAGGATTTCTGTGATCTCGCAAAGGAACTTGGATAGCCATAATAATCATTCGCTGCATACAAATTGACAAGGGGGAAAATGAGGTCACACTATTAGCATTATCATCATCAATTTATGATATTATCCCAGGAACAATCATTACCTGGGGAAGTCGTCTCACAGTCTTCCCAAAGTTAGGTATATTGCTCGAATCCAAATCTAAGAGGTTTGAACATGATCTAGACACCATGTTATCTTTAAATTCCACCCTACATGAACTTCAATTATGATTATAAATAGTTTGTAAATGCACAATTTCCAGTCCGAGACAATTCACTACAAAAAAGAACACCTTTTGGGGTGACTTAACCAAACCTAGACTAGTTTCCAGGTAAAAAAGCTAAAGAAATTCTCTCTCTCCAAATATTAATCTAGTTTTTTTGTCACTTTGTGGAGCTGGGAGTCATTTAGAGTTTTCTATAAAATTGTTGCTCGATCGAAAGCTGTAAAAAATCCCTACAATTGGAAATATAAAGGAATATATAAGGCAATCCAACAATTATATGTCCAATAGATAGCTATAGTGGCAACAGATAACTCTAAAAAAGCAATATCAACAAAATATACTTCTAGAAAAAATTGAAACATCCCAAACAATTGAGAAGAGTAAAGCTTGGGGAAATTATATTTCATAAAGTCTAGGTAGAAAAACGCAGGGCCAAAGAAATCCACCATTATTGGTTTTAAAAATGGAAACTCCTTCCACCATCACATTTTCTTTTAAAATAATCACTATAAAATGAAATCAGGTACATTTAAGCATTTATTTACAGTAGTATGGAGTTTCTTCTTTGCATGGATCGGCGCATGCGTTGGGAGATTGTAAGGTTGAGGCCTTTTATGAGTGGTGACATCGGGGAGTCTCTGCGTATCAATTCGGCTATGTAACTCTTAGCCTCATCTGGAATGGTTCGAGCTCTGTTGCAGTAAACATATAATCTGATTACAATTACCAGTTGCAAAATACTTGGTGTAGCCATGATTGCACATACCCTAATTCACATACAGTTTGCTTTGCTTCTAGTTCTTTTATAATACAATAGCCATTGTTATTGCCGATACATAATTCATAAGAAAAATACAATTTAACAACATAATTGAAGCTCGTCTCTTTGTGCAAAGCTCTTTCCCATATGGGGAAAGTAAAAAGCACTCCAAACGTTGTAAATTTAGTAGTAATTCGATATGATAATTACAACTATAATCGCCCACATAGTAAACATGAATACATTTGAAATTGAGAAAACATGAGAAACATCTAAGACAACTTTATCATCAACATAATGTAAAGAGAGTAATCCAACAAAGGATTTGGTTGATGGAGAAATAGTTAAAACATGTGAAAAAGTTCAGACAACAATAGTCTCAGTGAAGAACCATCCACACCTTCCTAAAGTAACTAGTATTGTCTACGATGATAGGGGCATGAAATTGCTGGCAAATGTGGTAACCTATGAACCTTCAAAGGATGAGCAAGTTTCCTTTGGCAATTCTGAAAGACAAGTTTTTGTGACAACAAATGATAGTTTGGACAAGTCTACGGTTAATACCTCCTCATGTGGCTCAAAAGCTAAATAGGCACAACACAAAACAAAACCTCATTGACCAAGAACCAAAGCTGTGGAACTGGTCATAAGAGGAGGCTAAGAAATATAGTTCTACTGCTACATACAAGTATAAACAAAATTTAAATGCATACTTGCAAAATTTAAAAATAGTAAAACCAAAGCAACATGCAAAATTAGAAAAGCAAAATTGTTAAAAATAACAAAAACAAAATTGTTAAAAATAGCAAAACCATCATTTAAACCGTCAAATTTGACATAGTCCCATGAATGTCCGCAAAACCCTTTTTCCATATGGGTAACACCGAATAAAATTTAAAAATAGTAAAGCCAAAGCAACATGTAAAATCAGAAAAGCAAAATTGTTAAAAATAGCAAAAGTAAAATTGTTAAAAATAGCAAAAACAAAATTGTTAAAAATAGCAAAACCGTCATTTAAGCCGTCAAATTTGACACAGTCCCATGAATGTCCGCAAAACCTTTTCCCATAGGGGTACCGCCTTCGGCATAGTTAAAATTTTAAAGATACTTGTAGTTTCAAATGATTTTAGTTAAAATATTAAATTTTGATGTGTTGAATGTAAACTATCTAAATTGTAGTTTCAATATTATTATATTAATTTTCCAAATATTTTTCGTGTAAATATGATTTGTATTTTATTTTTTTTTTAAAAATTAGATAAATTTGTGGTAGATGTGAATTAGCTACAAAGTAGTAACACTTAGATAAAATTGTAGAATATCCACAATATTTAAAAATGGAAAAATTGAATAATATTGTGGATTTTCAATGAGAAAGTGTTGTATATGTAAATTAACTACAAATTATTAAGACTTACATAAAATTGTCGAAAATCCACAATAATTGAAAATGGAAATTTTGATTTATTATAAAAGTGCCACATATATTCTACATTTATTATTTATAAATCAATTAATAATTCTCTTAAAAAAAAGATTATTTATATTAATAGGAATAATAAAAACAAGAATTTTAATTATACATTTATTATTTATAAAAGAATGGGTTATATTTAAGAAATTATTTATAATTACAAAAATAATTAAAAAAATATTATAAAGATAAAAAGATATTATTCTTTTTAACATATTTTAATATAGCTATATTTCCATCATATTTTAATTTTAATTTTAATTTTCTATAAACTTGTGTGTGTGTGTGTGTGTGTGTGTGTGTGTGTTTATATATATATATATATATATATATATATATATATATTTTTTTCAAAATTATGTAATATTGAATTTTATTATTAATATAATTTTACAATAAATTTTAGTTTTATTTCTAAAATACGTGGAATTTCTATGAAGAATGGCTCAATATGTGAATTTTCTATGAATTATTATCAATGTATGTAAATTGTAGGATATCCACAATACTTGGAAATGACCAAACAAAATTTTCATAAAGATGCTACAAGTATTCTACAATTCTTCTAAATTGTGGCAATATTGTTGAATAATTGTGGCAAAAAAGGCTTGTTTGTTGTAGTGTAAGTCATTGGGAGTCACTTCCTATGCTAAATCATATCCTTAGCCTGATCTAGAGAGAAACTAAGTTCAAGTCCAAATTTGAGTAGATCTAGATGAATCAATGCTGGAGGGTGTTGCAACATGTCAACTACAACATTGTATCCTCATGAAGACCCAATTCTTCATGAAGGTATAGTTCTGTAGTTGGCATG
The DNA here is from genome assembly GCA_019776745.2 of Taxus chinensis. Lineage (NCBI taxonomy): Eukaryota > Viridiplantae > Streptophyta > Pinopsida > Cupressales > Taxaceae > Taxus > Taxus chinensis. Next base: position 57,882,725 of record CM034153.1, read on the forward strand.
TACCAACATCTGATAGAACTACTTCATCATGATTTACACACCTCTAGAGGTCATTTCCACTTAATTATCTTTGGATTAAAATTCAAATCACAGCAACCTTGCATAACCCTAATCCCAACAATCCATAAGTTTTCAATCCTTATTAGAGTTGATTAGATAATATGAAACCTCATAACCTATGATTGCTTTTATGTTCATTAACTTTTTTGCTCAACGTTCAATTAATCGAAAATGGAAACAACATCTATCATAAGATTTAATCAATGTGTCTCAACCATTCAAAGAATGAATAAGAACCAAAACAGGGTTTGTTATGGTAGAATTGATAGGTATGAAGTCTAAATGGTTATCAAATTCATATACCATTCGTTTATTTTGTACCCTTTTGGGAGAAGGAGAACCTTCATCATTATGGTTAAGTATTAGGATATATTATCCCTTTATCCAATTCACACATCTTGATATTTAAACTATACGTTAATAACATCATAGTATACCATACATGATTAGGTAAAGAACAGTAATACATACAACTTAGTAAGTTGCATTCAAGTAAGGGAAATTGTACTAATTCCCATTTATGACATGAATGACAACATCAAAGATAAGATTACAAATTTCCTTCATATTATGAACAAGAAAATTGACATAATCAATTAAGTAACTTCACCATTTGCAGTTCATCAAGATAAGTACACATTTTACAAGACTATGCATTACTGACATATTCCATGTCAATAGCATCAAGATCATTTAAGAGTACAACTTTTCTTCCTTCAATACATCTCAATAATAAATCAGAATTCTCTATAAATGGTCCAGACTTTTAAGTACCCAATACATCATAAAAGTTATTGCCTTCCTTTATCACTTACGAATTCCATCTACAAAAATTGTTAGCATGGGTTAGTTCATTGAACTGAGCATGATAAGCACTAAGCATTAAAACGATGTGCTTTTAACTAGCTATTTCATTAAACCAACTCTGCTTTAATGAAATAGTGAGGTCAAGTAGACAAATAAATCATAAGTAATAACAACCATAATGTAATGCCCAATCGTCTTCAACATTGTTTGAACTGTGATTTTAATTTTGGTCAATTATAATCATGAACCTTAATGTTGCATTCTAATTAGCATACCGTTAAAACGCGCAAGAAATCATGATTACTATTATGTTCTGATTATTATTTTGACTGTATGTTTGTAATATGGGCCTTGATGGGAATTCAAGGACATGATGATGATGATCTAGAATGGTTTCCTTGTTATAGACTGAATGTGATATCATTACTCTTCGACATTGGTTTACTATATTTTATTTATCTCTATGGACTAGACACATAGACATTCTTGCACATTGTACCTGCAAGATATTGATAAACGAATAACATTAACTCATTGTGATCTGGAAATTGAATGATTGTTATTTAGTATGGAAGATAATGATGTGTTGTTAGTCGAGAAATGCTTTTATATTCTAAACTTTCTTCTTATTGATTATATTATGATGTTCGAAATTATTTTATGATTCCTTTGATATTGAAGAGATAGTGAAAGTAGAAATATGTGTGAAATAGTGAACGATCGATGGCATTGCTTAGTTTAGAAGATTTAGTTAGCTTATGATCTTATTGCAAATTAATGAATTGGTAAAATCAAAATGCTAGAAACTTGAAAAATAGGTGAATTACTTGGTTGTAGCAACAGTTAAATTATGATATTCAATGATGTGAATTGTTATGTAAATATGTATGTGTTTTTTTATTTCGACATTATTAATATGGTCATGAGACCAGAAAGGTATCATTTGTTTTTGCAAGAAATTACAACACAACAAACTATGGGGGATAACAGACCAACAATGAAGGAATGTGGGGTATTAGCAATAGGTCACCATGGCAATCCGTGTATTTTTTATTGTGCATTTTTGTGTGTTTTTGTGCTTTGTTAGGAGGTTCCCATTGGGGGGTTACCTCAAATGTAACCTTGGGTAATTTTGTTGTTTCCTTTTTTGTTTTACATAACTGTGAGTATTTGAACTTAATTATTTTGGGGAGCAACTTTTATTTGTGTAAGTTAAACTACCCTGATTAGTGCCTAAACTAGATTATTGCTATTAAAAAAAAATCACCTATAAGGGGATAAGAGATCCCATGGAATATCCCTTATTCCTTTCTCTTTCATGTTAGAATAATTTATTACATGAGTATGTGTACCACTTTTGACTGTAAATCTCAAAATATTGCCTTAAGCCCACTAAAAAAGGTATGTGGGGCAAGAATAACTTGTCCCCCACTCCATTTTTCACTCCCCCACCCATATCTATGACTTGATGGGTCATAATTAGACCACTAGTCATGATATTTCATTTTAATAGGGGGGTAAATGTCACACTCATATATGGATCCACTTGAACAAAAATTTAAAATGTAAGTGGAGAATGGGTGCAAATTTGATAATGATTTACCCTCACCCATAAGATGAGTGGCCTTTGTTTGTTTTTGTATGATAGGGATGGATGTGGAATGGAGGAGAGGGAAGTGGCATCCCACATGGAGCCACCTCATCCTCCTCTTCTCTCTTCCTTTATGGATGTGTTTTAGGAAGGTGTGGGGGGATTTACTCATTTTGAAAATACATGGAATTTTGAAAAGCTTGTTTTGAGAAGGGTTGTTTTTTCATACTTGGCTACTTGGTTTTGTTTTTTGGTGGATGCTTGGAAAGAATTTTGGGAAAACTTGATTTGAGGTGTTTTTGGAGCTTGGAATGGGATGAATATTTTCCTTGGATTTGTTTTTACAAGACTTGGACCTTGTTTGAGGACTTGACAGTCTCACAATGGCATGGTAGGCTTTCATCTTTGTTTTCTTGGTTATCTTGTTATATTCATGTTAGTAAATGATTGATTTTTGTTTGGTTGCAATATAAGATAGTAGATTTGTCCCTAGGTTGTTTGGGAGAGTTTTGGAAATGGGGTTTAAAAAAACTATTGGGAGGCATAAGAGTAGTTTAATTGTGTTATAGGAGGGATTTGGGTTGGGTTGCTCCACCTGGTGACAAGAAACACTTGTGTTTATCATGTTTTCTTTCTTTGAGGGAGACATAAGAGTGAGGGAGGCATAAGATTTATTATTTTGTGGGGAGGTATAAGATTTATTCTTCTGTAGGGAGACATAAGAGTTATTTTTCTATTGGGGAGGCATAAGAGCTTTTGGGATTGTGTTTGAATTAGAGGATTCTGGAGGTGGACACCCAAACCTTGGGGAGGTATAAGGAGATACCCCAAGTTCCATTCTCCTTATTGGCTTGCGTATTAATCCATTGTTTTTGTATACTTGCATGAGTTATAAATCTTGTTGTTGTGTTATTATGTTGAATGATTTGCCAAGTGTTATCGTGGAAGTCATTTTGGATTGCCATTGGTTGCTTTATATTCCTCATTACTTCCTTGTTGGGGCTCGGGGGCCAATGCAGAAGAAGACTTCTCTTCCTCGTTGGGTATTGGTTGGGTGGAGAGCGTTGCCTATTCCCCCATTTTGTTGTGTACTTGGCTCTTGATGAGATGGTGAGCTCAATGTAAGAAGTGCCCTTGTTGGAGAAAGACATGTGAAGTTGCAACTGATTTTACCTATGATTCTATTGCTTGTAAATTGTACTTTTAGTACATTGGGTGTAAGCTTATTTCATAGTTTCATTCTCATAGTTGATTTAGTTACACTTACATCATTTTAGATGAAATGGAAATCTTGTACAGTTCGTGATGGAAGTGAAATTATCTCAAATCTAAATTTTTGCTTAGAAGTTATGTTGCAAATCTATTTTAAAATCATAGTATTAATGGGTGGAAACTTATTTTTGACCTTATTTCATTATTGAAGAATTTTGTTTAAATGAGGAAATGAGTATGTGTCATTCAAGTTTATATGTTTCTTTCTTTTATTCCAATGATTGTGCAAGAAAATAATTAATAGAAACAATTCTACAAGCTAGTTCATGGCATGTGCAATAGAAATTTTCCCAAAATAAATAAATCAAAACTCAATTATCTCTATCTTTAACTTGATGTATAAATAAATTTTAAGGTGACAATTTATTTATTGCCATGGTATTAAACTATTCTCTTCTGTGATTACTAACGAATGTAAATTGTATTTATATAGATCTGTAAATGCAAATTTACTCTCCCACACTAAATTTGCAAACCCCTGAATTAATTAGAAACTTGACCAATACACAAATACATATTATTAATATATAATAAATGTATATTAGTAACTTGTATTAATTAGATTCTAAATTTATAATGTTAATGTAATCAGATTAGAGGTAAATATTAATATTTACCTAATATTAACAAGTAGTAATATATATTTAGAAATATAAATATATCATATAACCATATGTATTAACACATATTATTAATACTAATAAAAAATCATAATGTTTTCTTAAAATTTGTATGGGCTAAGTGGGAGGGGTTAATTGTTTAATAAACTAGCAATCACGCGAGAGGTGTGCGATGTTAACACCGAAAGTGAAATATTGAGAAGGCCTGCACAGAAAACCCCTAACTAATGAAATCAGGAAAAATATTCTCTAGCAGGTACATGTGAAAAAATGATTTATTTCTTATTTCGGAAAAGAATTAACTGTCAAACCACTGGTCTGCTCCAAAACTGTTAAGCAATGAAATTAGGAAAAATATTCTTTAGCAGGTACATGTGAAAAAGTAATTTATTTCTTATTTTGGAAAATATTTAACTCTCAAACCATTAGCAACCATGTGAAGGGCATATGTGAGTTCGTGCTTCGTCGACCAAATCATCTCTAGCATCCATGCCTTGGTAGTTGTCAGAAGTGGTGGAGCATTCCGCATGTGCAATATCCTCTCGACATAATGAAATTTTACGATTTCCAAGTTATATAAATATTTTAGATTTATCGTCAATTGGTTATTTTTTGTCTTTACACCTATTAAAGAAACTTTTAATTTAAAGTAGTTTGTTCAAATTCAAAATAGTTGTCATATTTATAATACACAAGACAATCCAGAAGGAACCAATCATCTACTAAAAAAAAAACATTTTGACAGATGTGGTAATGCTTTATCTTACACCTGCCATATGATTCATATCCTATCTTGAAACAACATGACACTTGTCCCTTTACCCACAATCTTCATGTAAAGGTGGTGTCGGCCATTTTCAAAGAATCTAGAAACTCTCAAGACATTTTTTTATCACAAGTTCTTTCAATCTCTGAAAAAAAAATAACAGCCGCACCCAATAGATATGTTCTTCATGTTATCTTAAGGTACCATCATGCAAATCTTCGTAGCCTTTTACTGGTTTCTTATATGTAAAGTTTATTTCAATTCAAGTTCAGTAGATAGATGTTTTGAAGGAGTATGGTGGGATATTATAAAAAGATGGATTATGCATATGCAGGATGGTTTTTGTTGAGTTCAGTACAGAAATATTATAGAGGTTTAGTTTATTGAAATAACTGAACTTTACATGTACTTATTTGTGGGTCATCTAGTTTCTATATAAATTTTGTGCAGGTTCAATGGATTAATATATTTTTTTCTGTCAGTGGATTAAAGTAAAGCTAGAAGTGAGCATAGATTTTAACCCAAGGAAGGTTGAGAAATCTGAAAAATTCAATATGGCAGAGGAAGAAGTATTCAGGTTGCTATGTCCTCCTCTGTAAGATGGTGGAAGGCTGCCAAGACAGTATACAGGAGATGGTCAGGGCTCAAAAAAGGACCTTTCTCCGCCACTTGAGTGGTATGGAGTGCCAGAAGGTACAAATAGTTTAGCTCTTATCATGGAGGATATTGATGTACCTGACCCAAATGATCCCATTGTTCCATGGACTCACTGGTATACATTTCATGCTTCTTTTGAAAAAAAATATTCCAGAGACCTTAGCTTCCTAATTTTTTCATGTAGTTTTTCCCTACTTCTAGCTCATGGGCTTCACTTTTGAATGCAGGGTGGTCATTAACACACCTCCCACAGTTAAGTGTAAGGCTCAAGTTCTCTCACCATATGACTTAAGTTTGAAGTATTGTAATTTGAATGATCAAATTTTATAACTTGTTTAGGTGGTACTGATTATGGGTTTGCACTTTCAAAATAACTTCTTAATTAAAGAAACTTCTTAATTTAAGCTTTCATGAATTAACTTCTGTCGTCTGTGTGAGTAGGTGGTATTTTTTAATCTTGGATTAAGAATTTGTTTGATTATCTTTTATATATATACTCGTACATCGTGGTTGATTGTTTAATCTTGGATTAAGATTTTGTTTGATCATCTTTCATAGAGTTTTTTGAAGTTTGATTATCTTGATCTAAGATTTCATGCATTTAAGTTCTCTTAATATATACTTGGTTTGGGACAAACAATTTTGTATTTGTTGTGATAATGGGGTGTTTGGCTTCAAATTATCAAGTTATGCATCTACTTGTTTTAGATGCTTTTGATTATGGGTTTCTACTTTCAAAATTCATAAATTAACTTTTACAAATATGTATCCGTAGTTGATTTCTTTATCTTGGATTAAGAATTTGTTTGACCCTTTTTCATGAATAAACTTCTGTAAATATGCATCCCGAGTTGATTTGTTTATGTTGGATTAAAACTTTGTTTGATTATATTTTAGTAAGATTTTCCAGTTTGATTAACTCGATCTAAGCTTTTTATTTTAATATTTCATGGATTAACTTCTGCAAAATGTGTATCCCTAGTTGATTTGTTTATATTGAATTAAGAATTTGTTTGATTATCTTTGATGAAAATTTTGGAGTTGGATTATGCATTAAGTTCTGCTAATATATTTTGGGTTCAGGACAAACAAGTTTGTGTTCAATGCATTGATATCAGGATTGATATTTGCTCTCATTGGATGTTTTCAAGCTTGCCATAAGGTTTTTCTTCCAAACATTTTGGGGAAGATAGTGAGTATGCAAGCATAAGAGAGGGTAATAATGATTGGAAAGTGCCTGGTTACAGAGGACCCAATGCACCTGTTGGAGATCACCGTTATGTAATTAGGTTGTATGCACTTGATGACACTTTAAATTTTGGAAGCAAGGTTGGTATTTAAAGCTTGGAACTCTTCATGTTTTCTTTGATTTGATGTAGACTACCACCTAGTTTTTAGGCCATTTTTGAGATAGTTTTCATCTATTTTTCTTCATGGGTATCTAGTTATAAAGTCATTCTCCAAAGGAATAGAAATTAAATCTCAAAAACATTACAGGTGACAAAAGAGAGGGCGTTGGAGGTAATGAATGGCCATATATTGGGAGTTTCAGAACTAACAGCCCATTATAAAAAGGAGAGATTTGGCCGAGAATGTTATATGCCTGTGGGTGCTCCTTATCCTGTTGGCCCTGGCCTTCCAGATGTAGTCAAATTTCCTAGGAGAGGAAATAAGACCCATCCAGTTTACACAATTTTAGAAATACAAAAAATAGAATCATAAACCAAACAAACAAAAAATAAATTTAATTGCAAGGAGAGCTTATCAATTTTGATCTTATCTCTCTGGCAGTATTATGCCTTGATTTTGAAGGGAAGGATTTCTCTCAATTTCAAAGCAGAGAATAAACCCCCTGATAAATTCCCCAATGCATACTCTACTTGAATACGCTTCTTTACAATACCACTTATTCTATAGCAATGTTTAAAGACAACCTGAAAATCAAACTCAATTTAATTTTCTGAAATAAGAAAAAGAAGAGCAGTTGAGATACTGAGATTTTACCCAGGTTGAGTTTATTTGAGGTCACATGAAACATGAATATAAGTTTTCCTGATTTGCAACCAAACTCCAAGGCAGAGGCACATCAACAACCTTTTAAAATAACATTTAGCATGTGTACCCTAAAGACAACCTGTGATGTTTTTTTTATTTATGCAGTAGATTAGATTTGTGTCTCATGATTTAGATAAATTTCATGAGCAGTTGCGAATCTATTGAAATTTCTACACCTTAAAAGTAAAGTTGGTTTAGAAAATAGCTATGCTAAATGAAAGAAATACAAATAGGTTGCAAGATATTGGCATGTCATAGTAAGGCTCTTAAGGTGCATGGGCTTCTTGGATTTCTAGATGTCATTTTCTAGTGTTTGAGATCCAAATATAAAATATTTGGGTTGATTTTTTCATTGTACTTTAGAATGTCAAAAGGCATGGATGCAATGGCTTCACTCGAACCTCTCTTTTATGTTGATTCTTACATGAGGAAGGACTTCTATATCAAATAAGACCTAGGAATCAGCCATCGCTATGCAATGAAAAAACAAAGAATCAAGTCAAAGCATATGGCCGAAAACTCTAAATTGACCTTCAATTTGCTCCATTTCTGTCTCTGTATTTAGTTGCCCTACATTATGAGCAGAAAGTGAAGATTTATAATCTATGGGAATTTCAACCATTGCACCATCCTCTAGGAAAGTGTCATAGTCATTGCCCATATCAAACAACAAACAAAAATATCAGAGATTTAAATTGACTAAATTCAAATTAATGAACAACCAGAAATAATCCACCCAAAACAACGTTTAAAATTTAAAAATATAATAGATTGTAGAGATGAGAAATTCTCAAAATAGCTATAGAGATAAGATATTGATTAGAATTTGAACAAAGAAATTTGAAATGATGGACCACTCCCCCAAATTGTACCCTAACCCTACTAGCTATGGCAAGAGGAATTCTGGCTTGAGCGATGGCCGAGTGAGTGGCGGCGGGTCTGGTAGCTGTGGAGCAGCCGAGATTTTCCTCAACCCTACCTTGCGTTCTGTAGAGGAGTCTCTTGCTCTGGACAATACGGTGAAAGGCAGTGAGTGTGGCACCTTCACAGAGCTCGTGAGTGGTCTGTGGAATCATGTTTATGTGATGGGTGATGATCTGTTGGAGTGTGGGGGATGATGGGGGGATGGGGAAAATCAATTTCCATGTAAAAGGAAATCCACACCAAATAGTCAAATTCCAAAAATAAATTGTATTAAAAAAAAGTCCAAACGGATGTCAAATTTAAGATAGTTGGAGAACCGTCCGTAAAGGCCTTTCCCATAGGGGGAACACCTTCGGCGTAACTATGGGATATCCTTATATAAGGCTATAATTAAATTTTATGAACAAACCTAACTACAATGCAATGTGAGCGCCGAACGGTATATGTTATTTGATTTAGAGGGATAGTAAATTGTTTTTGTAGTTGTTGGAACCATAAAACTTGTCACTATAGGTTATGAACTATAGCTTGACTCATTTCATGATATCAGAGACCTTAGAAAGTAATTGATGAATATGCAAGAACATCAATGCTTAGTGAGAAAACTAATATATCTAAAACAATAAATAAATAAAGTTGTAACATTCAATCAAATAACTATGTGTTAAGATAAGATTATGAAATCCCTATAAAAGTGAGAACTGAGAGAGGAAGAGTTTGAAATTGATCCTTGCATGTATAAAAACAAAGTCATATGGTAATGTGATCAGGGTAGGATGACACTGCAAAGAATTTGTAATTAACCATTGACTGTGTGATAAAAAAATGTAGGTGTGTGTCTTGGAATCATCAAGGCTTAATGAGAAAATTGATATAGCTAAAACAATAAATAAATAAAACTCTAACATGCAATCAAATAATTGTGTTAAGGTAAGATTATGAAATCCTTATAAAAGTGAGAACTAAGAGAGGAAGAGTTTGAAATTGATCCTTGCATGTATAAAAACAAAGCTATATGGTAATGTGATCAGGGTAGGATGACACTACAAAGAATTTGTAATTGATCATTGACTGTGAGATCAAAAACTATAGGTGTGTGTCTTGGAAGGGATTAAGAAGTGGCGATCCTTGTCTATGCATGAAGTGTTGTAAAAGGTTTTTTGATGATCCTATCATCATTAAGAAAACTCAATATTATGTCAATATTGTTACTTCATGAATAATTCCTTCACATACTATGCATACCCTATTTCAAAGTTTGGCTGACTAGAAATATGTGTTTTACTTGCTAAGGAGGAACCATAAAACTTGTCACTATGGGTTATGAACTATACCTTGACTCATTTCATGATATCAGAGACATTAGAAAGTAATTGATTCACTTAAAACAAGATTTCCAAGTTCAAAAACCCGATCTCTTAGTTATGACTGTATAATACCAGTGTGAGGGTTTAAGTGGAAGAGAGAAACAATGAAGATTCACTTAATGTTTAGAATATATACATGATTAATTGACCCCATAATTTTGATTGAAAAGTATTGAATATATAAGTACACTTAAAAAGTTAAAGCTATATTATGATGATGCAAACTTACTTCAAACAATGATGGCAAAATGGTTTGAACAGTGAGGAGAGCCAGTCCAATTAGACCTGTAACTGCATGGGGACTGCAAGATCAAAATATTGTTAAGCCTCTACAACAATTGATGGTAAAACTCATCTTGGGTCTGATTTAATATCTAAGTACACTTAACAAGTTAAAGCTATATTCTGATGATACAAACTCAATTCAAACAATGATGGCAAAATGGTTAGAACAGTGAGGAGAGCTAGGCCAATTATACCTGTAACTGCATGGGGAGTGATCAAAATATTGTTAAGCCTCTACAACAATTGATGGTAAAACTCATCTTGGGTCTGAAACTTATATCTATAGTTTTCTACTAAATCAATTAAACATGGATTTAGAATAGGAGTTCATTTATTTGAGAACAAGTTGCAGTAATTACCTCTAAGTATGGGCTTATCTGAAGTGAGAAGAGAAATGATTCCACAGTGGGTCCAAGAGTGAAGAAGAAAAACATACCTGCTAGGAGCTTAGGATGTAAATCCTTTGCCTTGACTTTAACTTCCTGTAAAATGAATGTTTGTTTGGAATTAGTTTCTACCTCCCTCACCAACCACTACATCTTGAGGATAGATTGATTTCAGGGCCTACCACATCATCTGAAAGGTGGATTTTCCAACCCAAATAAGATCCATAACCACCCATAGCAAACAACACTACATCCTGGGTAACGTCAAAGCAGTTTTGATTAATTGGATCTTCCATGTCAAACATTTTATTATATATTATCTCCCAAACAAGATTTGGGGAGAAAATCCTAAGATTTCCTTGTGATTATTATCCTTGCACATGATATAGAGGTCATATAAGTAATGGGTCCAAGAGTGAAGAAGAAAAACATACCTACTAGGAGCTTAGGATGTAAATCCTTTGCCTTGACTTTAACTTCCTGTAAAATGAATGTTTGTTTGGAATTAGTTTCTACCTCCCTCACTAACCACTACATCTTGAGGATAGATTGATTTAAAGGCCTACCACATCATCTGACAGGCGGATTTTCCAACCCAAATAAGATCCATAACCACCCATAGCAAACAGCACTACATCCTGGGCAACGTCAAAGTAGTTTTGATTAATTAGAGCTTCCATGTCAAACATTTTATTAGATATTATCTCCCAAACAAGATTTGGGGAGAAAATTCTAAGATTTCCTTGTGATTATTATGCTTACACATGAGATAGAGGTCATATAAGTAATGACTACCCATGAAAATTTGGCTATCAAAGTGTTGACTTACAACAAAAGGTTTAAAGGCCTACAAAATAAAAATAGTTGTAACATTGGTTGTTCCTTGTTGCCCAATTTTAAAAAAAACAGAGAGAACTAACACTATCAAATTGGGATATAAACTCAAATAAAATTGAATAGTACTAAAATAAAAATATCAGAGTTTCTTAGACTCCGACTATGTAGAAATTGCCAACAACAATTACTAATAATCTAATCAAAATGAAAGCCCTTAAGACGACATTGATTTAATCAACCTCCTCAATCTTAGGACCAGTACCTGCCAGCAGAGGGACCATCATCAGATTCATCAACTTCTGCAAGTTGATTGTTATCCAACTACTAAATAGTTTGTTCAACTGCCTCCTCAATCTTTTTCTTATCAACGTCATCAAGCTTAGATGCAATTTTGTCGTCTCTTATAGTGTTTCTCATGTTGTAAGCATAATTCTCTAAGGCATTCTTGGACTCCACCTTCTTCTTATGTTGTTTATCTTCAAACTTATATTTCTCAGCATCTTGAACCATCTTTTCAATCTCTTCCATGCTCAACCTACCCCTATCATTGGTGATCCTGGTCTTATTCTTTTGACCAGTAGTCTTGTCTTCATCAGAAACATTAAGAATACCATTGGCATCTATATCAAAGCAAACAATGATCTGAGGAACCCCTCTAGGAGCAGGGGGAATGCCAGAGGGCTCAAATTTGCCCAACAAGTTGTTATCTTTTATTCTTGTTCTCTCACCTTCATATACTTGGATCAACACACCAGGTTGCTTATCTGAGTATGTAGAAAACACATACTCTTTTTTTGTGGGTATGGTAGTGTTTCTCATAATCGAAACTACCATAACACCACCATAAGTTTCAAGACCAAGAGACAGAGGAGTAACATCTAGAAGTAGGAGATCTTATACCTTCTCATTTCCTTCTCCACTCAAAATAGCAGCCTGAACTGCAGCTCCATAGGCAACAACCTCATCAGGGTTTATGCTATAGTACAATTCCTTCCCATTGAAGAAGTCCTGCAATGAAGAGTATACCTTCAAAATTCTAGTTGACCCCCCAACAAGAACAACAACATGGACTAAATTCTTGTCCATCTTGGCATCTCACAGACATTTCTCAACCATCTTCATGCATTTCCTGAAGAGATCCATGTTCAATCATCGAATTTAGCTCGAGTAATGGTGGTGTAAAAGTGAATACCTTCATACAAGGAATCAATCTCAATGGTGGCCTGAGTAGTGGACAAGAGGGTCCTCTTTTCCCTCTCACAAGCCCTTCTCAGTCTCCTCAAGGATCTTGTATTGCCTATTATATCTTTCTTGTACTTCCTCCTGAACTCCTGAACAAAATGATTCACCATGCGATTGCCAAAATCCTCACCTCTTAAGTGGGTATCTCCTGAAGATGCTACACAAAGCAAAAAACCCTCTAATGAAGATGCTACACGGCCAAATTTTACCAGAATACTGACCTCCAGCCTTATTTTCACAAATTTTAATTACAATACATAATGCAAATTTCACTAGAGATACTGTAACAATAACAAACTGAAAATGTGATTGGTTTCCTTCGTAGCCTGTCTATAGGAATCATTAAAATTGTTTCTTCGTCATCATCACTATAAGAAGAGGAGGAAAACATCCATGGCGGTGACAGTCTTCCGGCGCTCATGTTCAGTGTAAGTGACAAAATCTTTGATGACATTCTCCTCATCAGACGCCTCCCCTCCTGGCAAGACGGCCAACGACTAGCTTGGTGATGCCCTGGATGTTATCATGCAGCACCCTCATGTGCCTCCCTTCCCCAAACCCTTTCGATGACGTGACATTTCTCCACCCTTCCTGCAACCTGACATTTCTTCACCCTTCGCTCTGCCAATTTTAGTAAAACCCTAGAAATTGAAATGCTCTCAATACAATCTAAATTTTAGGGCTAAAAAACAAACAAAAACATGTCCGTCAAAACGAACGTCAAATTTAGCATCGCTGCAAAAACGTCCGGAGGTCCTCTACCATAGGGGGAACGTCTTCGGCGTAATAACAAACAAAGAAAATTTGAATTTTATAGCACTTTGGGTAATGTGACCACTATGCTTTTTGAAAGAATATTTTAAAATTTATAAAATTAAATCATAGAAATGAGGTTGGGGTTGTCGGCCATATGGCCCTTATGGTTTAAAAAGATTTTAATTAAGGTCCTTTCCCCCACCCAAAACTAAGCCTCAACTAAAATTAAACCCAATATTATAAGCCCCACTAAATTAAATCTAACCCATCAGACAGTACAAGCGGCCATGCTACTTTTGCGGCCTTTATTTAATTTTTCAAAACCACGGTTTGTGTTCGGGTTACCCTCGATTAGTATAAAATGTGTAATATATATATATATATATATATATATATATATATATATATATATATATATATATATATATTAATTGATATATGTTTTTAAAATATATATTCCGGGTTATTTAAGAATAAACAAAATAAATATATTTCCAAATAAATACATACTCACGTATGTTTATACGTATAAGTATGTATTTATATAAATATGAATATATTGTTATTCACAAGATAAATATATAGGATCTCTGGTTTTTATCCAAATGGGTATACACACTATTTTTCTTTTACACCGGTTATTCATTGAACATGCAAGCATAATACTTATTATAAAATAATACATAAGAGGAATCAATAACCACAAGGGAGGTGGGTAGATCCTTGTCTTGAACACAAGAATCCAACAAAAGAAGAGCTTTCAATCCTCTGTAATGGCCTTCATGACTTCTTCTTCTTCCCTCCTTGCTTCAAAACTACAACCAAACAAAAGAAAAGGAAAGAGTTAGAGCAAAAATGAATAATATTAGAAATCATAAGGATATCTAGGGTTTTCTCTAGTCTACCCTAGATCTAAGGGCTAGGATAGATTAATCCAATGGTCCAAGTTTTCCCTACATCACTTAAATGATAGGGAATTTAGTGGGAATGAATTAAATTAAAAGCATGGGTAAAGGGATGAATGGGGCCTAAGAGGGTTAGCCTAAGTTGTGCACCCACTTTCCTTTGGGTAATAGACCAAATAATAATGTGCATGATTTTAAACTTTAGGGCATTTAGTTTTTCCTAATCAAATGTAAATTAATTTAGGGAACTTAACTAAATAAAATTAAGGGGGATAATTCGGGTCTATGTAATGAATGTCAAGACGATGAATATTTTAAATACAATTCTAGAGCTTAGTAAGAAGTAGAATTAAATTGAAGTATCATTTCAACAATCACGTCCAAAATTATAAGTCATCAGTTCCCGACTACCTTAGAATGCTAAATGAGAAATACAATTTAAATCCCCGGTGGATGTTTATCATCGTTATCCTTTAGAGAAAATTATAAAATGTGATATTTTAAATGGGGATCGGATCAAAGTTAACGAATGGTGGATTTTTCTGAACGCCATGTCAAAGTGTAAAAAAATATAATCAGGATTAAATTAAAGCATAAACAATGTATTATCCATGTTAAAAAAAAATCCCATAATTTGCATTGTTTGTTATCGGGTTTTATTGTGGGTTGAGTGGGAAAAATGCGGGCGTTACACATAAAAAAAGAACAATTAATCAATTTGAATAACATTCAAGGAAATATCATGCTATAATCAGCAATCTACAACATGATATCAGATAAATAAAGTTCCATCCAATACACTTATCCATATCAAATAAAAGTACCTTCTAATTATTTCCTTCACAATTCACCTGAATTTGAAATACAAAAACTAACTTCACTATTTAACCAAAACAGAGTTACCTTCAGAAGTAGGAACATTCTAACTCAGTTTACAGAATTTCATAAAAAGACACTACAGTCGAGCTCATTCCAGCTTCAAAAAGGATTTACGATGTATCATTTAATAATATAAGTAAATAAGAGTCTCACACATCATATGTGACATCCTAATCCCAAATCCAATACATAGCCTAATTTCTCAAGTTAGGCCCTACATTAACATTAGGATAGTATTTACTCAATGCACAACATCTCACATTAGTATTCTATCACAAATATTAAAAACATTTAACACGAGTCAAGTGAATAAGCAAGTAGCAATGACGACTACTCAAGGCATTAAAGAAAGTAGTGTAGCTGATCCCATTAAATTTAAGACAAGATTTACCCAAAAGAAGAAGAACGAATGTGATAAAACAGTTTAGAACTTCCTTCACAATTTGGCTAACCCGAATCCCCATTCACAACTCAAAAAAGAGAACACTACACAAAACCTCTTATAATTTCCAAAGGGGCAGTGATTAGACTTTACCTCAGAGAATGAAAGAGAAAGAGTCAAATGACATGATCAAAGGGAATTCTTACCCTCTATCAAGCATGAAGAAGGTCACAAAAGAATAGATGCAAACCCAATCCCAACATCCTCCACTCTTTATAAAAGAAAACACATATAAGAGGAGAATAAATAGAATGTGCGACTGTTGCATTGGAAATAGAATTTCAAGCAAGGTTCCCCATCATGGACAACCATTGACAATAATATTATACCCATATCAAAAAGGAGATACATTAACAAAAGTTGCTAATCACCATACATGGTAATTACAGTCTTCAATAGTCATTCAAAATTGACAAAGTTACAGTCATGTAAACTAGGCTTATTATTTTCTTCTAGGTGAAGATTAAACGGTAGAATGATTGACTCATAATCGTAACCATTCGGAGACGGAAGAAAACATCAATAGAATGTACAGAGAAGAATCCATCAAGATTCGATTTCAAGAAGATGTAAAACAAAAGGTCAATAGGACTTAGCAACAGGTGCTCAAGTTAACTAAAGAAATGATTAAATTCCTTTCATTTCAATTCTATGGACAGGCTTAATTGTACACATCTAAGAAATCGACAAGACATTCTATTTATTACAACTCACGCAGAGATCAAGAAAACCTATCAAACTAAGCCGATTTGGTTAGTTCCAGATTAAGTAAACGTCAACTCCAAAAGTCAAATACCCATTCAACAAAATTCCATGAAATTACAACAGTCATATTTTCAACAAGTTTACTCAAGCAAGAAACTCAAGAGATTAACCCAATTCAAGGACAGATATACAAAACCAACAACATCCACTTCAATAGGGAAGTAGACAGTGAGAGCAACCTATAGAAATCTCAAACAATACTACAAGAATAACCCAAGCATCGACTCTGGCAAAGCCGACTCTCATAATGTCCCCAACCAACGGGACCTCATCTTTTTATCCCTTAGTTCAGTACTCAAGAACTTAGAGAAAGACTCAGTAAATAAGATCAGAAGTATAGACTTCACACACAAGTGTTCCCAACAAGGTAACATCGAAATCCAAGGGTCCAAGCAACAACTATCACATAGTTCCATAAAAGAAATTAATTCGAGCAACTTAGTTTAAACTGAAAAGTTTAAAGGAATAATAAAGCATTCACTTATGTTTCCATACAAGAAGAACCCACAAAAACAGAGATTCCAAACACCCCATAACTACTCAGCTCCCATCGAATACCAAATTCAAAGAACTATAGATTATACAGTAAAGTTCAAGAAGAAAACACTTATTTACTATTTTCCATACGAACTTGACTCACCTAACACAAAGCAAAGAATCCATTCATTGGTAATTACTCAGAAGTTACATTACTTCGACAAATCAGAGAAGTAACAGATATAATTAATATTAATGTCTTCTACCAACCAAAGCAATAACTCAGTTCAAAACTTGAAGCCACATATCATTTCCATAAACCCATTTTCGAACGGATAAGAAAGATTCACGCATGCACTTCATTACTCAAATCACCACAAGATTTAAGGTGGGATTCAACATCAAATAAACAGGAAAACAAATCAATGACTACCTTTCCAAGCAAAGATTCCTCAATCAGAGAATACAAAAAAATATTCAAGCAAGGAAACCAAATAATCATCACAGAAATAAAAACCCATTTATCTCACGAGAGCAAAGTTGTTTTAATGAAGACACTTAGAGAAAAGCAGAGTAGCTTAATGGATAGAGCCTATCATGCCTGATAGTGCTTCTATTGATTTGATCAAGATTTCCAGCCGAGCCTTCACAACTCCTTCTTCTCCAAACAAAATTGACAACCAAAAACTTATTTCTCAAATTCCTCAAATACTTCCATTGGATCAAAAATAGTCCAAGGGAGTTAAAAATAGCAACAAACTGAAAATAGAACTGCTGGTTCGAAGAACCAGATAGCTCCATGCAGAGCAAAAATCGGAGTGCGTGAAAGACCAAACAACTCCCAACAAATCCACTTGCATGGTTTCCAAAGCGGTTGCTCACCAAAAACGATGACCATAAATGTCATTAATTTCTAGTCTCCCGCCTATATCTCCATGCCACCGCCATCTAAAGTTGGCGAGTCTAAATTCAAAGATAACATGCATTATTTAAATTTAGAGATGGTGCCAACTAGGATCCCCTCTAGTTTCCATGCCTCTGTCAAACTGATAGTACATAATGTTTTAAATTCAAAAATTAAATCAAATAAATGACTTAGAAACCGTCGCCACCATCTCATATTTTCCATACGACTCCCCTCAGGTTCCTTTCTATATTTGCATTAGTTTGGATAGATATCATTAGCTTAGGATCCGACCTTATGTTAGTTTAGAAAGTATTTACCTTAGGTTTATAAGTATTGCCTTAGGTAAATTTTCCATCTTAAGATAGATCGTGCCCCATACCAATTTAGCATTAGGTAATAGGTTAGAAATAAACCTATAGTTATCTTAGGTTATTTCCAAATCCCTAACTTTGTAAAACATCCAACTTAGGTTAAGATGCAACAAGATTAGTGTAAACATAGACATAAGGTAGGTCTAGATTACCTTAGGTTAGAATCCCGTTAGGATAGATCTTAAAGATCTAGGATTTAGGTTATTACCCTCAATAGTCCTCAAGTAGACCTCCACCCTCTTTACCCCATTCAGCATCCTTGAGAAATTAGCAAGAAGATCCGAGCATACTACTTACAGAATGCAAATCAAGAACTTCCAACAAGATCAAAGAATTTGTATAAATACAAGAGTTCAGTCATTTATTCCCTTCAACCTCTGAATGTCAGTTTACCATACAAATCCGGTAAGAAGAATTAAAACATATCTTAGATCAATGAAATTGATCAAGGTTTCGTTATTAAAAAGAGATAATTTGCAAACAATCATTTCCTGATTACAACCTTTCTTATCTCTACAGAATGGATCCCTTGCAAACAACGACATTTCAGCAAAATGAATCCAAGAACAGAAATAAAAATTATCCATGGCAAACATGATTTCTAACAGTCAAAAGAATACACCTTCTTAGGACATATCACATGTCAACGCTTGCAATGCAAAAGAGAAAAAGTTAACAGTTTGCCACAGGTAGTAGACATGATGGGAGACCACAGAAATTGTGGGCATTGAAGGATAGACCAATTCTAAAACCGTCCTCAACATATTGCAATAACAATCCGTTCAGCACTGTAAACAGCAACGATGCCCATGCCACCTTTGTCGTGAGGAAGGCAGCACATATTCATGGAAAGGGATTTATATTTCAACGGATTATGCAAATGGCTTTGTTCAAATAATTTTGAATAACATACAATGCCATCCATAACCCATCTCAATCTTAATCTCAGAGCGCTCTGTACAGAAGGTCGCTTGAAAGATGCGCTACACATTCTGCTTACAGTAAACAACACTCCAGTAGGCATTTCTACATATATCCATCTATTGAACGCCTGCATTGCCAAGAAAGCCCTTTCAGAGGGTAAGAAGATCCACTCTCACATTAATGGCAGGGGATTTATATTTGCAACACACGCGTTTCTACAAAATACACTTATCAACATGTATGACAAATGCGAAAGTTTGTTGGATGCTCGCAACGTTTTCGACCACATGACTAAACCAGACGTCTTCTCATGGAATGTCATGATATCAGCTTACAGAAAACATGGGTTTCCTCAGCAGGCGTTCACACTGTTTTACCAAATGCAACGAACAGATGTCCAACCTGATCACTTCACCTTCTCCGCTATTCTACCTGCATGTGCCAACGTAACATCTCTGAAACATGGTTTGCAGATCCATGGAAAAATCATTAGATGCAGATTTCAATCCAATGTTATTGTGATGAGTACCCTGATAGACATGTATGCAAAATGTGGAAGCATGCAGAACGCACGCGAACTGTTTGACAATATGCCTCAACGTGATGTAGTGGCATGGAATGCAATCATTGCTGAATATGCACAAAATGGGCTTGTTGAAAATGCCTTGGAAATGTTTAAGCAAATGCAAATGACTGGTGTAAAGCCAAACTCATCAACCTTAGCCAGTATCCTTCCTGTCTGTGCCAAAATGGAAGCTTTGGAACAGGGTATGGAAATCCACCAAAAAATTATGGAAATTAGAACTTTGCCAGATGTTGTAGTCGCGACTGCACTGATAGATATGTATGCAAAATGTGGAAGCATACAGAAGGCGTACGCTTTGTTTGACAAAATGCCTCAACGAAATGTGGTCTCATGGAATGCGATAATAGTAGGGTATGCAAAAAATGGGCTGGTTGATGAAGCGTTGGAGATTTTTAGGGAAATGCATTTGGAAGGTGTGAAGTCAGACTTATCCACCTTTGCCAGTATCCTCCCAGCCTGTGCCAAAACGGGAGCTTTGGAACGGGGTATGGAAATCCATCAAACGTTAATCAAAAGTGGGCTTCTGTCAGATGCTATAGTTGTGACTGCCCTGGTAGACATGTATGTAAAATGTGGACAAATACGAAAAGCTCAAAAATTGTTTGACTATATGCCTAAACGAGATATGATCTCATGGACTGCAATTATTGCTGGATATACACACGCTGGATTTGTTGATAAAGCCTTGGAAATTTTTAAGCAAATGCAATGCATTAGTGTAAAGCCAGATACATCAACCTTTGCTACCATCCTCCCGGCTTGTGCCAAACTTGGAGCCTTGGAGCACGGTATGGAAATCCATCAAAAAATAGTTGAAAGTGGATTTTTGTCTGCTGTGGTTGTGACTGCCCTGATAGACATGTATGCAAAATGTGGGATTATAAAGAAAGCACTTGGATTGTTTGAGAAAATGCATCATCCAGGTGTAGTCTCATGGAACGCAATTATTGCAGGGCATGCAATGCATGGATATAGTAGTGATGCCCTGAAACTCCTTGAACTAATGAAGCACTCTGGTACCAACCCCGACCATGTAAGCTTCCTATGTGTTCTATTTGCATGCAGTCATGTAGGTTTAGTGGACGATGGCTGTAAATACTTCAATCACATGAATAATTCGGATTGCATCTTGCCTACAATGGATCATTATGTATGCATGGTTGACATTCTTGGTCGTGCTGGTTATCTTGAGGAAGCCCTGAACTTTATTATCAAAATGCCAATAAAACCAGGCATGGTTGTGTGGGAGTGTTTGCTTGGTGCTTGTAGATCGCATAAGAATATAGCCTTAGGAGAATTTGTGTCAAGAATTCTTCTTGAGATGGATCCTATAAATGCTGCACCTTATGTTCTTCTGTCAAATATGTATGCAGAAGCAGACAGATGGGGTGACGCTCAAAAGATAAGGAAATTAATGAGAGACGGAGGAATTGAAAAGACACCTGGATGTAGTTGGATTGAAGTCCATAAAATGGTACATGGTTTCTGTTCAGGAGATAGATCACACCCACAAACAGAGGAGATTTATGCAATGCTAGAGAAATTGTCTTGGGAGATGAAGGCAACAGGATATATTCCAGATACAAGACCTGTATTGAATGATGTGGAGGAGGAGGAGAAGGAATTACTCATCTTCCACCACAGTGAGAAGTTGGCAATTGCATTTGGGTTGTTAAACACATCCGCTGGAACAACTATTAGAGTTGTCAAAAACCTTCGAGTATGTATTGACTGCCACACTGCAACCAAATTTATCTCCAAGGTTGTTGCAAGAGAAATTGTTGTGAGAGATGTGAACCGTTTTCATCATTTCAAACATGGACGATGTTCTTGTGGAGATTATTGGTGACGCAGAGCGAAGTAATTATAAACACAACCTTCCATTGTAACAAGATGCATCATGTCAGACTTGGAGTGGTAAGGAAGAATTATATTTTATTTTCAGTTTCTGAGAGTTTACAGAGCTAGACCGTGCTTTTGACTTGATCAGTGATATTGCACAGCCCTTCCTAGATATTACTTATGGGATATTTGGTAAAGCCAAATTTCATAATACCACGAACGAGTCATGGAATAGAACCTGTTTTTCAGAAAGCCCATACAGGTCTGTAGATGAAGGCTGGAGGAAGAGATGTAAGAATGGGGAATGTGGAAAGAGGTAAAAGCTTGAAGGAAATGGAAAGCTGCTGAGCGAGCAAGAAATGTGAAAGAAAGGCTTACAATCAAACCAATGCTTGGATATGGTGAGAACTTAGAAGAGCATCTCTTGATCGTTGTTTACTCCTACCTTTGTCATTTTGTATCATCTTTATGTCTAAATTAATTGTATTATCTTCTGCCTTTACAGGTCTTCCATTTGGGCATAAATTACGCCAAATTACATATGCAAATTTATATGTCACGGTGGATTTTATACAATTTATGGTCATGGAATACCATGAACATTTTGTGTCTGTCAGGTTGTGTCTGTCAGGTTAACTGTTAAAGACTGTTATTCAAATCTAATTATGGAATTTTGTATAGAGAGGGGTGAAAAATCACAGGGCGTCTACGGAGCTTTGAATGATCCATCTTATCATTTATTTAAATCTGATTTACACAATATAAATGAGTTCCTTTCATAATAGACATAAGGGTTGTAAATGTTTAAAACATTTCAAATAATGATTACAGATTTGTAATGTGGCTTGACATGGACACAATATTATTGAAGGGCTAATATGTTTGTGGCACTCATTTAAACTTTGGAGAGTCGTCACTGTTTTTTTGGTTTTTTTTGGTTTGAAATAAATTGTTAGGATTTAAATATGTAGAAATACAATTACAATATTACTATATTACTACATTATAAATGCCTACGCTAACAGAAACAGTTTCTAAACAAGGATGCAAGGTCAAGGTAGAGGTTTCAAAATTTAAGAGAATTGACCCTGAAGTTGTTCATAGATTGGGTACAGGAGTTGGAGATATATTTTGAAATGAAAAACATTGAGGATAACCCAAGAAAGGCAAAAGTTGCAGTTACCAAGATTAAATCTGGTGCTGCTCTTTGTTGGGATAATTTGCAAGGAGGGAGAAGAAAATTCAAGACAAATTTAGACTGTGGGCCAAGACACTCATTCATTGACAGAAAAAAACATTGTTTTCACATAAGCAGCAGAATTTATTTAGAGAGTTCCAAAATTTGAGACAGGAGGGTTTATTCGTGGAAGATGCATGGAGCAGTTTATGAGATTACAGGTAAGAACAAATTTGGAGTTAAATAAAGAACAGGCAGTAGCAAGGAATCTTCATGGATTGCATTTCTAACACTTGGATGAAGCGTACCATACCAATTGATTTAAAGGATTTGGAGAAGATAAACAGGAGATGATCTGTAATTTCTCAAGCTCCTACTTGCTCGAATTATTTTAACAGATTAAATGCTATTCCTTCTTGACTTATACTTCAAATGACAGGCTAGAATGTAAATTATTCTGAGAATTAGTATGTATTTGTTGCTGAAAGTGATACATGATCGAACTAGAAGAATCCAAATGCAAACAACACAGACACAAGGAATTATACCTTGGAAACCTGGTGTAGGGAAAGCTAGCTTGGTGTTGGCAACCAATCACCACCTCTCATTCCTTAAACTTGGGAAATTACGAAGAACGCAATTTCGAGTGTGCTTACAATGATTCACTATTGCTATGCTTCTCTCAACTCTCTGTTCCCTCACAAATTCCCTCAACTTTCAAACAACTGAATTCACTAGCTTCCCACTTACCACTTTCGAAACCCAGGATGACAAATTATGCTTGTGCATGGTGAGAAGCTAGTGATTTGATGTTGTACAATGTTGAGGGATCTTAGAAATGTCAAGTTAGCTCAGTATTTCACTAGTGTAACGTAGGCCCAAAAAAAAAACCCAACTACGGTTTTGAAGGAAGGAATCTGATTTCCTAGTAATTGAAGCAAAGTTTCAAAAAACTGAGTCACGTTTCAGGAAGGAAAAAATAGGTAAATATAGCCGTCCATTTTTCATGAGAATAGCTTCGCCCAAATCGACATCTTCATAGTCCAAATGGTGCACATTCCAAACACCATGTTCTAGACAAAATGCCATGTTTGTTATGCATTTTCCGAGTTCTTTCTATTTTTTCTAAAACCCTTGGTTTGCATTAACAAACTCTGATGATTCCCTTTTGATTACTCCCATGAACAAATTAAACCTAAACCCTTTCTTTTTTTTATGAGATAAGCTATATTACTGAATGAAACAATTGTTGGGTGGTATGAAAGCACTCCACGTCACTAGCACAATATGACTCAAAACAGCCTAGGAAATTAAAAAAACAAAAATAGTCTATAGAACTCTAACTAAGGATTATGACAACAAACTAAACAACCACGACAAGGAAACCAATAATAGGAGAATCCTTCTTGTGTGGATTACCTCCATCAAGGAGGTCTTTCCCCTCAAGTGTAGGGTCCCAACCAAAGTTGATTGTGCATTACCTCTGCATCTTCTTCAATGTGGTCCTACATGCATTGTAGATCAACACTAGTAGGCAAAATTACCAAGGCCACGTATGGAAATTTGTTTGGGTGAGGCAAAGTGCCCAACCATCATGGTGTGCAAGAGGCAAAGCCTAACTACATTGTACAGGGAATGTTGAGTTTTTGTGTAGAGGAGACCACCTAGCTTGACTATAAGAATGAAGATGGGAGAGGCTATGATAGTGCCCCCTCCCCCCACGCCCGCCCCGGGATGGGGGTCCCCACCTTTTAGGGAAAAGAGGGGACACAAAAAAGGTGTATGACACATTACCCCAATGATCCAAAAGGGTCTAAAGTTGGACTACTTCTGGAGCCACCTTGTTGGCTTGAACAACATAAACACATTAGAAATAACCTTGGCTATGATATAAGTATAAAAATTGAGCATCAATAGAAGAGTTAACAAATACCGCTACAATTCTTTTTTCAAAATGAAGAAAAGTACTTGTACTTTGAAAGTATGCCAAATGTGAATTTGCTCTGCAGGAAGGACAAGCCACTCAACCAAGGGAATGCAAGATGTAGAGATCTAGGAAAAAGTATTTGAAGATATCATAGATCTAAGTCTAGACACATTGGACCATGTTGCAAATCCAAGAAAACTGCATAAGAGTCTTAGAGTGCCCACAAAATGGACCCTTGGACCAAGGAAACCCTAAATGAATAAGTGAACGACCAAGGGGAAGCCTCTAATAAGAAAGGCACCATGCAAAGTGTGTAATCTTAGGCTTAGTAATAATAGCATTCCAAACTATTTGAAAGTGTCTCCTCTAAGCATGGGTGGCAGATTGAAGATATAAATGAGTATTAAGCTTGTCAACCATTTGCAAATAGAGTGTCAAGCATTCATGTCCCTTATTGGGAGAATAGTTGTTCGAACAAAGCTTTAGCACACAGTTCCAATCTTTCCACTATGGATTGACATAATTATGAATCATAGATGATGGGACAATATCAATAATTTAATTATAGGTCTCTTTATCATGGTTATTTAAGTGAAGTTTGGCCTTAACTTTTTGGTATGAGAGGCAAAGGCTAGTATGCTTACATAAAATGTCTTGCACTACCCAGATTCCTCTTCTAAGAGTTTGAGTTCATGAATCCTTGGCACTTCAAGTAATAAACAACCACCATGTAAGGAATGTTGATTGATAAGAAACCCGTCACCAAACCCATCTTAATTTCAACAATGCCAAGGTTCAAATTTTTCTTGTGATTTCCATATTTGTTTTTCCAACAAAGGACCCAGCCACTTTGAAATGAGTCAGAACGATAACAAGATTGTGAAATCACAAACCCTTCTAGGTCACTTGCCCATACAGAGATCCTTCAACAATGTGATTGCAAAGATAGACTTTCCATGTCTCTTTCCCTTCAACAACTTGAATAATCCATGTGGTATAAAGAGTAGTTCCTTAGTGTCTAACCCATCTTGTTAACCTTCTTGGGAAGACAACAAAACTTTTAAGGTACTCTATGAAAATCCTCCCCATCTTCAAAGATTTCCAAAAGAAATCTCCACATCTCTAAATAACTTGTCCTTATGGTAGGAATATTTAGAAGGAACCCAGTAAGAGGAAGAATAAACTTGAGTTGTGGTGAGAACTTTAGAATATATTTGAAACTTCCATGCCAAGGAAAGAGAATTAGTGATCGAGTATAAAAAAATCCACTTAATCAATAACATACTACTACCTTAGATAAGAGGGTTAGCTTGGCACTACTAGATTTCCCTTTATCAACATCGTGCCATTTACATTACAAGACCATGAAATTATCAAAGGATTTTGATTTTACCTTGATGTAGAAAAAATCCTATCACTATTTACATCAAGAATCATGATGCCAAATGACAATTTATTAGTGGTTGATTTAGCATGAATTTCGACATAATTTTGTGACACATGTTACATAAAATGGTCTTTACACCTATGGACATTCATCCTCTTTTTGATGCATGCATTTAGATACACATAATTTTATTACACATATCACTTCATACACACATATTATAACACTTCTACCAATTGTTTGACACTTGTCTCCCATAATTTCTAAGTAGGGAATTACCTGATGATGCAACACATTTCTCACATGTCCAATGTGATTTTTGAGGTAAAAATACATACCCATTACCCCACGTTTCCTTTCTCACTATTTCTAGCCTCTTCCCTAGGTACATTGATCTCACATTTACATTTCCCATATATTATTCCAAAAAATGTTAAAAACAACACAACCTTACAAAATTAAAATATCAGGCCCTACATGTGACATACACGGTCCTTGCATAGTTATGATCTTTTTGGTTATTTATATTTATCACTCTAAACTGTCGTGCCATCCACATCTTCATAAAACACACTAAGAAGTTAAAAACCATGGACATTATACAAATTACTACCTAGGGTACATCAAAAAAACCATTCTTACTTCAACCACATCTTTATCACCTTATGAACTCTTGAAAAATTCTATCTTTGAGGATGCCTACCATACTAGGGGAATACCTACACCTCGAGCATATAAACCAAATTTATCAAGATTGCATCTCTCCACACTAGTCCATAGCACATAATATATTCTTTACTACTTTTAACACATGCTTTAGCATGCTTTATTTAATGATCATATTTCTTTCTTATTGGTATAGACTCAGCCTTGATTCATGCCTACTTACTTTTCCTAGTTCACTATTGTTTTCCTTGCACTCCTGATTTTTCTATCCTTAATTGCTTACACACGGCACTACCTGCTTACATGATACTACTCATATCTTTGATTTCTCACATTACACTAATTATGTACATCATTACTTACTTTCTGACATTATATGGTTTAACTTCTTTGTGCACTTGTGTGTTGTATTCTTTTAATTATGTAGGAAATTAACTTCTTCAACTACTCTATGTTCTTGTTTGTTGCATGTTTTTTACTGTTATGTGACATAATTGGACTTAACCACATTATGTATTTGTGTGGTGTACTTATTTATTGTTGTATGACATTTATTGACATTAACATCTTTGTGCATTTGGATTATTACTATATGATTTTGTCTTCCTTTCTTGTTTTAGAATCTTGTTTGAATATTAACATTATCTTCTTAGACTACTCCACACAATTTTATGATGTCTTATGTTTTCCTTCACTTGTATGTTTTATATTGTGTTTTATCTGAACATTTATGTTCTCTATGCTTTATTTTCTTGTTGTACTTTTATGCTCGATTTTCTCATCTACATGGATGTCTATATATGATTTCCATTTCTTAGTTGTTTTATGCTTATTCACATTAGGGGCACACTACCTATGATACACACTTTATGCATTCTTAGAATGGAACACACACCCAATTGCACGTTTATTGTTACATCTTTGATAGGATCACACACACTTTGGCATTATTTACTTCCATAAGTGATTTCCATTAGACATTCATTGTTATTACGTACTTAACTTATGAAATACATCTCTTAGTTACATATTGTGTTTTTAAACATTGATTGACACACATGAATTATTCACATACTGGTTTGGCACTCATTGTTTGATTGCATCTTTGACTCTAAGCCCTACGATTGACTCAAATATGATTATTACTTGTTGACATCACTTCTTATAAATTGCTTTTTGGCATCTTGACTAGAATAGATCACAAGTTATTGCACATTACTCTTGGCACTTTGGATGATTACATAGTATCATTTCTTGTTACACATTGCTCCATGCATATTGATTGTTTATGGAATTTCTTATTACATATTTACTCTACACACATTGATTGCTATATATACATGATTTTGACATTTCTTGTTACACATTTATCTATGCGCTTTAGTTGTTTTCATTTCTTATTACATGACATTTATCATTTTTTATTACACACTTTATATAACTTCTTGTTGAATGTTTGTTCTTGTACACACAAACTAACAACTAAAACTCCTTAAACTAGTCAAGTATGTCACATCTTGTCATCCATTTCTCTTTATGGTGTGCCCGTCATGTTATGGTGCATCATGTCATCTCTTATGTCACTATAGATCCATTAGGCATTGAGTCATCTACTATCATATTCCTCATCTTATCATTATTATGCTATCTAGTTGAATCTTGCTAAGAACACTTTCTTGATATGTTTCATTCTTTTTTATGATGCATATACATTAAAGAGCTTATACAACTATTATCTTTCAACTTTTTATATGTTTCTTGTGCTTGATTTTCTAAATCTATCAAAAATGTTATCATGACATGTTTACTCCTATAATCATACGGATTGTTGGATATTGCATTGCATTATCTCATAAATGTTACACATAACTTGTGATAACAAATATTTATCTTACAACATGTGATGGGGGGTCACTTGGTTACAATATCCAAAACACATATGATCATGGGATTTTATATATTATCCCTTGGTTTTAGAGTTTGACTCTACATACGCTCATTATTGGGGCCCGTTTTTACACTACTTCCCCTATTAATTTCGATATATCAATGCAAAAAAATCCCTATATGATCGTACGTGTTATGTACCACTTTACCAAGGTGACCACCCCCTACATGCGATTCCCCTCCCAACTCCCTTGCATCTCTTATGTGCAACATGTACACATTTTACCATGTTAGATGATACACTAATTTTGGTTTTATATCATTAATCATGTTATTGTTACACTTTTACATGACTAGAACTTCCTAGTTTTAACTAAGATAACATTTCAAACATCCCTTATCTCAAAAGGGGGGCATAATGTGGTGTATCCTCAAACATTCTTGCATATTTCAAATACATTGCTTCAAATGACACCATATGATGATATGCACACAATTATTACATCATGTGACATTTGCACAACACAATATTTAGACATAGCTTCACTCAACAAGCCCAATTATTTTGGATGGTTACAAATGGCTTCACTCAACAAACCTAATTGTTGCCAATTGTTTACATGGTTTCTCTTAGTAGGCCACATTGTTGCAGATGGTTCATAGGATTCATATAGCAAGCCCTTCCAGTACTGTATCATTTATGTTTGGTTACTTTTCTCTCACATACAACATCGAGGGTAAACATGTGTATATGTGTAAACTATTTTCACTTATTCAGT
Source organism: Taxus chinensis (assembly GCA_019776745.2). Classification (NCBI taxonomy): domain Eukaryota; kingdom Viridiplantae; phylum Streptophyta; class Pinopsida; order Cupressales; family Taxaceae; genus Taxus; species Taxus chinensis. The sequence continues at coordinate 57,912,271 of CM034153.1, forward strand.
TTACTCTTCCATCACATTCAACCCTAGGGGAAAACAAGCGTACATGTTTCATGATTTCACTTTTTCAGTTATATTATTCATTGATTTTGTATCAACATCTTAATTGGACTTTAATACACATTTTTTTCATGTTCTAAATAGGTCCACATGTATGGCTAAAGACACATAAGTAGAAGGGAACACACAAATTCTAGTCTTGTGCATGTCTTGTCCTCGTGGGAGGCTTGTGTTTCATTTGTATTTTGATCAAGTAATTTTTATTGCTAGATTAGTAATTTTTATTAGTAATTTTGATCAAGTAATTTTCCTAAGTTGACAACATCATCCTCCAAATACATAGTTTTCATATTTTCAAATCCACAAGTTACCCTAGTCATTCATGTGAAATTTGAGTGAAAATTTTTGTCACAACATTCACTTATAAAAGTGCATCAACCTAACCTATTATAGGTATAGGGGCCTCACACCTATTAGTTGGATATTTTGTCAGGACAAAATATGAGGTTCAACCATAGTACATGAGATCAAATACCTCCTCAAAGACAGGTGAGGCAGCTTGTTTATTACTGATCTAAAACACAACAAAAATAATATGTACAATATTCACACTATTCTAACCATTGGGGTTGGGATACAATCCCGAAATCCATATCAACATCGAGATGGAGATGTTACAGCTTTAGAAATAGAATGGATTAGAAAGGAAACTATTATAGATGAAATAGAGCGGGAAGGGAATGAGAGGAACGTATTTTCTTTCAAGCAAACACAGATCAAGAAATACTTATACGAGTTTTAGATAATAGATGTAATGTTTGGAACGATTTAAATAATCAAGAACACTAAACAAATAATAGCTTAAGATCTTAGACGTAAGAACAATCTCTCAAGATAGATGAATCCCACAACACAAAGTTTGCAAAATAACACTTGTTTCTATTCCTCAATGATTAAAAAGAAAATACAAAGTTTTTCTTCTTCTTCACAATAGCTCTCAATATTCTAAAAATCTCTCCCTTTTGGAATGCACAAGCATCCCTTATTTATAATAGAAAGAGCAGAGAGAAAATAGGATAAATCCTAGAAAATAGTCATTTAACAAGAATCCTATTTTTCTTGACTCTCACGCAGGAGAACAAGTCAAAATTTGCTTCCTATGTGACGAAACGAAAATGAAAAAGACATGTCAATCTCTGGATGGAAATGACATGAAACATTATGCTTATTCTATTTCATCGTCCTTGTCTTCCTCCAGTGAAGCCTGCTTGTCTCAAAATTCTTGGAACTTCCGGATTATGCCCTGCATCTCAGCTTCATCTGGCACACTGGAATAGTCGCTCAGAACCTCGCAAGTTTCCTGAGTGTCGCTTGCGTTGCCAGGAAGTTTCTTCAATCTCTTATTGAGTTTCCTTAGTGATTCCAAAACATTCTCAATCCTTATGAACTTATCAATGGTTGTCAAATCGAAGATGGAAGTTGGTTCGTGCTGGATTGATTCTTGGATTTGTTTATAGAAATCATCAGCAGGTAGAATATTCGAGCTTTCATCCAACACCTTGGTGAAGATCCTGGACAACTCCTCTTCTATGTCATTGGTGGCATCAACCAACTGATCTCTAGATTCCCTCAACTTGCTGCAAGCTTCACTGAGAATATTTATCCTGAATCTGATGGCTTTGGTTAGCTAGAAATGCTTATCCCCATGCGGAATGATTCCTTCTTCCATTAAGATACGGGATGGAACCTGTTTCAGCGCATTGAGAGCCTCAAAAGTTAACTCGAGGTTCCCGACTTCCTGTGAAAATTCATCATCCATTTTTTCGCCATCCTTCTTTATCTCCTCCAAGGATTTATAAACCTCCACTGTGTCATCAATGACCTTTCTTCCTTGTAGGAGTAGCCTCTGAATCCATTCATCAACCGTTCTCCCCTTCTCGTTGATCTTTTCAATAACAGGTACTGATGAGAAATCGAACCTAATAGGAGTAGGGGTAGAAGATGATGGTGTTGACTGAGAAGGCTTTGAGAGCTTGAGCAATACTTCCGTCAACTGTTCAAATTTCTCCTTTAGCTCATCTCTGCTCACCTTCGTTTCCTTCAGCTTCTGGCACAACACGTTCATGGCATCCTGCGCATCCTGTTGTGCTCCTTCTGTTGTTACCTTTTCCAGATCAACCCTTGTGATTTGATAATCAGTAACCATTATATCCTCCTTTGTTTTGTTGGCCATGGGGAGTGGAAATCTCTGTAAACTTATGCCCTGAGGCATCCACTGAAACCCTTGAAACCATTTTGGGTTTCTTGGCATATTTGGCGGGAGAGACCTTGAGGGAACTGAAGTCGAAGGCTGGTAGAGGAACTACCACCTTCCTCTTCCTTGGGGTCTGATCAACTAACCATTGAGGTATAGTGGAAGAAGTTACCCCTATCGGAGGTGTTATGGTTACATCTGTAGGTGGAGGAAGGTTTACTTATGGAGTAGTGATGACTGCAAGTGTGGTGACTATGGGGATAGATTCAGTGAATGAAGGTGCAGAAGGAGGAGGCATATCTATGGCCATCTTAGGTCCAACAGAGAGAGGTGAGAGGTTAGAGAAGATGTTGGCCATGGCTGATGAAAGTGGCATAGAAATATGAGGTGAGGAAGATTGGGAGAGAGGAGGTAAAGATTCTAAAGTCAAAGCTTGAGAAGCAAGAGAGAGACTTACCTTCTGATGAGCAATCAACAAAAGGAGAAATGAGAGGTTGACCAACCTCATCTTCTGAAGGAATTTTTCCTTGTTCTGGTGGAGGAGGTGAATCCAGTACCTCAACTGTTTGTGAAGGAGTGGCAGATGATGTGGCTCCTTGCTTTTCTCCCCTTCTGACAAACTTAAATTTTATCTACCTCTTGGTAGGGATTTTATCCTCTTCCCTCTCTCCCTTGGAGGGTCCCGCTTCTAAAGTAGCTATTTTTGAAAATCTCTTTTCCTTATAACTCATTCCCCAAGAAATGAGCCATGCCTTGGTATAGAACAAGAGTCTGAGCAGCTCTTTCAGCGATAGAATCTTTTTCAGCAATAGACCAATCAATGGCTGGGAATCCATGTTGGTCTCCATCTGACTATTTGTACCTAGTGTCCAGGACACTTTCATTGTCCATGGTGCCTTTGGGGATATCAGCTAGATATAACATCTGAATTTCTTCAAGCATCAGTCTATCTGTTGTCCTTTCTTCGGATGGCAACTTCATCTCGAAGATCAACCCAAATGTCTTCCACATTGGGCATATGCAAATACAAGGTTCCATATGACTTGAGAACTCCTTGGATGTCGAATCCCTCTTTGAGATTCATATGTTTCTTCATTTTTTCCTAAATCTCATGCACCACGTTCTTGGCCTTAACCATTATAGAACATGTATACCTTCCAATGGAAATAGGGAAGGAGACGGTGGATTTGTGCCTACTTTGTTGGAATTTGTGAAAATCCAACAATTGTCTGACTAACTCCATAAGGATCAGTTTGTCACCTGGGAACCTGGCCAAATGGAAAGGGTTACCATGGAACTTTACCACCTGAAGATAGGTAAACTTATTGAATTGCAAGAAGATGCAACCCCATTTTGACACTTTGGCCCATGCTTCATCAGAAACCCTTCTTTTTCTCAGATCAGGATCCAACCTACAATTGTTTTCATAGAAGAAGGTTTCATTCACTCTTCTATATTGGTCTTCAGACCCTTTTATTGTCAGCTGAGGGAAGTACCGATATATGTGTTCCATTGCTTGGTTTCCCTTTGCATCTAGCCCTAGGTAGTTTCTCATGCCTGCTGCTACATAGGTGACATATGACATCATATAGAACTTTCTAGTAGACAAGATTGTTTTCATTTGGGAGTCTATCTCATCACTTATTAGGCTACCCCAATCAATCCCTTGGTCATTCTTCTTTATGACAACCATGAACTAGTACATCCACCCTTGGAAATATTTTGACTCTAGGAGTCCAAATAATTGACTCAGCAGGGTGATGATATCACTGATTTCGAGAATAAAATCACTTCTAGGGACTGACTTGGGAAACCTAGAAATAACTGGCTTAGCCTTGCTCAAGAACTTCTTGTTTACATGGTTGATGTGGAGTCTTCCTGATCTTTTTCCCAGGTCTTTTGTGCTGATTTAAGGTTTAAATCAACATACTCCAAAAAGTCAGGAAACCTTAGGAGTTGATCAAAGTAACCTCTGTCCAATTTCACTATAGACTCTCTTGCTTGATTTCTTACTGAGCAGGAGGCTGAGTCATAGTTGGAAGTGCAGGCCAGGATGAATTTAGGGCATTGAGCTAATATTTGAAATCCTACTGCAAGAGGGAGATAGCTGCCTGCTATCGACTTCATCCAGGAATTTTGAGAAGAATCCTCAATTCTCTTCCAGAAGTCCTCCATATCTATATTGTCAAGCTCTGTGTCCTGAATGTCATAATTACAGCTTATGTAAGAAGAAGACTCCATCTTCTGATATTTATACTTCATCTTTCCTGCTCCTATCTGACTTATCCTTAGATTGGCTGGGGTCTGACATGAGGAGTCTTGAAGAAGAAATGCCTTGATGATTTCTGGAAGAGAAATCGGGCTTGAAAGTTTGTTGGACAAGTGCACAAACCCGCCACACTGTTCGGATTTTGAGACTTGCAAAACACCTTCAGAAACCTGACACAATGGAGTGTATGTCGGAAGTTAGGACATGTTGAGCATCAATGAAAACCTGACACACTGCGGAAGTGAGGAAGTGTCGGACAAGTGGGAAAACCTGACACACACGACGGAACCTGGAGGATGTCGAGCAGGTTGAAATGCCTGACACTGTAGATGAAAACTGATTTTGTGGATCTTGATGGATGTCAAGCACCTCGAGCAGGAAAAACCTGAAAACAAGGCGAGAAAAGTGAAATGTTAAACACCCTACAAAACCCGAAACAAGTATATCAGGTTTCTGACATGTCAGAATATGAGAAATTTCTGCCTCTTGATCTCCTAGGAATTTCAGACTCTTTTTTGAAATCTACAAGTTACAACCTATGAAAAGTAAGTAAATAACCTAGGGGTAAATTTCAAACAAGAACCCACATGGGAAAAAGACAAGAAACAAGGAAAATAACCCAAAAACCCTAAACCAAAAATGGGGGAGGAAATGAAAAGGAAACCCCAAGAAAACACTTCATAAATAACCCAAAAAGCTTCAAAATAGAAAGAAGAGAAGAACACCTTCAACTATCTTGCAAAACAATCAAAAACATATAATGAAATCAATCAGGAAGCTCGATCGGGTTTGGAGGTAGAAGAAGCAACAACGAAAATTCAACACAACAAAAATGATAAGGTAAAAAATGACGTGGAAAACCAACTATTTATAATAACCTAGCATTAATTACACCTCATTTGACGTGTGTGCCAACTTATAAACAACTGGACATTAATGACATGTCATCATGCTTGGAGCGTCCAAAAACCCGATACAAAGGATTTGATTCAATTCGGGTTTCAGGTTTCGGGAAACAAGTGACATAAAACATGCATTTGGAAAAGCATGTTTCTGATGCTTGGAGGTTCCAAAAACCTGACACACTACTTAGATAATCAGGTTTCGGGTTTCAGGGAACATGAGGCATAAAACATGCATTAGGCAAAGCATGTTTCAATGCTCAGGAGTTTTCGAAAACCTGACATAATGCTTAGGCAATCAGGTTTCAGGTTCTGAGGAACATGAGGCATGAAACATGCAAGGAACATGTTTTCATGCAATGAAAACCCGAAAGCCTGAAAATCTCTTTCAAAGGGAATTTTAAGAGATTTTTTCAAAATTTTCCTATGGTTATCTCCATTTTAACTGAAATCACTAAAACGAGATAACAACACCTCACATCTTTGAGCTACCTAGGAAATCACAAGAAAGTGCCAAATTGTTGAATCGATCTCTCAAGTACATTAATCTAGCTCTAAGTTTGTTTACATCACACACACTTTCCCTAGGCCAACTTGCAAATCTACATCTCACACACCAAATATCATTGTCGCGTGTTGGCAGTCCTAATTAGATTCGTTATTGCTAAGTACTTTGCAAGATACATCTTGCACGCATACATTAGCTTGTCTAGAGTAAAGAATGGTCAATAATTCTGGTCCAACGGATTCATTAAACAATATACAAATTTAAGCCAGTGCCTTAAGTTTCAATCCTTAACCTTGTGAAATCTTATCTCACCGTGATAACCATCTATTCACATAAAATTTTATAAATGTTGAAGAAAACTATTTTAATTCCCTTCAAATCATTCATGGGAGGACAACAAGATTACTTCGCTGGATTACACCTTGGATTCATCTTAATTACCAAAATAAAACGATCCCAACTAGAATGTGTTGATCTGGGGTAGTTGAAAATTCAACACATTAAATAATATAAATAAAAGATAAACAAAAACCATGTTTTTGTTGCTCCCCAAGCCCACACAACTTGACAATTTTTTGATCATTGGTTCTCACTTCACACATAACCTCGAGCTCTGAAATTTTGTAAATATGCTCTTGTGTGGTGAGAAAATAATGTTGAAAATCTCAGAAGATTTCGTTGAAGGAATTAAAACATGCACCTTTCCCTAAATTTCCAAAACATAACTCATAAAAACTCAATTTAGATTCATCCAGGCCCAAATAAAATCAAATGCATTTAAAAAAACTCCACCTATTGAAATTCAACTTACTCTTTGGTGAATATTTCACCCCCACTTGATTATTCCCATTCCAGATTCGTGGCCATGAGCAAGGTTAGTTTAAAATTAATTCCCATAAACTAAAAATGGAAGATATACAAAATTTATGAAAGAAAATGGATTTAACATGCCATCTCAATATACATGAATATAAATCTAATTATTTATTATTACCCACTTGATTTACATCCAATTTGAATACTAATATGCATGGATCAGTTGTAATTTTATGTAACAAAGTATTTCAAATGCAAAAATGACATGAACTACCAATGAATTACTTCAAACCACCAGTTATCTATTGAATATTCAATTCAATCTTCCTCGATGCACCATTCAAATCAACCTCTTCTTACGAGCTACATGTATTGAGTAAAAACTGATCCACACTCTCCTCTCATTACATGCAAAATCACCTCCTAAATCTGTCTTTATTTGAACCAAGCCACAAATAGGCCATTTTTTTCTAAGACTAAACTTGGACTAACCCCTTAATCCATGTAACTGAATACTAAACTTGAAGTTACAAGTAAAACAAACTTCCTAAACATGCCTATGAGTTTTAACAACTCGTCTACTTATTAAAATTGGCTTATTTACCTTATTAGTATTGACCTCCCTAACTGACTTTACGAAAATAAAATTACAATTTACGTTCACAATTTACCCAATTCCTCCCTAGTCGAGTAAACACACACACACACACTTCGAATAATAATAATGAGCTATGACTTTGTGTACAAGATGCTCTTGCATCAGATTCCCGAGGAGGGAAAAATTTGAGCTCATGCTCAAATGCAGTTCTGCTTCTTCTAGTTCTTTTGTGTTTCTTCTTTATTGGTTGATTTCTTTGACTTCATGTTTCTCATTTCTGCTTCCTTCATGACTTGACATTCCAAAATGACAATCTTTATCTTTCTCTTTTTGATCTGGATTCATTGAAGAGCTCTTCTCTCTATAGCATGTATCTCTTTGTCTAATAATCCTACAGATTCACAACTCAGAGCACAATTAGTTTTAAAAACTTGAGGCATTGTTACCTTTCCAACCACATATTCATTACCGAGGAACTTCAAAAGTTCCATCTACTCTTCTTTAGAAGTTTCTTCACCGCTTGTAAGATTCAATTCTTTTGAATTTTTCATGATTTGTTGCCAAATCATTTCCTCTCCTTCACTAAACACGGCCACAATTGTATTCTATGTCATTGGTGACACCTCTTCCTACAACATATCAGGTTTCCCGAGCACTTCAATGAGTGCTTCTTCCTTGCATTCACCCTTCATGACCCTATCCAAAAATGCTATTGTTTCTTCACACAAAGCATCACTCTGAAAATTTACATCTTCATCAAATATGAAAATTTTATCACCCATATCTATGGGTTTCTTGTTCACCTCAACAACCTCTTGCAATTCATCCTGTGTTCTTGCATTTTTCTCACAACCATAATAAACTGGATTAAAAAAATCTTCTACAAATTTTACCTCTTCCTACACCAGGGAATCTGTCACTCCCTCTTCCTCATCAAAAATAGGATTAAATTCTCCTATTTCTCCTCTTTCATGTGTGCCTTCATAGGCATTTCTTCTTCTTGTCTCGAGGCCTCCCAATGAGCCTCTGTTGCATATTTTATTACCATCTCTTGTAGTCTTCCTTTGATACCAATTTTGGTGCAGCAGATTCATTAAACAATATACAAATTTAAGCCAGTGCGTTAAATTTCAATCCTTAACCTTGTGAAATCTTATCTCACCTTGATAAACATCTATTCACATAAGATTTTATGAATGCTGAAGAAATCTATTTTAATTCCCTTCAAATCGCTCATGGGAGGACAGTAGGATTACTTCGTTGGATTACACCTTGGATTCATCTCAATTATCAAAATAAAACGATCCCAACTAGAATACGTTGATATGGGGGAGTTGAAAATTCAACACAATAAATAATATAATGAAAAGAGAAACAAAAACCGTGTTTTTGCTGCTCCCCAAGCCCACATGACTTGGCAATTTTTTGATCATTGGTTCTCACTGCACACAACCTCGAGCTCTGAAATTTTGTAAATATGCTCCTCTGTGGTGAGAAAATAAATGTTGAAAATCTCAGAAGATTTCATTGAAGGAATTAAAACCCGCACCTTTCCCTAAATTTCCAAAACGTATACTTCATAACTCATTAAAATTCAATTCAGATTCGTCCAGGCCCAAATAAAATCAAATGCATTTAAAAATACTCTCCCTATTGAAATTCAACTTGTTGTTTGGTGAATATTTCACCCCCACTTGATTATTCCCATTCCAGATTCACGGCCAGGAGCAAGGTGAGTTTAAAATTAATGCCCATAAACTAACAATGGAAGATATACAAAATTTATGAAAGAAAATGGATTTAACATGCAATCTCAATATACATGAATATAACTCCAATTATTTATCATAACCCACTTGATTTACATCCAATTTGAATACTAGTATGCATGGAGTAGTTATAAGCTTATGTAACAGAGTATTTCAAATGCAAAAATGACCTGAACCACCAATGAATTACTTCAAACCACCAGTTATCTATTAAATATTCAATTCAATCTTCCTCGATGCATCATTCAAATCAACCTCTTCTTACGAGCTACATGTATTGAGTAAAAACTGATCCACACTCTCCTCTCATTACATGCAAAATCACCTCCTAAATCTGCCTCTATTCGAACCAAGCCACAAACAGGCCATTTTTTTCTAAGACTAAACTTGGACTAACCCCTTAATCCATGTAACCGAAGACTAAACTTGAAGTTACAAGTAAAACAGACTTCCTAAACATGCCTATGAGTTTCAACGACTCACCTACTTATTAAAATTGGCTTATCTGCCTTATTAGAATGGACCTCCCTAACTGACTTTACAAAAACAAAATTACAATTTACCCAATTCCTCCCTAGTCTAGTAAACAAACACAAACATACTCGGCCACAACTGTATTCTATGTCATTGGTGACACCTCTGCCTACACACACAGACACAGACACAGACACACACACACGCACACGTGCACGCGCGCAATCCATCATGTGCGCGCGCGCACACACACACACACAGGCTTATTTCTTCTCGAATAATAGATAAAAATAGACAAATTTAAGCTAGTGCCTTAAAGTTCAATCCTTAACTGAGAGAAAAATATTTTAATTCCCTTCAAATGACTATGTGTACAGGATGCTCCTGCATCAAATTCCTTAGTAACTAGAACTTCCACCTTCAGCCAACGCATCTTGGCTCTGATTTGTGCTCCTCTAATTTTGTAAGCCTCTTCAATTTTGAGTTCCATGCAACCAAATACTAAACTTGAAGTTACAAGTAAAATAGACTTCCTAAACATTCCTATGAGTTTCGACGACTCACCCACTTATTAAAATTGGCTTATTTGCCTTATTAGAATGCGCCCTCCCTAACTACAATTTACATTCACAATTTACCCAATTCCTCCCTAGTGGAGTAAACACACACAAACACTTCAATATGAGCAACTATGTGTACAAGATGCTCCTATATCAAATTCCTTAGCTCAACCAAATTAATTTGTGCTCCTCTAATTTTGTAAGCCTCTTCAATTTTGAGTTTGCACCTCCAATTGGCAACATTGAAGGTGGAAAGCTCCAAATTATGTGAAACCCTAAGGAGTTTACAATGTTTTGCCCCATGGTGACGTTATCCAAAAATGGAAACATGTTGCCATAGATTATGAAGAAGATGGTAGTGCACGTGATAACATATGCACGTCGGTAAATCAAATCTTTATCAAGCTCTAACATGGGAACTATATTCTAGATCCTTTTAATGTTAGAGAGGGTTTACTCAATAAAAAGGTGAGCAGTGTCAAGATAAAATCGTGTCTTCGATTTCTTTTCATGTTGGACCATTCATTCAATACAAAATAGGGTAACAAGGTGATTAGAAAGGACAACATTGGCAACTAGATCGACCGAGTGATCCAATGAGTTGGAAAAACAAAATATATTTTGCTTTGCCAGTAGAGTTTAATCCAGTGTTTTAACCATTATTTCCTAACTTTGTTGGTAATTAGACCACATGAACTAAGTTGAGGTGGACCCCTAGTGCCATAAATGATTAGAATTAAAGAGGTTGAGTTTATTACATGTGTAAAACAATGCTCATCTCTTTAAGACACTATCTCATAAGAAGGCAACCTTCTTCGTCCTCCACAAACTCCGCCATGGCAAAGTCACCACATAGGATATAATTGCATCACAGTATCGTAGAGTGAGTCAACATGCCATCACCAATGGACAACCCTTTCCACGATATCATTGGAAGTGTAAACGTTGGCAATGTCTAAGGGACAAATGCCGACATCAAAAAACGTCACACCACCCTGCGAGTGGAGATTGACCTCTAAGAAATAATGTATTGTGTGAGCTTTGGCAAAAGCAATGTGAACACTCCCTCATGATCCATATCATGGTTGGACACATGGCAGAGGGCTCCTGGTTGGATAGTGCAGACCACAAATTGCAGTAAAAACCCTTCAATTTTAACTTTATCCAAATACAACACTTTCATATTATGGAATGTTGACAAGTGTCCCTAACCATATACTTATATTGGATCATATCAATAAAGCCTAAAACATTTCAAGAATAAACAATCAATAGGAAACAAAGAACTGCACGTTATTCCCTATATCCAATTCATCTAGGGCTGCAAACTTGTTGGTGGAAGAAAACCTTTGTTGGTTGCAATGCAAGAAATCACTCATTTAGAATGCCACCACTTATCTTGTACGTAATCGCCATCTTTAGGAGATAGGGAAGGACAAAGAGACGGGCACATCACCATTTTACGCTCAAGCTTAACCAAGCTATCATTCGAACCCTTAGATATCACCTTGTCATGGGGTTGTGATGGTTGAGAAAAAAAAATCTAGCTATGGGAAGTTGAAAAGACAGTCACTGTCAATGGGGTACAAAGGATGAGGAGTCCTCAGTGGTGTAACTTGTTTGATATTAGCATATGTTCTTCCTTCTCTTGAACCTCGTATGAGTTGGCACATTGTGTTTTGCGTTTTGGCCATTCCTCAAGCTTGGGAAGGGTTTTTCCAATAATGGTCTATCTAACGCCATTAAAGGATATATTCTTCTTATCCATGAAGTTTGTATCCTATGGAACTGGTCAAGAGTTTGCCATTAGCAGGCAGTCTCGAATCATGTGGTCTTAGGCTTGGCATCTAAAACAAGTGTTCGGAAAATCGATATAAGACGCATTGAGAGAAGTGGTTATCTCCTATCTAGATTTCTATAGTTTCATTCAGGTCTTTGGAGAGGTCAATCTTAACACACCCATTTCAACAAGCGGGCAACATAAAACTTAGGATACTCGTGGCATATGAACTGACCTAAACGGTTTGACAAGCTAATCAACAAATCCCCATAGAGGGAAAGGAAGCCCAAGAAACTCAATCTAGATGGGGATTTTGAGCTTGGCATGCTCTGACACTTGAAAATCCCTAGTCCATTGGGAAAAAATGACAAGAGTATGAATATAGCATTACACTGCTAAACATTTGAAAATCTAAAATGAAAAACACCCTTTTTCATATTTTCAACGTGCCCTCAAGCGTGATGCCATTACATCTCCGATGGTTATGTTCCTGGCTTTTAAACATACTTTACGAGGGGACTCGGCCAACAAAATAACCAACTAAAGTAAAAAAAATTAGACTAGTGGCATGCTTTGTCCAATTCAGCCAAATCAAGCACAACATCAGGCAGAGATTTTTGGGCCAAAATCATTACCACATGAAAAACTTTCAGGATGACCTTTCTCACTCACTTCAGGGCCATGGTTGCCAAGAGCTCCACCATTGCAGCTTACAACAAATGCAAGTGGCATTTGCCACTAATATGGCAAGTTTTTTGAACTCACCCACCTAAGAGACAGAGTAATGTGCAATAAAACAGTATCCTGCCCAGATTGATGAGACAATCGGCATTGTGACACAGACAATAGTACTCAAAAAACACAAACTCTGGCAGAGCTCTCATCTCACACAACCCATTTGAATCACCAAGGTCAATGATTTTTCACTCCTGTTCAATAAACAAAATTGAACAGCCTTTACCAGTTAACCTGGTAGACACAAATGTTCTAGGTATTCCATAAACATGAATTGTACAAAATCCACCCGAGAATTTTTATATTTGCTATAAAGAAAATGGTACATATAATTTGGTCCCAAATGGCAGACCTAGCATAGCTACAAGATATTAGAATTTATACAGACATTATCACCGTAAAAAGTGACAAAGGTATGTATAAACAATGATCAAGAGATGTTCTCCTCGCCTTGTCCAAGCTTTGGTTTAATTGTAAGCTGTTCTTTCACATTTCCTTCAGGCATAGCAGCTTTTCATTTCATTCAAGTATTTGTCTGATTTTGCATTTCGCATTCTTTTGCTTCTTCATCCAGCTTTTCAGTCCAGAGCTTTACAGGCTTCCTGGAAAAAATTTCAATATCATCAGTCCTCCATGGAATCATAACACAGAGTAAGTACCCCATCAGTATATCTAGGAAGTGATGTATGCTATACAATATCAGTTCATCAATTCAAAAGCAACATCCAGCTCTCTAAACTCCTAGAAACAACATTTTATCAAAACTCAAAATAAAACCTTAATCCTTCTTACCACTGCAAGTCCAACATGATGCATCTTGCTATAGTGGAAGGCTGTGTTTATGGCTTGCTTCAATTTGCATCACCAATAATCTCCACAAGAACATTGTCCGTGTTTGAAATGATGGAAACGGTTTGCATCTCTCACAACAATTTCTCTTGCAACAATCTTTGAGATAAACTTGGTTGAATTATGGCAATCAACACATACTCGAAGGTTTTTGACAACTCTAATAGTAGTTCCTGGGGCCGTATTTAACAACCCAAATGCAATTGCCAACTTCTCACTGTGGTGGCAGATGAGTGATTCCTTTTCTTCCTCCTCTACGTCATTCAATACAGATCTTGTATGTGGAATATACCCTGCTGCCTTCATTTCCCAAGACAATTTATCCAACATTGCATAAATTTCCTGTGTCCGTGGGTGTGATTTGTCTCCTACACAAAAAGCATGTACCATTTTATGGACTTCAATCCAGCTACTTCCAGGTATCTTTTTTATTCCTCTCGCTTTCATCAATTTCCTTACATTTTGAGCACAGTCCCACATGCCAGCCTCTGCATAAATGTTTGACAGAAGAATATAAGGTTCAGCATTTTTAAGGTCCATCTTAAAAAGGGTTCTTGACACAAATTCTCCTATCCTTACATTTTTATGAGATCTGCAAACACCAAGCAAACACTTCCACACAACCACATCAGGTTTTATCGGCATTTTTATAATAAAGTTTAGAGCTTCTTCAAGGTATCCAGCACGGCCAAGAATGTCAACCATGCATATATAATGATCAACTGTGGGCATGATGCACTTTGTGTTACTCATGTGACTGAAGTACTTACAGCCATCGTCCACTAAACCTGCATGACTGCATGCAAACAGAACACAAACATAGCTTACACGGTCAGGATTAGTACCAGATTGTTTCATTAGTTCAAGGAGTTGCAGAGCATCCCTACTATAGCCATGTATCGCATATCCTGCAATAATTGTGTTCCATGAGACTACACCTGGATGATCCATTTTCTTGAACAATTCAAGCGCCTTCTGTATGATCCCACATTTGGCATACATGTCTACGAGGGCAGTCACAACCACTTCAGAGCAAAATCCGCTTTCAATTATTTTCTGATGAATTTCCTTACCCTGTTCCAAAGCTCCTAATTTGGCACAAGCTGGGAGGATGCTTGCAAAGGTTGGTGCATCTGATTTTACACCCGCAAATTGCATTTGCTTGAAAATCTCTAAGGCTTTATCAACAAGCCCAATGTGTACATGTCCAGCAATGATTGCAGTCCATGAGACCATATCTCGTTCAGGCATTTTGTCAAACAGTTTGTGTGCCTTTTGTATGTAACCACATTTTGCATACATGTCTATCAGCGTAGTCACAACTACAGCGTCCGCTGAAAAACCACTCTTGATTATTATTTGATGGATTTCGATACCGTGTTCAAAATCTCCCATTTTCGCACACACTGGGAGAATGCTGGCTAGGGTTGCTGAGTTTAACTTTATCCCCGTCAATAGCATTTTCTTAAAAATCTCCAAGGCATTTTCAACCAGCCCATTTTGTTCATATCCTGCGATGATTGCATTCCATGCTATCACATCTCGTTGAGGAATTTCGTCAAACACTTCGCGTGCTTTCTGCATGCTTCCAGATTTTGCATACATGTCCATCAGGGTACTCATCACGATAACATTAGATTTAAATCCGCATCTGATGATTTTTCCATGGATTTGCAAACCGTGTTGTAGAGATGCCACATTGGCGCAGACAGGGAGAATACTGGAGAAGGTGAAGTGATCGGGTTGGACCGCCGATCTTTGCATTTGGCAAAACAGTGTGAATGCCTCCTGAGAAAACCCATATTTTCTGTAAGCTGAAATTATTACATTCCATGAGGAGACATCTGGTTGAGTTATACGGTCGAAAACGTTGCGAGCATCCACCAAACTTCCGCATTTGTCATACATGTTGATAATCGTATTTTGTAGTAATGTGTTTGTTGAAAACGTGGATCCCCTGTCATTTATGTGCGAATGGATTTGCTTACCCTCTGCAAGGGTTTTCTGAGCAATGCAAGCCTGCAATAAATGAATATATGTAGAAGAGTCTACAGGAGGGTTGTTTGCCGCAAAGAGAATATGTAGCGCATCTTTCAACCGACCCTCTCTACACAGTGCTTTGAGATTGAGAAACGCATTGGATGGCATTGTCTGCTGTTCAAAATCATCTGTGTAAGGCCATTTGCAACATTGAGAAAACTTTGATTAAAATCTCTTCCCGTTATATAGCTAGATTCAGAATCCCAATGATACCAAAGCATTGTTAGAAAAGTGAAAAACTACTGAAGAAAATGTGAGAGCTTAAGTACAGTCGCAGCTGGCTTTTGTTGAAAGATGATCCTGCTGATGGTATTTTTTTTAATCTGTTGGACAAACCTTTTTTTTAATTAAGAAGTGCACTCAATTGGGCATTAGATTACATGGATTGAGTAGATTTCTCTATGCGATCTCCATGTTTTTGTACTCTGCAAGATTTGATCCTTGGTGGGCTCAATCCAAGCCAATTAACTTCACTAATAGACTAAGGCTTCTTCAAATTTTTAATCTCTGGGAAAAGAAATTCCATATTAGTGTAGCATTAGTAGTGAGGACAACCTATATGTTTTAGTATCTTGCTTCAAATCCACTTTCATGTCTTTTTAGTATCTTTTAGGGTTTGTATTTTTAGTAATTGAAGATGTTCCACTTTCAAATGGATTATCGATTGGATCTGAAGTAAAATATTAGAAATGACTGCAATTAATACAATCATTTTGATGATGGTGTTTTTCTCAAGGTTTGTATGGCTTAGTTATAGGAATTAAGGAGGGCCCAAAACTCCGCAATGCAAGCATTTACACAGAGTACTTAAACAAGAGGAAGAATTTCACCAACAAAAGTATATTGTACTAAACTAAAAGGAAATAACAATGCATATGTGTGTGCAACCAATAATAGTTGTACTAGATCAAAATCTCCCTAATAGATTGCATCTCCTCCAACTTTGGAGATGACTCTAAGCTCCAATCTAACTTTCCACAAGGACGCAAATGTTCCTTATATAGGAGAAGTAAGATGCGAGTAAGATATTGATGCTAGTTGAGTGAAAGCTATGATAGGATGATTCCCCAAGTTACACCTCACCCTTCTCACACATGAGATAACTACCACTTAATTGTGCATTTACTAATGTTGAGCACATAATAAATCTCACGTTGGTAACAATACTACCTAAGGTGGACTTCACAACAAGCGTGAATATGACACACACCAACACCCTCGTGAAGATCATATTAGGTGTTGTGGTAAAAGAGAAGAAGTCTTACGCTCATAACTAGCAATCGCACCAAAGGGGTGCAATGGAGTCACCGATAAGAGATGTTGAGGAAATGAAAATAAAAGAAATTAACTTGTAAGAAGAAGGAAATTATCATAGAATAATAGATTGTTGTAGATAAACATGGTGGAGAACATTATATTATTCGAAAGTAGAATGGTGATTGAATTAGGTAGGTACATTTTGAGTGCAAGAGGGGTGTAGAGGATGAAGTGCAAGGAAGAATTCTTCTTTCTTTTTTCAAATGTGGATGTAGGCTCCTTGAGGCAAGTTAGAGTACCACTAAAAGGTAAAGTTGACAAAATTCATATTCAATTGAGGCTTTGGACCCTAGATATATTGTGAAAGTGAAAATCTAATGTTCCTTATCTCCAAAGTCAATAGTTTGCATGTCAAAAGGCATCCCTTGAGATTTGATTATTGTGAGTGCCCAAGTCATTTTTAGAGACGCTAAGACCCTCATGGAAATGGGTTTAGTGGAACATGAAGAGGATTTTATGTATCCCATGTTCAACCAATGTACCATTCAAATTTGAGAATAATGAAAAGATGTAGGTATGGTGGCTCTGAACCGGGCGTGTAAGCTATCCAAACTATGATACAAATTGAACTATTCACAAGGCCATTCTTAACCTAAAGGTTTGCTATAAGCATCACCATTAGGCCATCACAGAGAAGTCTAAGTTACAATTGATCATCATCAAGCTTTGATGTAGTTTCCTGTTTTGTGTATTTAGTGTTGCAATAGGATACATGGATGTACAAAGAGTGCAATGTCAGTTTATTTTGATGGTTAGTGAGCTCTTTATTTGAGAACAAATGTGTTATTGTTTGGAACTCTTTTATCTATTCAGACAAAATAAATTTATCTATGTGTGTCATCATTGTTTCTTATTAATTGAAAGTTATCTTTGCATTTTGAATGTTGAGAAGGTGTCGAAAATAAACTATAGCTGCTAAATCACACAATTTGAGTACATTTCTAGGTCCTGATCACATACTACTATTCATATGATTCCCAAGTGAGAAAACTAACAAATGACAATTATCTTTGGCCTTTTGTTTGTGTTTCATGTCTTCTTTCTAGCCTCTTGCACCCTACAAACCAATCGATACTTAATTGTTTTATATTTTATGACTCTAGACACCACCACCCAAGTATCCATGTCCTTCTGAGTGCCCCTAACCTCTCTTTACTTTACTCACCACTTTTGGGCATCTTGCTTTTTTATGGGTCATCCTTCTAGTTGATAATTGTAAAATTCAACAAAGGGAATCATGTATAAATATAAAGCTTTGTGACCATAATAAATGACCAAGCTCTAAGCATCTATTACTATCACCTAAGGTTGTATCCAAAATAATTTCAAGAGCATCAAGGCATCCATCTAGCTTTAACTATAAAGGGACAAGGGATTGCATTTTCTGCATACACACATAGGAAGGGAAGTTTGTTTTTTCATTCACACATCTATTTACATTGCTACATCTAGATATCGCTCGCTATCAAGTGCATCTGGCACAAGAGCTACGTAAGACACGACTCTTACATACACACACGTGAACTACATGGATTCTAAAATATAGTGTAGCACTCAGTTGTAAGCTCACTCAGTCAAGTGACCACTAGGTTCATCTTGACTCCCTATTTGCATCTTTTTATTTTTAGGATTTGATGTGTTTTGAGGTTTTATAGGTTATCTTTCTCTTTACATATTACATGCGAATACAACGATCATCTAATGACAAACAACGAAGGTTAGCAACCACCTTGTGACACAGGAAAAATAAGATTTTGAGCTCTTGCACAGTCATAGGTGTCTACCAGTGGTCTTCGGCACCTAGGCACCCCGGTCCTATTCTAGGCACCCGAGTCCTAACATAAATGAAAGTTTTAGGATTTTTCTGTGTTCGGTTATGAAAGTCTGCCCTTCCACTTCATCAATTAATCTAGTCCATATTACTTTGGGATTAAGCGAAATTATCTAAGTTCTTATTCCTTCTCCCTAAACGTAGGGTTTTAACGTCATTTAGCTTATTGCTTGTGTCAGATATGTACTTTATCATTTTATTACATGTGAATTTGCAATATCTATGGTTTAACAACATAAAAGCTTATTTTTGTTAAATCATTTGGTGACCCCATCCTTCAAACACTTTCTTCTTATGCTCATCACCCACAGTGGTTGGTTTGGATCTTTTGAGCATATAGAGCTTCCTCCATTTTCCCGTAGGGTTTCTAAATCAATGGCTAAATCTGATAACCACTTTTCCAACTCTCACAATGTTCCTCTTCATGAAATTAAAACATCTGATAGGAAGAAATCCTATGATGAGGATAAAAATGTTGATCAAGAACAACTAGAAAAGCTCACCAAATTTTGTTAAGCTTTGTGTGACAATCCTACACATCTTCCACATATTCTTCATGCCTTAATGGTTGTTAAAAACTCTCAAGATGTTGCTTTTGTACCTCTTTTAGGTTCTTCCTTGGTTGTCATGGCCTGCACTCAACCTCATCATATTCCTACTTCCATTCCCACTGCTACCGCTCTGATTACTCAACCTAATACTTCCATTTCCCAACCCATATCTTCTTCAAATAATCCTGATCTAACCTCTTTGTATCATGATCTGCAAATTCAAATTCGTCAACTCCAACTCGCTACCTTTCACGCATCTCCATTTCTTAATTCCACTTTACTCCTTCATACTCCTTTCACACCCACCATTTCCACTTATGCACTTCCATTCAACTTTGTAACCCCTAAGATGCCCACCTTCAATGGCCATGGTGACCCTCAAGAGCATCTCCGAGCATTTCATGTGGCATGTGTAGATTATGCGGATGATCATACTTTATTAGAAAATTATTTTCGTAGAAGTCTTCAAGATTATGCAATGTGTTGGTTCTATGATCTACCTATCCATTCGATAACATCATTTATGTATTTGGCTGATGCTTTTCGCACACATTTTTCAATCAATATCGGCTCTAAGATCTACTATACTCAACTGGCACAAATTAAACAAGGATCTAATGAGAATCTAGTGTATTATGTGTTGCGATACAAGAACATCTTAACTAAGATGTCTAATGTACTTATAGACTCTAAGCTTCAAGGTCTATTTGTCCAAAGTATCTTACCACCTCTACAAGGGAGCGTCATACTTGAGACATCTCCTTCATTTGATCAATTATGTCATACTCTTAAATTATGTGAAGGAAAAATTATCTCTATGGGAAAACTCAAATACCGTGAGAAATTTTCTTCTTCTAATTGATTTCAAGGAAAGTCTACTTTTAAGCCATCTACTAAGCCTAGTGAAGCAAAATATACTATTAACAATGTCTCTACTCTAGAAAAGCTTCAATGATAGCCTCCAAATCGTACATTCATGAAATTTCCTTGTACTCTGCATATTTTGTTGCCACAACATGTTGAGATTAATCTTATTATGCTTCCTCCTCCGCTTAATTTGGATCCATCTGTCCCTAAAGGACATAATTATAATGAAAATTTTAGATGTGACTATCATCAATGTGTTCGGCATTCTACAGATCGATGATTCAAAATTAGACATCTTATTCAAGATCTCATCAAGAATAATGCAATTGAGCTTCCTGAGCCTTCGACATCTACATCGGTCAATGAAAATAAAAAATCTCAAAATCTTTAACTATCCTCTCCCTAAGCAAGACAAGAAAGCGGTTGATTCTTCAGCTAACCTTACATATAGTGATGTGCCTCCTCCTTCATCAGGGCCCCTTGATTTTATAGTTGCACATGTTGACACATATCCACCACTCATTACATTCTCTGATCACAATTATCATGCTTCATTTTCTTCTAATACATTACATATTTGTGTTTCTATTGGACTTCATGCCATCAACAATACTATGATCAGTTTATCGTCCCTACTTTGTATGTGTTCTATTACACTCCTTGTTGATATTAACTATCTACTTTCACAATATCATATCCAATTCCCAAATTCTATGGTTATGTCAAGCTTCCAATAATAGTTGGGCCTCTCACCATGCTTGTGACATTCACTATGGCACCTTTAATCGAAGGTTGTGACCTGCTCTTAGGTCTCCCTTGGCTTTGTACTACTAAGGCTATATTTTGTATGACTCACTTGTGTCTTAAGTTCATTCATGATAAGAAATTTGTCACTATCCAAGGTGTTCAATTATCTACTCCATTTCCTCAGCCTCCTCTTAAGGTTGTTGTTGCACTTGTTAGAGCATCTAGGTCCCTGGGACCTCTCAAATCTAAAACGTAAACTGCTCTAAGCTCTCCTATTCATGCATGGCCTACTTGGTGTCATTAGTCTACTATTCCATCTCATCATCCTAGATCCACCATTCAGATGACTCCTTCACATAGGCATACATCACCTCTTTGGTCTTCTTCATATAGGCTTCCATCAACCCCTTATTCTCCTTCACATAGATGCTCAACATCTCCGTGGTCTCCTTCACATAGATATTTATCACCTCTTAAGTCTCATGCACACATGTCTCATTCATTGATACATCATTTGTCTCATACATCGCCGATATCATAACATGCTCACACACCTTTATCTCCACAAACATAGGATGGAGGACCCTTGTCCTTCACTTTTTTTGGATAGCTTACTCATCATTGTACACTCGGGGGAAGTCATACTTATTCCCCCTTTAGCATTATTAGGTGTCTCACATTTCTACCATTATGATCTATGCTTTGCATCTAGTATTTTTCATACACCTTACAAAACTTGATATACCTTTTGTATCGTCATTACCCTATGATGCAATCTTGTATTAAGTTCACACTTAGTTGTTAAGGGTATAATACATCCATGGACCTCACACACTACACATTTCATGCTTTGTGCTTCATGGTACATCTTTCTTGAACTCCATTCTCATACATCATACCACCCTATGACACACTCTAGTTCCACAGTACATACTCAATTGTGGAGGGTCTAAATATGAAATGAACCTCACCTCTTCTACACTCTACGTTCTTTGGTTCATTTATCATATATTTCTAGCACACAATTCAAACCATTTCTTGATGATGCACTCTTGTTCTATGGTTCATTATTTAATTCTGAAGGGTCATTTATAAATGAACCTCACCTCATAAATACTCATACACATTCACTCATGAGGCACACTGCCCCTATCACATTCACTTTGCATTCCATTCCATATCACTCATTCACAACATACTACATATCTTGGTTGCATTTATTCTTACTTACTTATGCTTACATGTACACTTTTTTTCACATGCTACACAAATACATTATATGTCATTATATTTTTTATATAAACATGTGAATTCACTTGGTCTTTAGTTTTAAAATCATACTTTCTACATATCCTTACACGCAACATGGATGTTTGGTACTGTACCTCTTACCAGCCCCACTGAGCCTCTTGGGGGCATTTATTTTCGTACACACTACATGTGTTATTGTTTTGTTTTAAACTACTTTATATTCTTACTAGCACACTACTTTATCGATATATACATGTCTTGATATAATTTTTATATTTCTAACATGGTAATGGTTGTTTCATGTGCAGCATTTGTTTTGCAGACTATTTTCCACCATGGTTGTTTGATAAATTTCTTCATAATGTTTACCGTTGTTTGCCATTGTTTGCGGGTTATGCCCTATGTATTGTTTGATAGTTTCTTATCTGATTTTGGATACTTTTCCCTTGATTTTCTTGTAACATTGTGAGCGATGTCCCATGTTTGGAACCTACTTTTCGCGGTCTACTTTGTCTACATTATTTCTTATTTACACTGCCTTCTATTACATGCTTATCAATTTTTCTACTAACACATGTCCTAGCCACTTGTTTTTACATGTGCCTTGGTTTCTACCATGCACATTCCCTCCCCCTTCAAGATTACAATTTTAGATCTACATCAAGTCCTCCTTTAGGCCGTATTCTCCTAGCGATGTTACATGCATCCCAAACGAGGGGAGACATACATTGAGTGAATCAGTCACCCCATACAAAAACTCAAAGCTTCAGATAAGTATACACAATACAAAAAAAATAAAAAATTAATCACATGAATGACCCAAATTTTGACTTGGGTCCTTAGTTCAGCACAGACATCAACGCTCAGATATAGACATGAACACCTAGGCATCCCTGACTCTTCCTGGGTGCCTATGACCAGTGGGCATTTACAATTATTTTCTCAGATAAGCACAATTTTCAGCAGTATAGAAAGCAGTCTTCTCAGTACAAGAACAATCCTCCAACAATAAGAATGCATTCTATCTTCTTTTTCTACTTAGATTGAACTGGATCAAATATGGAAAAAAGAAAAATCACACCATTTGTAGTGGTGTATAAACTTCAAGAAGCGGTCTTGGATGGAGAATAACACTAGATATTTCTCCCCAACACTCTTCTTCCATGGCGTGAGATTGCCCAAAAAACTTGCACTTGGTGCGAGATCGCCCAAAAAAATCGCATTTGGCATGAGATTGCACAAAAAAATCGTTCTTGGCGTGAGATCTCCCTAAAATGTCATTCTTCTACATCATTTGCAGAATCTTTTTTATCCTTTTCAATTATCAAGAATCACGTGCACATGTTCATTTTACTAATTTTTCACATATTTATATATTTATTACATACTTGGATCAAATTTTTCTTATACATGACTTTGACTACTATTTTTCTCTTCTTTTTGTAGGTCTGTCCTTATAAGAAGTAACATTCTCAAGCATAACGCAAGCTACAATGACAATAGGTACAACATAGAACACTGCAAACACTTTTTTCCCCTAGGCTCACTTCTTCTTTCTTAGCTTCCATACTTCATTTTAATCACTCCATGCTTTCACTTATCTCCTTAGCACGCTTTCGTCATTAATCTACAAGAAACGAAGGTACGTAAATTCTAAACTACTTTATGTTATCAAGTATTCACACAACAAGATGAAGTGGTGGAAAATGTAGACACTAAATCACGCACTTCGGGTACATTTCTAGGTCCTAATCACATACTACTATTCATATGATTCCTAAGTGAGAAAACTAGCAATTGATAACTATCTTTGGCCTTTTGTTTGTGTTTTATGTCTTATTTTTGGCCTCTTACACCCTACAACCCAGTTGATACTTCACTATTTTATCTTTTATGACTCTGGACACTAGTGTTTAGATAGGATACCAGTGCCTAGGTGCCCCCGTCCTTCTAGGTGCCCCAAACCTCTCTTTACTTTTCTCGACACTTTTTAGAATCTATTATCTTTTGAGAATCTTGTTTTCTTTTGGGTTAGCATTCCAGTTGTTAATTAAAAAATCCAACTGAGGGAATCATTTAAATATAAAGCTATGTGATCATAATAAAGGACCAAGCTCTAAGAATCTATTAATATCACCTAAGGTTGCATCCAAAGGCATTTCAAGAGCATCAAGGCATCCATCTAGCTTTCACTCAAGGGACAAGGGATTGCGTTTTTTGCATACATGCATAGGAAAAGAAGTTTTTTTTCCATCCACACATCTATTTACATTTCTACATCTAGTTATTGCTCATAATCAAGTGCATCAGGCACAAGAGCTACGTAGGGAATGATTCTTGCACACACACATGAGAACTACATGGAGTCTGAAATGTGGTGCAACACTCGGTTGTAAGCTCACTCAATTGGGTGATCTCTGGGGTCAGTATGACTCCCTATTTGCATCTTTTTATTTTTAGGATTTGATGTGTTTTTGGGTTTTTAGGTTGTCTTTCTCTTTATAGGTTACATGTGAATACAACGATCATCTAAGGACACACTGACGATAAATAATGAAGGCTAGCGACTACCTTATGACACATGAAAATCAGATTTCGAGCTCTTGCCCAGCCACAGGCGCTTACCAGTGGTCTTTAGCACTTAGGTGCCTGGTCCTGTTCCAGGCACCCTAGTCCCAACATATCCGGTAGTTCTAGGATTTTTCTGTGTTCAGTTATGACAGTTTTCCCTTCTAGTTCATCAGTTAATCCAATCCAAAGTACTTCAAGATTAAGTGAAATCAACTAAGTTCTTATTCCTTCTCCTTGCACTTAGGGTTTAAACTTCATTTAGATTATTTCTTGTCTCAGATATGTACTGTTAGGCTTAGCACAAGGTTGTACAAATAATATATCAGATCTAAGCATACATGCAATAAAAGTGAATATTCTACCAGAAGAAATATACAAAACAAGAGATATAAATCAACACCAAATTTAACATGGTTCATCCAATGTGGGCTACATCCACCAAGAAATAAGCCAATCTATTATCCAAATCTTTCAGAATATATACAATGAAGATTTACAATCTTCTACACCTCTCACGATGTACAATACTTTATTTCTCTCAAGCTTCTCCTTCTTCTCCGAGAATTATCTCTCACAATTATTTTCACAATAATCATTAATACTTACTTCTAACCCTATCTTCTCAGCTTATAAATACCTTATACGAACTTAGGGCACTTAGCCATGCAATTACAATCAATAGATTTTCTTTAATAATAAATTTATATCTAATTACCGCGAGTTAAATAAAACACTCATGCGGTAACTGATGTCAATTATCCCTAACCGATGTCGATTCCTACTTTCCTGACCGATGCCGGTCATAGGTGACCGATGTCGGTTACTGTTTTTTACAACAAGTTGATATAACATGCTAAATTGAAGTAATTGAGCTCCACATCTCAACAATCTCCCACTTGGAGATAAATTACTGCACTATACATGTACAACATCATTCTTAGATCCTTTCCTTAGATTTGTTTCTTCCTCTTCAAGTCTCAAACTCGAAGACCAAAATAAGTGGAGTGTAGCTCCAAATTCTCTTTTAATAATGGCTTCATTAGCATATCCATAGGGTTTTCACTCATATGAATCTTCTCTAGTTTCAGTTGTCAATCCTCTAATACCTGCCGTATGAAGTGATATCTCAACTGAATGTGTTTCATTATAGAATGAAACGCTGAATTCTTTTCCAAATGAATTGCACTCTAACTATCACTAAACAATTTTCAATCATTTTAATCCTTTCCTAACTCTTCCATGAACCTGCTCATCCATATCATCTCTTTGCTAGCCTTTGTAGCTACAACATAATCTTCCTTTATAGTAGACAAAGCCACAACCTTTTGCAATCTCAAAATCTAGCTAACTATCATCCCACCTACTATGGAAATATATCCAGTAGTGCTCCTTCTACCATCCAGATCTCCAGCCATATCCAAATCAACATAGCCACATAAAGAAATATTCAAATGTCCATATCATAACTACATGCTAGATGTTCCTCTCAAATACTCAAGTATCAATTGGACTGCTTTCCAATTCTCTTTACCTGGATTGGCCATAAATCCTCTCACAAATCCCACTACCTGTGCAATGTCTGATCTGGTACAAACCATAGCATACATGAGACTCCCAACTGCTGAAACATATGGTACTCATGTCATGTATTTGACCTCCTCTTGAGATTAAGGACATTGATCTTTGCTCAATTTGAAGTGTCCAGCCATAGGTGTACTTACATGTTTTAAATTCTACATTTTAAACCTTTCTAACACCTTGTAGATATAATCCTCTTGAGAAAAATACAATTTCTTATTCTTCCTGTCTCTGTGTATTTACATGTCAAGGATTCTTTTTGCATCTCCTAAATCCTTCATAGAAAATGTGTGAGCTAGCTTTCCCTTAAGCTCGCCAATGTCCTGCATACTAGATCCTGCAATAATCATATCATCCACATACAGTAACAAAATAATATAGCTCCCATTTTCAAGCTTCTTGAAATAAACACAATGGTCAGATTCACATCTCAAGTAATCATGCTCATGCATGAAACTATCAAACCTCATGTACCATTGCCTTGGAGCTTGCTTGATCCCACATAGGCTCTTTTTCAATCTGCACACTAATTTCTCCTTATCCTTGACTTCACACCTAAGCGGCTGCTGTATATAAATATCTTCATCCAAATCACCATGAAGGAAAGCCGTATTCACATGTAGTTGCTCTAAATGCAAATCATCTACTGCAACTAAACTCAATACAGAATGAATAAAAGTCATCTTTACAACAGGAGAAAATATTTCACCAAATTTAATACCTAATTTTTGTGTAAATCGCTTTATGACAAGACTTTCCTTGTACCTTTTCTATCCACCCTCTTCTTCATTGATCTTGTAAACCCATTTGTTCTGCAATGTCCTCTTACCTGCTGGAAACTTAACCAAATCCCAAGTCTAGTTTTGTTCCAAGGAGTCCATCTCCTCATCCATGCCATGCTCCCACTGTATGTGGGTCTCATCATGCATTGCTTCTTCAAAACTTTCTAGTTCACCATTATCAGTCAATAATAAATAAGATAGAGAAGGTGTAAATCTTTCTAGAAGTTTTCTTACCTTTTGTGACCTTCTCACAGGAGTTTGGGGTACCAGAGGCTCATTCTAGACCTCTTGGACATTTATTTCCAATTCTAATAGTGACTGATGCCGGTCACCTATAGCCGATGCTAGTTCTTCTAATCGATGTTGGTTTGGATCTCCTATAACCAATACTGGTTCAGATGACCGATGACGGTCAAGGGTGAACCGACACCGGTTAGTAGGTATGAATATTAAATCTGAGATTTCATTTTCATTCACAAAATTCTCAACCAGTTCGTCCTTAGGTACCAAAATTTGATCCTTGTACATTCTCTTTTCATTCAATTCAATGTCACAACTCCTAATAATTTTAGAATTATCTAAATCCCAAAAATAGAATCCGAAATCACCAGATCCATAACTAATTAAAGTTCATCTCTTGGATTTTGCATCCAATTTTTTTTTTCCTTATCAATATGCATAAAATCTTTTGAACCAAAAACTTTAAGAAAAGAAAGATCTACCTCTTTTATGATCTAAGATTCCTCTAGTATTCCTCCATCTAATGAACTTGAAGGCCCACGGTTAATCAAATAAATTGATGTATGAACTGCTTCTACCAAAAAATGTAAGGGAAATCCAACGTGTATCCTCATACTTATAGCACGTTCCATGATTTTCATGTTCATTATTTTTGCAACACCATTCTCTTTTGGTGTTGTTGGAACTGTCATTGAAATTCTTGTTACAATATTCACCACTATTTTTAGATCTAAGGCACTTTAACTCTCAATTTGATTAATTCTCAACAAGGGATTTCCATATTTTAAAAGTCTCAAAAACATTAGATTTATGTTTAATACAATAAACCCATATATTTCTTGTAGCATCATCAATGAAAATAACATAATATTGGGATCCTCCATGAGAAGCTACCTGGGTTGGTCCTCACACATCCAAGTGTACAAGCTCCAATTTCTACTCCTTCTTAGTAGCCCCAACTTTTAGAAATATCACTCTCTTTTTCTTTCCAAAAACACAATGCTCACAAAAATCAAGATCTAAATATTTCAGATCTGATAACTTACCCTTAACCTTTAAGATCTGCATTCCTTTTTTACTCATATGGGCCAACTAATTATGCCACATGCATGCATCCGAATCTAAAGTAGATAATATAGAAAAGGAATCAGTAACATAGGTAGATAAATATAACATTCCTACCTTTTTGCCTCTTGCCACAACAAAGACACCGTTGATGAATTTCCAAGAGTCTTTTGTGAATGTAACGCAACCAACTTCACCTAGTTGCCATGCAGAAATAAGATTCCTCTTGAGGCTTGGTACATGCCTCACATCCTTCAACACCCATGTATTTCTATTCTACAATTTTAGATGAGATTACCCTTTACTAGTAATACTACAAGGTTCATCATCACCCAAGTAAACATGCCCAAAATTGTCGTGGACATAATTTCTGAAATAACCCTTATTAGGGGTTGTATGGAAAGAAGCTCATGAATCTAAAACCCATGATTCTATTCTATTATCTAAATAAATAATTAGAGCATCTTACATAACCTCTGTTGTAATATTTACCTCTTTACCTTTGTCTGGGTGTTGGTTGTCTTTATCCTTTGACTGACAATCTTTCTTTGCATGTCTTTTCTTTCCAAAATTCCAACAGGTAATTCCCTTACCTTTGGATTTAGATATGCCATTCCTTGACTTTGATTTCCCATTATTCTTACTCTCAGATCTCTCCTTCCGTTTGCCTCTACTTTCTACATTAAAAAAATTCCCAGATGATGATTCGTCTATACTTTTCTTGCAAATTTATTCATTAAATAGTATACTAGCCACCTCATCAAACTTCAAAATATTATTAGCAGATATTGTATTACTAACAACCATTACCAAGTTATTGTTAGTGCAGAATCACAAGCAGCCCCGAAATGCCTCTAATTTGAGTGGGGCATTTGGTGTGATTGCACAACATGGATCTTTCCCTAAAGTGTGGGACTTTGCGAATCGGGGAAGCTCTCCGGATGAAGGCCGAATCCTATTCCTCTGTTGAGGTGAACATTTTGGTATTATAGAGGGTCAATTCTAAATTATACTCTAGGTTTGCCAAGGAGATAGGGTTAGAGAGATGTAAGAAATAAAACCTAATCTAACAGAGGTGATTCACCAAAGGAATGTTGAAACATTTGCATTGCTTTTAAACACAAACCATTAAAATTGGACACAATATCCATGCACATATAACCAAACTTGTAATGAAGGATCAAGAAGGAGTAATTAAACATAAGAGAAAGTTAAAATCATCCACGAGCTTATTCTATTGCTCCAAGAATTGATACAGTTCATTAGAGTAGCCAATAGGTATAGATTGCATTATAATTTGGATGGAAGGGTTCGAGACTCTCAAAAATTTGCCTATAGAGTAGAGAAAGGGGAGGGCACAAAACAAGAATGTCCAACCCTTAGGAAGATGCACCTCCTTACAATATATAGAGAGAATGAGAGAGAAAGGAGGGGAAAATCAAACTCCTGTTCCATCCGCCCCTGAAGGAGCATTGAATTCCCCTGCCATAATGATGAATCCTATTGCAACACCCATGCCCCCATCACTGTTCCTTACTAGGAAAAAAGGAGGCCCATTCTTCATCATGGTAGTAGGTGGGGAACTTGATGGCCTTGAAAATGGTGGGCTGAAACATTAATGGTGGCAGGTGAGTAGCGGGTGTTGAGAGCTATTCAAAACACCTCCTCCTACTTGATCTCGAGTTCCTGGTCGAAAGATATGGCCATTTGAACACACTTTGGATTTGGAGTCTGTTCATGCATATCCATGTGGTAGCACCGCGTGTGTGAAGGTTTCACCCCCTCTCTTATATTCTTAAAGTTGTGTTGAAGAGACACGTGGCATCATCCGCGGGCCTGCTCTGTTTCCCTTGTATTCTACCTAAGCCCCTTTTGTTGGCGGAGACATTGTGTCTGAACTGGGAAACATGGAGGCTGCACGCTCATATGGAAATGACCCCCATATTTTACCTTTGAAGTTGTGTGGACAAAACACACGGTGAGTTGGTGCATGTTTGGAGACCCTGTTTTGAATTTTCCTTTGAAGTTGCGCTAAACCGACACATGGAGGCTTCCGTGGCTCTCTCTCTTTTCAACGGTCGATTCTGTCTGATCCCACCCTTTTAGAGATGACTCTGTGGGAGCCATAGACACGTGGAGGGCTGGTGTCAGTTTAGGGTCTCTCTTTGGGCCACGCCTTAAGAGTTTTGTGCCAAGATGACACGTGGCACCTTCCGCTGACTCTTCTATACTTAGTCGTTTTGGGTCCTAAGTAAAATTTGTCTGCCTCAATCCTTTGGTGAGTGATAGGGGGCCCAGACATATATAATTCTAAGAAAACCCCTTGCGGGTGGGAACCTCATAGCCAACTCCATAAATTGTAGCAGTAGGACATGTGGCATCATCTATGGGCCATCCCTCCATTTCTCCGTGCTTAGCTTAGTCTCTTCTATTTAGCGGGGGCATATGTCTGACTTGGGACATGTGGAGGGCTTGCACTTGTGTGGGTCCTGCCTTTTGGGTCACACCCTTGGAGTTACGCCGTTATGACATGTAGCTCCTCCCGCGTCTCTGTCCTATTTCCTTGCATTTTGGCCAAGTCCATTTTGTTTGGCGGGGCCATATGTCTAACCCTGGGCATGTGGAGGCTTCTACCTGACTCAAGAATTTTCAATGATTGACTCTGTCTCTGAATTTTACCTTGACCACGTGGCGAGCCGACGCTCATTTGAGGACCACTCTTTAGACCTAACCTTTGGAGTTGTGCCGATGAGGCACGTGGAGGCTTCCATAGGGTCTATTCCTGTCAAGACTTTTCAACAGCCAGTGCAGCCTTTTTTCAAACCTGGGGCATGTGGTGGGTTAGCACTTGTTTGGGGACCACCTATTGGGCCCAACTTGGGTGTTGTGTCATTTAGACATGTGGAGGCTCCCGCCGGTCCTTTATACTTAACCGATTTGGGCCCGCTGCCCATTTGACTTCTGTTGGTCCTTAGACATGTGGAGAGCCTATGCACATTTGGGAGCCTCATTTTGATGAGCCTCTTGAAGGAGTGCCAAAGAAATACGTGGGGTTATCTACCGGTCCTTAGAATTTTCAATGACCAACTCTACTTTCCTTTGCCCATGGACGCGTGGAAGGCTGGTACTGATTTGAGTCTCTGCTTTGGGTGTGTCTTTTGGAATTGTGCCGAGATGACGCGTGGCGTCTTCCGTGACTCTACTTTGTTCAGGTCTGAGTCGACTCATATGTGGAGTCTGAAACTTCGAGCCTCTCCTCTAATCTTTTCCCCTTTGGGATTTGTTCACCTCTTGTGTCATTCGACCTCATATTTGACCTTGTGCTCCTTAAGTCAAGCTCACATGCCCCTTTGTTGTTGGATCTAAACATGAGCTCACATGACTGGAACGCCCCTTATATTTTTTTCTGTGCGGGGTATGCTTGACCAATTTTTCTTGGGGTGAAATTGGGATAACAGTTTGGCGACTCGCGGGATCACCTACCTGCTAGGTGAATGGATCAGCTGCCTTGTCGTATTAATTGGGCACGGAGTCATGGGTGGTGGCTTGATACTGGTCTTGTTCTTGAATCTTGAATGTGATGCTTGCACTTGGTGACCATGACCCTGCCCCACTGTTCTGGAAATGGACTCCCTTGAGACCTGATTTTAGTTACTCTACATTTGTTCTATTTTGAGATCAACAACTGTTTTAGGCAACCATGGGTCTCCCTGCCATAAAGGCCGGAGGGCCTGGCACATTCAACTGAAGGCACATTGAACTATAAAATGATGCAAACCTAGAGAAATAAAACGTATGTCAAAGCCCTTAGGGAAATAAAAACTACGCTACAACCAGACAATGTGCACACGCACTTAGAGAAATTAAAATTCTATGCTAATATTTACAATGGTGAAACCTTCCCTTTCAGTAACAACGTTTAAGATGGATCCCATTGACTGGAATAAGAAGTTCCTCTCCATCCAATGTAGACAATTTGAAGGAATTTCTACTTTTACATCGAGTGATCATGTAGGGGCCACTCCAAATGGCGTCAAGCTTGGAATGCCTACTTGAATTTTCCCAGTCTGCATCCCACTTTAGAACTAAGTCCCCTTTCTAAAAGGTCCTTGCTCTTGCTTTCTTATCACATCCTCTCTTAATTAAGGCTTGATCCTTTTCCATTATTTGAACTGCACGTTCCTTGATTTCTTCTAATTCAATCAGTTTTGTATACCTAGCCTCCATTGGTTAGAAATCAAACAATTCCAACTGCTTCATGAGCTCTAATACGGGAAATTCTAAATATATAGGCAACATTGTCTCTTTCCCATATACTAATTTGTAGGGAGAATTACCCGTTGAGATTTTGGGGGTGACTCTATCTACCCAAAGAGATGATTTGAGTTTTGTGTGCCAAGTTCTTTGATTCTCATCAAGAGTCCTTCTAATGATTCTCAACAAGTTTTTGTTTTTGGAATCTACTTGGACATTACCTTGAGGGTAATAGTTTGAAGAGGTGCTGAGATATACACCATTCTTGATAGCCCATTCAGTAATTTTTGTGCCAAGGAATTCCAATGCGTTATCTGATATGATAGTGGCAGGGGCACCAAACCTCGTGACTATCTCTTTATAAAAGTCCAAGATGCAGGAATCATTTGCCTCCTTGAGTGCCACTACTTCAGTCCACTTGGTGAAGTAGTCAGTTGCTATGAGTATCCACTTGTGGCCCTGACTTGAATATGGGTTAATTAATCCAATGAATTCCAACCCCCATCGCATTAATGGATGATCCCTGTAGACACCTATAATTACGCCTAAGTAATTTAAATACTTAAATTGCACTAATTATCTCCTTCCCCGCAAATTGACGATGACATATCATCAAAAAGTTCACTCATACTCCCTTTTGTTGTCATCAATTAATTACAATACGCTAATTGATTAAGTCACCTATCCAACTAATAGCTTGATTAACGACCTTCTGTTAATTATCACTTCCTCTATCTTGATTAATTAATTATTATTAATTAATTAGTCTTCCCCTTCATTTAACTACTAAATCAATATTTAATTGATTTAATCCCTTTCTGATATCCTAAATCGCACTAATATTCTTCTAAATGGCTTCTATAAGCTTACACCTACCTATTAATTAATCACCTTTGATTAATTAAAACACCCCCAACTCCCATGACTTGCTAAACATGTATTAAACCCTTCTAAAGTAAGGTTACCTTTAATAAAGCAACCTTATCCATTCCTAATCATGTTTTACCTTTATCCCACATTCATGAGGATGTGTTGAATCCTTTATCCTTTGGGCTATATAAAGAGCCCTCCACCTACCTTTTTACTTACACCTGAACTCCTGAGAGAGCAAATGCAAAACATATAGCAAAGAGACTAAGAGCTTGCACCTTGCTTTCTTGAGAGTTCATCATCTTGAGGAGCTAAGCTTCCTATTCTAGCCTAAAGTGCTTGGGTCATATGGGAGGTGTCAAAAGGGTTTTGTAGCCCAATTTTGATAAGCCCCCATTCCTAGGTTCTTGGAGATATTAAGGACAACCAAATATTGATTGCCATGGAGCTTATTTAGGTCCATTTACTTGTTTGTTGGTAATCTAGAGAAGTAGAGGTTTAAATACTTTAGCATTGTTTAAATCAAAGTTAAATGCATTATGCTAGGTATTAATCTTGTTTAGCTCTCATCTTTGATGGTGTTTAGATTTTGTCATTAGCTTTGTTATAGAACTATTTAGGTGTTAGTTCTCATTCATCTAACTTAGCTAAAAAGCACAAAACCATGCACACATTTGGCACGCCCGGTGGGACTCTTACTCCCAGGGCATTTTAGTTTAAATTTCATTATTTTTGCTAACTTTTGATATGCACATGTAGTATTTAATTTCCATTTTTTGTAGTTTTTTCTCATTTAATATGTGTTACTTCATGTTTATAGCCTTAATTTAAATGGGTCATTGCCATTTTTGAACTAACTTGTCAAAATTTAGAGTATTGTGAAATTTTTTGCATCCTTTTCCATACTATGGTTCCAGGTCTGGCATAGACACAATTTTAGGAGTGCAAACACAATTTTAGGGGTGCAGGAAAAAATTTAGGGGCGCACACATCTCTCTGGTGGCACAGTTGTGCTGTTAAACTTTGTCATTCTATCTGCTGACCCCTGGCGCATAGGCACACTAACCTTGGCGCATCCACCCTAACCCGCGCGCAAGTGCACTAACCAGGGCACACACATCATTTCGTACTGTACCTTCACTACAGTTGGAAACCTGTCAGAACGGTGCACATGCCCTAACCAGGGTGCACATACATTTTAGTGGCGCAGGTATATTTTTCTGGTAATACGGTTATTCTGTCTATTTTTCCTATCTGTTTTCATAGAGTAGCACATATGTTGTTTTCGTGGTGCATACACCTCTAGGGTGGCACAGGCATTTAATTGATATGAAAAATCCATAGAGTGGCGTAGGTGTTGTTTTAGGGGCGCAGGCACTGTTTTAGGGGCACACACATCTCTCGGGTGGTGCAGGTACACTGTGTTACGAAAAACAACCTTTGGTGGCGCATACGCCCTAACCCGCGCGTAGGCACAGAAAAAGGGGTGCAGGCATCCTTTTACATTTTTTGGATTTAAAGGGTTGACATGCTAACTTTTTTGCAAGTTTATCTAATCACATATTCATCTTTGCAGGCTATTTTTACATGTTGGTATTTGATTAGGTAGTATTTTGCATTGTTTACTAACGGGATTGAGATCGTGTATGCTCTTCCCTTGCGTCCCTTGGGGTGACCTTGGGAATCAGAAATGATTCTTAAAACCTTTTGCCACTTTAAGATTGTTAAGAGTATTTTAGTTAGAATTGGTCAATTTGGCATTTGTTGAAATTAAAGTATTGTTCCATTTGGTTATCTTTTTGAGATTTGTGACGACATCACGTATGCTCTTCTCTTGCATCCTTGGATGATCTAGAGAATCAGAAATGGTGCCTTCTCTTTTGATGGACAATTACTAATCATCATCATTTAGGACCAAAACGCTTGTCAAAGAATGAAGGAAACGAAACAAAAGTAAAAAAAACTTCTAATACACGTGTTCTTGCAGGTTGCCAAATGTTGTTCAAGAAAACCACATCTAAATTAAAAAAGATAAAAAGAACAACATATTCAAAACACTGTATTACAGGTTTCAGAAAAGGGTACGTCCCTCTCTGCTTAACTAGAACATAACCCCTTTGGCATAATGCCTTAAGCTACAACAATGGGGGTGGTTCCAGGAACCCCAAAGTAGTCCACGCAAGAGGGAACCTTGTGGATGAAACGGGAAGTGCTCCACACTACCTACTTGACTAGTGATTCCTTTGTGAGATAGCATTACAGGTTGTCTGTTGTGGTGACCCCAGTGATAGTACACATAGATGCACTAGTTGCCTACTATTCTTGAAGGGGGTAAAGTAAAGCCGAGATACTCCCAAACTAGTCAGTGTGACTTTTTGGGTAAATCGCGCTTGCTTGTGGCAACTTTGTAACACCTAGGGCGAGAGAACCACCTAGGAGAATATACTTTGGCTAGGAGCCCACTTTGACCATTTTAAAATAGTGTTGAGTTGTGAACCTTTTTTTGAGAAACGTGTGACGTGTTACTTTCACCTAGTTTTTACTTGCCTTAGGGCGAGGCGAAACTCTGCCGAAGTGAGGCTAGCATTTTTTGTCATTTTTCTTGATTTATTTCCTTCATATTCTTTTGACACTTTGTTGATCAAAAGAGGTGTGATTACCTTTGTGTTGCCATTCGACTGTTTCTCTCACTTTTATGTCCGTTTACGCCCATCCATGTTTGCGGCTGGGTTAGTTAAACGTCTAAAGTGAGTGGAGGTTTTCACGTCATTTGGTAGCCATTGTGATCTTGATACCCACGTCAAGATCGTCATCGTAGTTAGGTATGGTTCATCACCGTGGAATTCCTTAGAGGAGTTAGCTTGTTTGTCTCGTATCATTACAATTTTGATATTTACGTCTTGTTTCTTGTAAACTTGACATAAATACCTATATTGTACGGTTACGCTGCACACATTCTTAACTATTCCTAGCTATACTTTGAGCTTTTTGGTTTGGTTCTATTATTACCTCGATTTCAAAAGGTGCTAGGCATTACCATTTGTGCGTGTTATATCAATAACACCTCGATATCAATACTTCACTTTCTTGCAAAGTGGGTTAACATATCTTGGTGATATTGTTGTGCCATTCACAAATCGTAATTGGAACTTTTTGAGATATAGGTCTTAATCAGATTTGAGCTTGCTCGTCGTATATCTTGATTGGGAGATCGCATTTAACTTCGTGTATTTACTTACGTCTTGTTCATTGCTTTAAACTTGGCATAAGTGGAGACATCTTGTTAATCACCTGGCATCGCAAACTACTTTGAAACATAGTATAGGAAATACTTTATTTGATCAAGTTTCAAATACCAAACGATTGTTTCATTGGTGACTTTATCACTCTATCACATTGGTATTCTCACACTGTTAATTTACTCTTAGCACGTACATCTTGCATTTCACTTAGGGGTAGTCATTGAACTTTGAACAAATCTATAACTTGCCTTAGTGAAACTTATCACAAAAACATGGCTCCCAAGATGCGTCTAGGGTTAAAGAAACAAACATATGAGGAACAACAGGTACAAGCTTGGGAAACCTCTAATAGACAAGGGTCAAACCCATTCATCGGACATGATCTAGGACCACTATTTTCTGCAGAAAAGGAAACAGAAGAAATGGTCGACCATAGTGGAAATGAATTAGAGTCACCACGTGCGGACTTTGATTTTGACCCTACTCTACTAGATGAATTTATTCTTAGAAACAAAGACAGAGTGTTGGCCTGGGTTGTCGAATTAGGGGCCAAATTGCCCATTGAGAATGAACCAATACTACAAACAAATGACACTACTGAGGAAGAACGCCCCCTTATCAATATGGAAGATATTTTAACAGGCGGGCATGCTTCCACTTCTTACGCAGAAAATGATAAAGTGGTAGGGCATAGAATACCCCTTCTCAAAGTTCCATGAAGAAACAAAATAGAACTTGAGACAGAAGAAGAACCTCCACAGTACGAAGAGGAGGAACCTTTAGAAGAAGAGGCTATAAACCAAGCCACAATCCAACAACAAATCAGCAACCTAAGCCTGAAAACTTGCTTTGCTTACTTCCCATGTACAGAAAGATGCAAACAGGAACATTCAAAAGGTGAGGCCTAAGGTTAAGATCAACGAACTCCATCGGGAAAAACAAGGAGAAGAAGACATAGGGTACCATCGTGTTTACATCCCTACTTCTCCCACTAAAGAACAATTGCTCACACAGGAAGTGCAGTCTATGAAAGTGATGCTTGTGAGCTTACAAGAGAGAAATATAGGGAGCATAAGGAAATATCAATATGAAGAGCTGTGCCCCTATCCTTTTGACAAGACAATGACCCTTCAACCCTTTCCAAAGAAATTTGATATGCCAAAGTTCAACAAATACAAAGGAAAGGGAGACCCAAGGGATCATGTTAAAGATTTTTACATGGCATGTCAAGAGGTGTCTTATAGTGATAATTACCTTATCAGAATTTTTCCCAAGAGTCTTGGAGGTCAAGCATTGGAATGGTTTACACGCTTACCATGGGGATCAATTTCCACCTGGCCAGAATTAGCATAAATATTCATGCGTCACTTCTCGTATAACATAGAGAGTGATGTCACCATGGCAGACTTGTGCGGTGCCAAGTAATGCCCAAATGAGACCTTCGCTAGCTTCCTCCAATGATGGAGAGGGATAGCCAGTCACTTCCCTTGTGCTTTCCCTGAAAAGTAGCTGGTCAGTATCTTCGTTCCCAATCTCAACCCAGATATCTCCTTCCACCTCCAAATGCATTGTGTCCGTACTTTTGAGGAGGTTATCGAGAAAGGGATTCAGATAGAAAAGGATCTCATTGCTAAAGGAACCCTTAAAAACCAATCTAAAGAAAACCAAAGTGTCAAACCCATGGAAAAGCCCAAGATCTTCAACAAAAACAAAAACGTGGTGGGAGACGGAATCACTGATTCCAAACGCGTTCAAACGGTCCAAACTGGTCAACCTTTTAAACTGACCAAGGGCCCAATTCAACCACCACCAAAATGATGAACATTCACCTCTCTCAATGAACCATTGTCAGTCATACTAAAATAGTTGGATGCAGCCCACATGATGACCTATCCTACAACACAACCATTTGACGACAACGCTCCTAAACCTTCATGGTATAAGGAGCATGAATATTGTGAAATGCATCACGTTAAAGGTCATAAAATAGACAAATGTTTGTGACTTCGCCACTATATTCAAGACCTCATTGAAAATGGGGAGATAGAGGTGGATAACCCTGGCCACACACAAACACCTAATGAGAAAATTGGAATTTATAAGGAACCATTCCCCAAGCATGATAAGTCAGAAAAGGCAAAGCTGGATCAGGGAGAGTCATCCCAAACTTATAAAGCCATGAATTACTTGTATACCAAGAGAGATAACAATCATTACGATTCACTTATCGGATGTATTCACTCCCCTGCTGACCATGTCAACACTATCCAGATTAAGGGAAAGGACTGCACTGTGGTAACAAGGTGTGTCTGCCTCATAATCCAGAACCCTCTCCGTCGACCCCACATACTGGTAAGTATAACCTTTTAGAACAACTTGAGAAGACGTCCGCTAAGATTTTGATCTTAGACCTTCTCAAGATTTCCAATGTGCATAAGGACATCCTGTATCAAACTCTTCAGGGGTCGGGAGTGCCTTTAGAAGTCGATCCTGCACACCTTCAAGCTGTGGTGGCAAACATTGCACCAAGTGAGCATCTCACTTTCAACCATAGGGAGATCCCTGCCAAGAATCCTACACATAATCTTCCCTTGTACATCGAGGTAGTTGTCACCCGTAGGAAAATCAAACGGGTGCTTGTGGACAATGGATCAGGATTGAACATCTACATGCTTAAGTTGGTCAAACAATTGGGACATAGGGAGGAAGATCTTGAGTCCCATATTATCACTATCACCGCATATGACAACGTGGAAAGAGAGTCAGCAGGCACCATCACGCTGCCCATGGAGGTGGGCCCCACTTGTCATCAGATGAAGTTTCACGTCCTAGACTTGGAACTTCCATATAATATGCTTCTAGGCCAACCATGGATTCATGCCATGCAGGTCGTGCCATCAACGTTTCATCAATGCATCAAGTTGAAGCATGAGGGACATACGATAACAATACCAGGAGATTCAGAGCCCTTTGCTCATTGTAGAGCTCTCAATAGCTTTGCACGAAAGGGTACATATGCATGTCCCTCCACAGATATAGTTGTTCCTCTTCAGTTTGAGGCTATGGAATCCCGTGTGGATTCAGATTCACTTAGTTCTTGCGCTCATGGGGCGTCTACTTCAACATCTTCACTTGATTCATGGGAGATGAAAATCCTGGAATATGGCCGTGGGGAGTATAATGTACAATAAGCGTTCTTGGTGTTAGATCTCTCTTTGTCACCCAAGACTAGAGGTCGACCCAACTACCACTTTAGGAGACCTAGAGAAGAACACACTATTGGGTCATTCTTTCATGGAGGCTTGTTAGCTGAGGAGAAATTTCTTGATCCACCTACTACTTGGGTCCCTAAGGACACTCAGCCATCCTGTTATCAAACCCTAGAATATGAAAAATCTAGCAGAATGATGTACTCCATGGGCTACAAAGGCCTAGGATGTGGGAGGAATGAACAAGGACAAAGAGAACCAGTCCCTCTTCCACATTTCAAAATAGAAAGATACGGCATTGGGATTCATCCTTACGGAGCACACCCCAACGATCAAGACGTGACTTGTTCTGAGCATGAGGATAGTTCTGATTACCTAGACAGCGATACAAATTCTTGTTGTAGCCAATATGAGGATCTGGCCTCCACGAACCTTTTCATGAATAATGTTGTCCTAACCATCACCCCCACTGAACCAACCCTTGACCTTGTATACCCTTCCCTTGTTGAATGGGACCAACAATGTCACGTGCCACTAGATTTATTCGAGAACGATGAGGCTATTGTAGATTTTATGGGCATAAGGGATACAATCCCCATTGGAGATCATAAGAAAGGTTTCTCTATCGACTTAGACACCTGCGCCTACTTTGGTGAGGAGGCTGAACTTTGTGGTCAACAAAATTTGAAGAAAAGCGAGGGAAAAAGTTCTAAAGAAAAGCCTCGGAAAAAATCGAAGTCCAAGTCACACAGTGAAAACCTCTTTGAGGCACTGGCTAACAAACAAATAAGAAAATCAAAGGACAAACAAAGTGACCACGCCAAGGATGAAAATCTCGTGGAGACATCCTTGGATGAAGATCTCAACCTTCCTCCTGACCCTACGCGTATGGAGGATTTATCAAAATTGTTAGTCGAAGAAACCATTGATGTCAACATTGGTACTGAAGAAGATCCCAAGATAGTAAAATTGGGGGCATCACTCTCAGCTAGAGAACAAAAGACGTTCACTATGTTGTTGCGAGAGTTCATTGATGTGTTTGCATGGTCTTACAAAGACATGCTCGGACCTAGATCCAACTTTGGTCCTGCACAACCTGGTCATGCATGTAGATGCCAAGCCTATCAAATAGAAACTCTGAAAGATGCATCCAAGAGTGGCCTTGTTGGTCAAGGAAGAGTTGGAAAGGTTACTTGCAGCAGGATTCATCCGACCAATTGACTATTCTGAATGGATATCAAACATTGTTCCTGTCCAGAAGAAACCTGTCGGTATCCGAATCTGTACAGATTTTAGAGACATCAATAAGGCTTTCCCTAAAGATGACTTTTCGTTACCCAACATTGATATGATTGTTGACTCAACAACAGGATATGAAATGCTATCACTCATGGATGGCTTTTCGGGTTATAATCAGATTAAAATCGCTGAGGAGGACCAACACAAAACAACTTTCACAACTCCTTGGGGCACCTTCTGCTATCAGGTGATGCCATTTGGCCTTAAGAATGTGGGAGCAACTTATCAGTGGGCCATGACAGTAATATTTCATGATATGATTCATGACATCATGGAAGACTACGTAGACGACATCTTGGGAAAGTCCAAAACAAGAGAAGATCATCCTATCATTTTGCAGAATATCTTTGAGCACCTGCAGGAATACAAAGTCAGGTTGAATCCCAAGAAGTGTGTCTTTGGGGTGCTATCAGGGAAATTATTGGGCTTCATTGTGTCAAGATGAGGTATTGAGGTAGACCCTGCTAAAGTGTCTGCCATCACTGAAATGCCTCCACCTGAAAATATCAAGCAACTACGTAGCTTGCAGGGGAAAATTCAAGCCATTCACCACTTTATCTCACAGCTTGCAGATAAATGTCACTCATTCACCCATTTTCTTAAAAAGGACGTCACTTTCATCTGGGGACCCGAGCAACAACAAGCCTTTGCTTTCCTTAAACAGTACCTGGCCAATCCACCTGTCCTCATGCCTCCTACTCTGGGAGAACCACTTTTGCTCTATATTTCCGCTACACAATACGCTATTGGTGCGCTACTTGCCCAATATGACATTAACCATAAGGAGAAAGTGGTGTACTATCTGAGTCACACCCTCATTGCCTATGAACTTAATTATCCTCAGATTGAAAAGGCTTGCTTGGCTGTTGTTTTTACCTTTCAAAAACTTTGCCATTACCTACTGAATACTAAGACCAAGCTCATATCGAAGGTCGACCCACTCAAGTATTTGTTGTCCAAACCCAACCCTTATAGGTAGAATGGCTAATTGGATCATTCTACTTAGTGAGTTTGATATAGAATTTGTCCATCAAAAATCAGTTAAAGGACAAGTACTTGCAGATCAGCTAGCGGAAGCACCTTTGCAAAGCACAGAGCCTTTGAGTCTGGAACTGCCAGATGCCTCTTTGCTCTACATTGAAGAATCTGTCATATGGTAGATACATTTTGATGGATCTTTTACGTTTCATGGTTCAGGTGCAGGAGTGGTCCTTATTACTCCTTTGGGTGATCCTATACCACAGGCTTTCCGCTTGGCCTTCCCTTGCACGAACAACATTACAGAGTATGAAGCACTCATTGCAGGGATGAAGCTGACCATCAAGTGGAATATTCATCATGTTAAGGTTGTAGGTGATTCACAGTTAATCATTAAACAAGTTAATGATGAGTATAAGGTTAAGGATGAAAAACTCATACCTTACAAAAAGTTAGTGGAAACTCTAAAGGAGTATTTTGTGCGCATCACCTTTGAGCAGATCCCAAGAGTGCAGAACAGATCAACGGATGCTATGGCAACGGTGGGATCTATGCTTTGTATTCCCAGGGAACAATGATATGCCATTCTTCGTAGAACATCTACGCCAGCCCGCATATGACATGCCAGAAT
Organism: Taxus chinensis; assembly: GCA_019776745.2. NCBI lineage: Eukaryota > Viridiplantae > Streptophyta > Pinopsida > Cupressales > Taxaceae > Taxus > Taxus chinensis. The sequence continues at coordinate 57,955,105 of CM034153.1, forward strand.
ATTGCCTGGCTTGTGAGGTTGTTGGTCCCCATTCACCATGGTATGAACCCATTTTCACCTATCTTAAGGACAATACATTCCCTCCCTGATATCTCCCACTCTGAAAAGTAGAGCCTAATTCACCAGATAGCCCATTACACCCTTTTAGGAGGTACACTTTATCATCATGGCTATGATGGGAATCTGTTACGTTGTCTGGATGTGACGGAGTCAATCCAGGCAATCAAGGAAGTACACGAAGGAGTATGCGGAGCACATACAAACGGAATGGTCTTGGCTAAGAAATTGTTGAGAGTAGGTTACTATTGGCCTACCATGGAAACTGATTGTTGCAATTATGTTAGAAAATGTGTGCTTTGCCAAAAGTATGGAAATTTTATCCATGCTCCGTCACAACCATTGCAACCAATCACTACCCCATGGCCATTCTCTAAATGGGGACTCGATTTAATAGGGAAGCTTACTCCTACCTCTTCTGATGGTCATACACATATCATCACAGCCACTGAATATTTTACAAAATGGGTGGAGGTCATCCCTTTAACCTATGTCATAGGAGCACAAATTTCTAAATTCATCATGAATCACATTATTTGTCGGTATGGCATTCCTGCAACCATTGTTACAGATAATGGGAAGTCATTTAAGAACAAAAATGTGAAAGGTATTTGCCAACAGTTCCGCATCAAATTGAAATGGTCCACACCATATTACCCCCAAGGTAATGGAAAAGCTGAGGCAACAAACAAAACTTTGGTTAGGATAATGGAGAAGATGGTCAGCAAAACAGGTCGTAACTGGCACCTAAAAATTCATCCAGCCCTTTGGGCTTACTAAACATCCATTCGCACTCCTACAGGTGCAACACCATATTCCCTAGTGTTTGGGACAGAATCTATCATCCCCTTAGAGATTGAACTTCCATCCCTGAGGATCTCTCTTCGAGACTATCTGGATAAAGATGAAGATTACCGAGTGGCAAGATTGGCTGAGTTGGAGCTACTGGATGAGAGGCACATTCACGCTCTTAATCACCTGAAAGTATATCAACACAGAGTCTCCAAAAACTATAACAAGAGAATCATCCCTCATCAGTTTGAGGTTGGTGATTTAGTCATGAAGGAGAACCAGTTCAACACCAGAGCGAAGTGAGAAAAGAAAGGGAAGTTCAAACCCCATTGGTTAGGACCCTATGTCATAGTTGCCAAGTATGGCATAGGGGCATACAAGTTGGCTCACCCCAATGGTGATGAGCTCCAGGAGCCCATGAATGCCATGCATCTTAAGAGATTTTATGCCTGAACATGTGTAGGAAAGTCATAAAAATCAAAAATATAAAAAAACAAAAAAATCAAACAAATTCAGAAAAATAAAAAGAGAAAACAGGTCATCCACTAGTGAAAACCATGCAATTGTGGCACTTTGGGAAAGTCCTTGGGTGAAAACCAGTTTCCGGTGCCTCAGGAGGATTCATTGTTCACAAGCATTCTATATTAGAAGGGTAGTTGTCTTTGGCCTGGACCTGGTTCTGCCTCCGAGTTTCCTTGTGCACACCATTCTATCCAACCTTGATCTGGCTTTGCCTTCTTCTATTCATCTGTGAGGGATGTGGTCTTTTGTTATTTCCCATCTTACGCTGGGGGCAACTCAATGACTTCACCTTCTTGTTCATAAATGCATGGCTTCTACCCTTGTATATTCCCCACCTAACGCTAGGGGCATCCACGCTTTCTTGGTTACCCGCATATAGCTTTGAAAACCGTTAGAAAACACAAAAAAAATAGAAAATTGTTTCAAGAAAACACAAAAACAATATAAAATTGTTTCGAGAAAACACAAAAACAATAGAAAATTGTTGTGAGAAAACACCAAAACAATGGAAAATCGGTGCATGAAAACATATCTTACAAAAACATTTACTTGCATTGCCTTGTTTCCTTGCTTTGCTTGTTGCTTGTATAGTGTTTTGCGGGCTTACTTTTGAGTTGTTTGTTGCTTGGGTGTACTTTGTCATAGTTTATCTTTTCTTTCTTAGAATAGATTCATTCTTACTTGTGCATATTGTAGTGGGTTTCAACATGCTAGTGTGTTAATTCATTATTTCTTTCTTAAAGCATTTGGTTGTGTTTTGTTACTTGTTAATAAGACATGGTGATTCATGGTGTATTGCATTAATTCCTGATGTTATTTATAGCATTTGGCTATGTTTCTTGCATGTGCTCTATTTATCATTCACATCACATTACCATCACTATCATCACATCTAACATCATCTATACATCATATATAAACAAAAATGCTAAGTTTTACATCATGCATGTATGCTAAGCTAATCATCACATATCGTATCATCAATGGGGGCAAGAGGGGTTGCGCATAATAAAAAATCTATCCCCCCGCACCAATATCATCATATCATCATGTCCATATACATCAAAATAACACATGAAAGCAACATTTGGTATCATCTACAGATATCATCTACAATCTACAGCACATGTATACATCAATACATCGAAGTCAAATACATACAAAGTACAAAATCAGATAATACATCCATAAGTGTTGAATAAAAACATGCGGCATGCAATGAGAATCAATGTATGCCCACTCATGTCACAATGCCTCCATACATGCTGAATTACACAAACGCAACATGCAATGAGAACCAACATATAGTAATTTCTGGGAAGGGGTATTTCACATCATAGAATTATGCCCACTCAGGCCACATACATCAAGGAACAACAACAATACAATGCATCATACAAAAACATCATTACAATATCCACAAATTCTGAATCAAGACAATAACATACCCATCGAATCCATAAACACGATTCATGTCCCGTCATCAATTGGTTTCCCATATATTTACAGACAATGCAAAAACCATCCATATACATGTATCAACAAAAAAAAAATATGTGCCTCATTTCATCACCATGTGTATCTGAGACAAAACAAAATGAGTCCTCATATATAGATACATGTGTGTCAACAATACATCTGTATCAAAAATGGATACATACAAATTTGTACTCTATAGAAAAAATGCCTTCAGCTGAGGCGTACAACAGGGATACATCAAAAATGTCTATATAATACACAATGTCCTGATTAGTGCTCAACATAAATACATCGGTGATACACAATGCCATCAAAAAGGGGCATGTATCTGAAAGAATCAAGCCTTCATCATGAGGCATCATCAAAAAAATATACATGTCTATAATCACTGTACATCAAAATCAACCTTCATAAGAGGCATACATACAAATAGAATCTATATAATACAAAAGTGGCTATCAACCACAGCTCTCGCCCTCGCCGGGGCTCCCGAGTCGATCCTCTAGATGCCATATATCTATAGGCTAGGATGGCGCTGGTCTAGCCGGCTGCTCTAGAAAGGGTTGTATGACTAATCTAGTGGACTGCCTAGATCTCCGTGAACAAGAGCTGGATGCACTCGATCTTGATTGATGTGGAAAAGCCACTCTCTGCTCCGGTGGTACCACCCTGTAGTATGTTGTCTTGTAAAATAGTGCCTCCCCACCAAGACTAGTGGCATCTTGAATCAAATCAACATCTCGTGAGGCAAGCGCTGCCTGAAGGGCAGTGTCTCACTCACCTGTCACATGGCCCAGGTCTTCCTCGGCCTGTCTAGAGGCGACATCCTCTTGATCTCTCTCTGTCATCATCACCTACAGCTCGATGCGGGCCTGGTCCCTCTGGGCTACTACTGCCTGATAACATGTATACATGTGGTCTCTTTGTGCCACAATCATGTGCAGCTGTGACTGGGACTGATGTAAGAGGCTTAGTATCTATGCCCCCTGTGCAGCTATCTCTCGGATTTGGCTCTGCCATGCTGTTTTTTCATCTCCTGGCCTGGCCTGGGCTCGATCCTGATCCCACCCTGAAAGTAATGTAACAATATGGGCTCAGGCCTGATCACTCTCTACTATGGTTGTTGCACATCAGCCTTGAGCCTCATCTCTCTCAGATCTCGCCACGTCTCTCTTAGCTAAGAGCTGCTGCACCTATCCTTGTGCTGTGGCTATCTGTACCACTGACTGTGAGGCTATGCGGGCCTCAAAAATTGGTCCCTATAGTGCTCTGGAGGACTTCCCCTACTCAAATAATCTACCTCGGGGTGGAGGCATAGCTGCCTATGCTGGGCCCTGTGGCCTCGGTCCCTGTGCCTGTGTGGCACCCTATCCATCATGAGGGATCCCATCAAAAGGATCCTTAGGGTCTGGCCCTAATGCTATTGCTCTGGCCATGCGCTTTGATCCATGCCATACCTCCACAAGAGGGTGAATACCTGCTACGTATGTTGCCTCTGGAATAGTCAGTCATCAGGGTAATACTTAACATACCACACTGCATAATTAGTTGTGGTCCCCAGATCTCTAATCTACTACAATGGATCCCATGCATGGGGGACCGCATGTAGGAAACTGGCCCTGGATGAGGCTGCTATAATCCAAGGCCCCATAGTCTACCTCTCAGAGTCCTTGCGAGCATGCCAAATATCTGGCTGTGAGCCGCCCTGTACTCGGCCTAGCTACCGATGGCACCTATCAATGCAATACAACTCAATGATGTAGCTACGACTACCAATCAATAAATGCTCCACCAAGCACACACTAATCTCTGTAGCATTCTCTAGTCATTGGAAGTGTCTATATGTACGTAAAATGACGTCTATCACTGCTAGCTCATCAAACTCCCGCCTATATCTGAATAGGCTGCCAAGGTGACCACAAATGTCCCTTCCCACTGCTATCCAAACCATGTATGATGGCTCCTTGGGGTCTCGAACTTGGAATGGGACAACAAGGTGTCCAATGGCTATATGATCCCATGACCATATCTGTAATAGTGAAGCCGGCCCACGGTCTTCTGACCGTGGTATGTGATAAGATGCAAGTCCTAGTATAAATGGGCCAGTATGCACTGACCCCAACAATACCTCTCCCCACTGTAAATCCTGTATACTACTGGTAGCAATCCTCTCAGGAATGAGGTCCCTATCTTATTAGTGAGTAGAAACCAATTGATAAGTGCCATAATGTATAACGGCCCCTGATGCAATGTCGGGTCTAAGATGCACTCATGTAAGGCCACAATCATCCCATCATGTGGGATGTCATCCACACTGAATAACATGTTGCATGTTGCTCTGATCAAACCTGCATCTGGGCTATACTCGATCAATGTACCCATCATGGGCACGCGCAGGATCTGCCACACATCCTCTATCGTCACTGTCATCTCACCTATGGGTAGTCTAAAACACTGACTCTCGCTGTGTCATCACTCAGAAAGCGCAGTCAGGAGGTTGTGATCCAGTAGAATGGAGGGCATCTGAGCCACGGGGCCCATCTCCACTACCTCCAGTAGTACATCTATCTCTCGACGGTCACGCCGGTGCATGCTACCCTCTAACTCGGTAATCCGAGAGTGACGGTCCCACATCTGTAACTCTAGTAAATGTCTCTGCAAAATCACACACCACTCATTAGTTTCTAGCATTTCATCTTAAAATCTATCTTTGTTTTTAGGATTAACCCAAAAATCCTAAACAATTCTTCTAAGTGTCACGTTGTGGACACTTTCCTATCTTTTTCTGCTTGTCTAGGGCACCTGCACACCCTTTTAGGCGTGTTCGCCATGTTTCTGGCACCTGCGCTTACGCGCGGGTGTTTTTCTGGCGTGTGCACCCTCTTTCGGGTGCCTACGCACCCTTTTTGGCATGTGCGCCGCCTAATTGGTGCTTACGCGTGTGTGTGTGCGCTTACCTACCCATGCTTACGCCACGCTTTCGCATGTGTGCCCCTTTCCCAGTGTGTACGTGTGCGCGCATGTGTGCTCGTGCGCGTGTGTGCGTGCATAGCCCTGGTGCCTGCGCCCTTAAACTAACACCTGCGCCCCTAAAGTGGCACATGCGCACCATAACCCATGCCTGCACCTATGTGCAGGTGTGCCTACGCATTTTCTACGAATTAATGCATTAATGAAAAAAAATTAAGAGCGAGGTTGCGATACTCACAAATGGCCCCTCGTCTGCATGCCTCTGGTACCCCCTGAATGCGTTAGTATGCCTCAAATGGTCTTGTGTGATCACCATCTCTCCTAAGTGTTAGAGCCTTACGTTAAGTTTTCTAAACTGAGCGGTTAAAATGAACTGATTGCGATGTTTTTACCCCCCCTGGGGGGGTATATTAACCTATTTTTCACCATTCGGACGGCCGGGAGACCCGTTTCGATCAATGTTTTCTCCTCTATTTGCTGTGGAATAATTATTTTTATCAAATAATTATTTTTCCCTTCTTTTTCACCGTATTGGGGAATTTTTTGTCTAATACCCCCTTCTTCTCCCTCGGTCAATTTTATTGCTCCCTGGTGATTTTTATTCTTCTTCATACTCTCGTAAATAATAATAATAATAATAATAATAATTTTTTTAAAAATATTTTTTTTTTGCATAATTTTTCCACTAAACAAGAACATTATTTGTCGTTTGTTTCTCCTTTCTTCCACCTAGGGCACTTTCTGTCGCCCCTAGGCCCTTCATTTTCTTCTTCTTCTTTCTTCTATTGTTTCCCACAGTTCAGAAAGCCAAAACAATACAAATACTTAATATCTAAAAAAAATCCAAAAACAAGGAAATTTTTTTGAATTTTTTTCTAAAAAGTAAAAAACCCTACAAAATGGTAACTCGCTTCTTACGGCTAAAACTTGTGTCTTGCGCATGGTATTCTCTCCATATCCTATTGGTTTGTCTCACATTTTCCCCGATTAATATGACTCACGGATCACCGGACTCATAACCATTCACAAAGCTAGCTACTTGCTTTGTCTGTACTCTAGGGCACTTTTGGTTACCTGGTGCTGTTTTTTTGCGCACAAATGCTTTTCCTGGACCTCATGTCCAATTTTCATTTCCCCTTGCATGTATCCTTGCTCGGGGAATAATTTTTAATCCTTTTCATCAATCATGAACTTGTGGATCTCTTCAACACTAATAACAAAACATTTGTACAACTATCTTGACCATTGTTGGGTGAGATATGTGCATTCATACTTGTTTTCCCTGTTAGATGAGCTTGTTTCCTTCTCGTATTGCATTGCATTTTTGTATGTTGTGTGGAGTTGGTACTTTCAGCAATGGATAATTGTTCGTAGTATGGCTTTTCATGTCATTCTACCTTTTTCGTATGCTTATATTTTTACTAAGGGTTAATGACTATGGCAATATGATGACCTCAAATTTGTTCCACATAAACAACGGCTAGAGGCTAAGCTCTTCTCTCCCCTCTTCCTTCTTTCTTCTACACCACTTCCATTTTCCCCTATAATTTTCTCTCTCATCAGGGCATTTTGCCTCTTCCCCATTCTTCTACCTATTTCTCATCTTTTTTGATCGTTGATCAGCTTCTTTCATCACCCCATCGACACTCGAGGGGGAATCTCTCCCTCATACTAATTTTTATTCTACCCTTTCAAAATTTTCTTCCATCTACTATCTTGAAGTGACGTCACTTACACCACCCCAAAGAGGGGAAAATGTAGACACCTATAATTACGCCCAAACAATTTAAATACTTAAATTGCGCTAATTATCCCCTTTCTCGCAAATCGACGACGCATCATCAAAAGTGCTCATATTCCCTCTTATTGTCATTAGTTAATTACAATACACTAATCGATTAAGTCGCCTATCTAGCTAACAGCCTAATTAATGACCTTCTATTAATTATCACTTCCTCAATCAAGATTAATTAATTATTATTAATTAATTAGTCTTCCCCTTCATTTAACTAGTAAATCAATATTTAATTGATTTAATCCCTTTTTAATGGCCTAAATCGCACTAATATTCTTCTAAGTGGCTTCTATAAGCTTGCACCTACCTATTAATTAATCACATTTGATTAATTAAAATACCCCCCAACTCCCATGACTTGCTAAACATGTATTAAACCCTTCTAAAGTAAGGTTACCTTTAATAAAGCAACCTTATCCATTCCTAATCATGCTTTACCTTTATCCCACATTCATGAGGATGTGTTGAATCCTTTATCCTTTGGGCTATATAAAGAGCCCTCCACCTACCTTTTTACTTACACCTAAACTCCTTAGAGAGCAAATGCAAAGCATATAGCAAAGAGACTAAGAGCTTGCACCTTGTTTTCTTGAGAGTTCATCATCTTGAGGAGCCAAGCTTCCATTTTTCTAGCCTAAAGTGCTTGGGTCATATGGGAGGTGTCAAAAGGGTCTTGTAGCCCAATTTTGATAAGCCCCCATTCCTAGGTTCTTGGAGATATCAAGGACAACCAAATATTGATTGCCATGGAGCTTATTTAGGTCCATTTACTTGTTTTTTGGTAGTCTAGAGAAGTAGAGATTTCAAATACTTTAGCATTGTTTAATTCAAAGTTAAATGCATTATGCTAGGTATTAATCTTGTTTAGCTCTCATATTTGATGGTGTTTAGATTTTTTCATTAGCTTTGTTGTAAAACTATTTAGGTGTTAGTTCTCATTCATATAACTTAGCTAAAAAGAACAAAACCATGCACTCACCTTCTGAATTTGGACTGTCCCAATGCACCTTAATAGGACACCATTGATATCCTTATTGAACAAAACATCTTCATCAAGCACATATGGGATGGCTTGTAATCTAAAGTATCTTCTTTTTTCTTTTCTCATTTCTGGAGGGCACAAACATGTTTGGAGATAATGCACCAAGAATCGAGTCCAACATGGAATGGGAGCATCATTAACTGTTTGTTCTTGATCATTCTGAGTAGCGGGACAACCTCTTCTTTATCCGCTGACCCCATTTTCCTCTTGGAAACGAGATTCTCGCACGAGCCTTTGCCACGAACCAGCTTGGTCACCTTGATTTCAATATCATACTCCATTACTCGGGTGACCCAGCCTACTCTCTTCTCATTCAAATCCTTGTTTAGGAGAAAGTCCTTGACACCAACATGCGACACTAACAGTTGAATCTTATTGTTCGAGACCAAGTGTCTGAACTTCTTCAAACTCCTAATGAGAGCAAGGACATGATTTTCAATGAAAGAATACTTTACCTTGTAATCTTCCAAGCCTTGACTGAAGAAGGCTCTGGGCTGTTCTGAACCTTCCTTGTTAGGCTGAACCAAGATAGCTGAGATTATGTCTAGCCCTCCAAAAGCATACAAAATGAAGTCCTTTGAAAATTCTGGGTTAACAAGAGTTGGGGCCTGTGATATTGCAAGCTTGATGGCTTCGAAACTCTCTTTTATTTCTGCTATCCATTTGAATGCAAGATTCCTCTTTAGCATAATCGTTAGAGGCTTTACAAGAGTGGAAAAATCAGGCACAAATCTATGGACAAATTTTATCCTTCCTAAGAAGCTTTGGAGGGATTTCTTGTGATGTGGAAGTGGAAGTGTTCTAATGGATTCAAATCTTTCAGGGTCAATTTTTAACCCTTCTCTTGAGACAATGCAGCCCAAAAAATTTCCCTTGTGTGCCAAGAATACACACTTCTTTGGGTTCAATGATACTCCGAATCTTCTACATCTCTAAAAGAATTTCCAGAGGTGAAAGAGGTGGTCTATTGCATTCTTTGATAAGATGGTGATATCATCTAGATACAACAACACCATCTTATTGATTAAGCCTTTGAATGTCATGTCTATAGCTCGCTGAAATGTTGCTCTAGCATTTGTCAGTCCAAATGGCATCTTCCTGTAAGCATATGTGCCCCATTTCATGGTGAAGGCTGTCTTGTATTGATCTTCCTCTTTCATAATTATCTAATTATAGCCTGAGTATCCGTCTAGCAATGAAAACCTCTAGGAGCCAGCTACAACCTGCAAGATCTACTCCATTGACAAAAGCGAGTAATGATCCTTGAGTGATGCTCTGTTCAGGTCACAAAATTCCACACACAACCTAATTTCACCATTTCTCTTCCTTACCGACACAAAATTTGCAACCCAACTTGAATTTTTGATAGGGAATATGATGCTAGCTTCAATCATCTTGTTCAAATCTTTCCTCATGAGAGACTCAATGTGAGGATTCATTGCCCTTTGCTTCTGTCTGATAGGTTTAGATCCTGAGTCTAGCTCAATAGTGTGTTGTGCCAACCTTGGATTGAAACCTTTTAAATCCTTGTAAGTCCAAGAAAAGACATCTGAGAATCCTTGATAAAGTTGAACAAAATCATATTTTTCTTATTGGGTTCTTATCTTTCTAATTCACAACGTCTTGTATTCATCTATGGAAATGGGTTGCGAATCTTCACCCTTTACCTGAATAGTTGCCTTCTCCTTCTGGAGTTGGTCATTTGGGTTGAATATTGAATCCGAAGTTATAAAACCCTTTGGTAATTTGTTGGTTCTTAGCTACACCACTTGGTCACCATACCGTTGTTCCAACCTATCTTGGTTTCTAGCAGAGAACTCAGCGTCTTCTTGTAAAAAGTTGACAATTTTATGATCATTCTCAAAGACTTTCCAACTTGTGTTGTTGTATGGAACAACTGGTCTTACAATTAATTTAATTTGAGGCTGATATTTCTCACTCTTGATACTTTCTACAACATCAAATGTTGCCTTGATTACCACCAATCTATCTACCACTTCATTCTTTTTCCTTAGGATGGAATTGATGCCAAATGCTTCGAAATATTCGATGAGGTCCCTTACCCAGTTCGCATTTTTTCCTCTAACTTGGTTCACAATTAACTCGTTGTCTCCAAAGACTTGTAAGTTTTTAATCCATCTCTTTCTTTCCCAATGCAGTCCATGGATCAAAGCCTCATACTTAGCTATGTTGTTTGAGCAAGAAAACTGGAAGTGAAAAGCTGAGTAATAAGTTGTTCCTTGAGGTGAAACAAGCATAACTCCTCCTCATGTACCTTGTCTACTTCTTGAGCCATCAAAGAACAATTTCCATACCTCATTATCATCTTTGTGGTCTAACTTGATGATGCTAGGGAGAGAATGAATCTCTTCATGCAAGCAATAGACTCCTAGCTTAGATTATTCAATTTCTTTGTATGGGTCAAAATCATGCCTCTTGCTTGCCGACTCAAGGGTCAAATATGGAATGCATCCAACCTTGGTATCTGCCTCATAAGTGCTTGGGAGATCTTCCAGATCAAATCTTGAACAATTCACATTGATTGGGCTAGGCATATGAGGCTCAATATGGAAATTCGCAATGGGCTCGGATTTGATTGTAGCATTAACACCATACCTTGTTCTAAAAATCATGTGCAACTAATCACTAGACTAATACCCCCAATTTTAGTGGTGAAGTCTCTTGACACGTATAATGCAAAGAGAGGTGGAAAGTCTATGACTGATACATTTTGCAAGACGGTCATGTTGGGACATGCATGCAAAGTGAGACTCAAATCCTTGATTACTCCAACTGTTGTTACCGTTATCCCATCTGATTGCACTACGCCTTTGGAGATGACTTCATATTGAAGACCTAGCTAATCAGCTATTTACTTTGGCATGACTGATGTACTTGCTCCCAAATCAATCATGCAATTATGTACCAATTTTTCCCCAATGATCAATGAAACATAGAATGAAGGGGGATTTATATTCTTACCTTTGTAATCCCTATGATCTCCTTCCTGTTGAGTTGTATTGGTAAGCACCTTTTCTTATTGATTGGGTGGCTAATTTGAGACTGACCAATTGGCCATAGTAGCATGTAACATGTCTCTCTGCCCTAGGATAGCCAATTAATCCCACATTGAGATGTTTACATTTGTTTTCTTCATCTGCTCAATGATGTTAAATTGGGATGAGTTATCTCTCTTCCATCCCTTGCCTTGCACAATATTATCTTACACATGGGTTGTTACAACTAGTGCCTGAGCTAGTCTAGAAGGTGGTTTAGGCTGACCTTGCATATTGGGGGTTGTAATTTGATTGATAGCTCCTTGTGGAGTGATAGAGGGTTGCAGACCATTTGAATCAAAGGACTTCCCTTCACCAATATTCCTCTTCTTGGAACGTGTATTTTCTGCTACACTATGAGGAGACACTTGATTCATACCACAAAAATCCTCAGCCTGTGAATTGATAAGCATGGTCTCACTTGGAGGTGCCTCTTTCTGGGTTACTTCCTGCTACTGATTCCCTTCCTACTCTATCTCTTGTTCTATGCTAGTTGTTGTCACCATTAGAGCTTGATTCAAAGCACCATTAAAGCACATTGACTGGTTATGGGGCTGATTACATGGGAAACACCAATCATATTCCTGAGCCATGTTATTTTGCACTAGTACTAAGGCTCTAGATGTGGATGCTACATAGGATTGTAAAGCTGGAATGGCCTATTGGCAGGAGGTTTGGCTTGATTATGATTTGTAGTTTGGATGGGTGGCCTATTAGGCTGATATGGAGGTCTGTTGGGTTGATCTCGTTGCCTCTTAAGTGTCACCAACTTGTTACCCAAGTTTTTCAGTTTCTTCATGAATTCTTAGAGCTCATTTGAGGAGCTAGAATATGAGGTGGAAACTTCAGTTGAACTTTGATTCCTTGGAGAAGGTATGGGAGCTAATGTGGGCGTTTGACTAGTACTTGGAGACCCTAATTCTAGATATAGAGGCATAGGTGGCCAAGGTGCAAGTTTACCAACTTGAATTAAAAAAATTTCAGCTCTAATAGAATTGCTATAGGATGCGGGTAAAGTTCTACCTCCCATGGATTGAATCATTATAGAAATATCAAAATTTAGAGCTTTAAGGAAGTATATAAAAGCACCTTCAACTTTTTGTCTCACAGCCGCTAGAATCCTATCCCACATCCTTTGAAATATGAAGTTTAAGTCTGTCAGCTGTTCATTAGGGGATCTTTTGATGGTTGTCAGTTGTTCTAACAAATATATATTGTCCCCTTTTTCTCCAAACTGATTGTGAAGAGCCATGCACAAATGGTCCCAATTATTGATATATCCTGTTGTTAGGATTCTAAACCATTGCAAAGCTTTACCTTTAAAGGAGGATGCCACAACTTAACAACAATGTCCATTTCAACAATCTCATGAATTACACAGACATTTGAAATGTCTTGAACGTGGTTACCAGGAGTAGTTTGGTTCTCTCCAGTGAAATATGGAATGCTCTTCAATGTTGTAAGTGGAATTAGATTTTGTGCATTGAGAGCCAGTGGGCTACTGCCAGTGAAGTTGATGTAGGAGTTGGGTTGTGCCATCTTGATCGATCGGAGGACTCTAGTCAATTGAAAAAAGGATCTACTAGGTGGAGGCATTGAGAATGTCCTGCTTGGTGGAGATGGAGACCTTTGGAATCTTCTTCCCCTTCTTGCTCTATCTGGGGATAAATTTAGATAGATGAATAACCCCTCCTCTTTGGTTCTTGACCTTGTTTGTACTCTTCTCATGAACTTGATAAGCTCGGGCTACTAAAACCACTGGGTTTGAATGACGGAGTCACCAGATGTGTTGCTCCAAAGCCTCCAAAGGTTAGAATTTTACCAAAACACACACCCAATATTGATAAAACTGAAATGTGACTTCGTCCAATTGGGTGTGCTAGAACTGTTAGTGTAGAATCATAGCACCTCCGAAATGCCTCTAGTTTTAGTGTGGAATTTAGTGTGATTGAAAAACATGGAGATTTCCCAAAAGTGTGGGACTTTGCGAATCAGGGAAGCTCTCTAGATGAATGCTAGATCCTATTCCTCTATTGATGTGCACATGTTTGTATTACAGAGGTTCAATTCTAAATTCTACTCTAGTTTTGCCAAGGATACAGGGTTAGAGAGATGCAATAAATAAAACCTAATCTAACAGAGGTGATGCACCAAAGGAATGATGAAACATTTACATTTCTTTTAAACATAAACCATTAAAATTGGACACAATATCCATGCACAGATAACCGAACTTGTAATGAGGGATCAAGAAGGAGAAATTAAACATAAGAGAGGGTTAAAATCATCCACATGCTTATTATATTGCTCCAAGAATTGATACAGTTCATTATAGAAGCCAATAAGCATAGATTGCATTACAATTTGGATGGAAGGGTTTGAGACTCTCAATTTTTTTCCTATAGAGCAGAGAAAGGGGAGGGCACAAAACAAGAATATCCAACCCTTAAGAAGATACACCTCCTTACAATATATAGAGAGAATAAGACAGAAAGGAGGGGAAATTCGAACTCCTGTTCCATCTTCCCCTGAAGGGGCATTGAATTCCCCTACCATAATGATGAATTCCATTGCAACACCCATGCCCCCGCCACTGTTCGTTGCTAGGAAAGAAAGGAGGTGGTGAACTTGATGGCCTTGAAAATTGCGGGCTGAAACATTAATGGTGGCAAATGGGTAACAAGCACTGAGAGCTATTTAAAACGCCTCCTCTTGCTCGATCTCAAGTTCCTGATCGAAAGATATGGCCATTTGAACACACTTTAGATTTGGATTTTTTTTGCGCATATCCACATGGTGGCCCTACACATTTGAAGGTTTCTCCCCCTCTCATATATTCTTGAAGTTTCATTGAAGAGACATGCAGCATCATTCGCGGGCCTGCTCTGTTTCCCTTGTATTCTCCCTAAGCCCCTTTTGTTAGCGGAGACACTGTGTCTGAACTGGGACACATGGAGGCTACGCTCTCATATGGAAATGACCCCCATCTTTTACCTTTAGAGTTGTACGAATGAGGCACGTGGTGAGTTGGCACATGTTTGGAGACCCTGTTTTGAATTTGCTTTTGAAGTTGCGCCAGACCAATGCATGGAGGCTTATGTGGCTCTGTGTCTTTTCAACAGCCGATTTCGTCTGATCCCACCCTTTTAGAGATGATTCTATGGGAACCAGAGACACATGGAGGGATGGCTCTAGTTCAGGGTCTCTCTTTGGGCCGTGCCTTAAGAGTTTTGTGCCGAGACTACACGTGGTACCTTCCGCTGACTCTTCTATACTTAGTCATTTCGGGTCCTAAGTGAACTCTGTTTACCTCATTCCTTTGGTGAGTGAAAGGGGCCCCCGCCATATATAATTCTAAGATAACCCCTTATGGGTGGGACCCTCATAGCCATCCCCCTAAATTGTAGCAGTGGGACAGGTGGCATCATTCGCGGTCCATCCCTCCATTTCTTCGTGCTTAGCTTAGTCTCTTTTGTTTGGCGGGGGCATATGTCTAACTCGGGACACGTGGAGGGCGTACTCTTGTTTGGGTCCTACCTTTTGGGCCCCGCCCTTGGAGTTGCACCATTATGACATGTAGCTCCTCTCGTGGCTCTGCCCTATTTCCTTATGTTTTGGCCCATTCCCTTTTGTTTGGCGGGGCCATATGTCTGACCTTGGAAACATGGAGGATTTTGCCTAACTCAAGACTTTTCAACTGCCAACTCTATCTCCAAATTTGACCCCAACCACGTGGCGAGCTGGCACTTGTTTGAGGACCAATCTTTGGACCTAACCTTTAGAGTTGTGTCGATGAGGCATGTGGAGGATTCCATAGGGTCTGTTCCTGTTGAGAATTTGCAACAGCCGGTGCAACCTTTTTTTGGACCTGGGGTATGTGGTGGGTTGGTGCTTGTTTGGGGACCGCTTTTGGGCCCAACCTGAGTGTTGCACCATTTAGTAATGTGGAGGATTCTGCCGGTCCTTTATACTGAACCGATTTTGGCCTGCCACCCATTTGACTTCTGTTGGTGCCTAGACACATGGAGATCTTGCACATGTTTAGGAGCCTCATTTTGATGCGCTTCTTAAAGGAGCACTGAAGAGACGTGTGGGGTTGTCCACCGGTCCTTATAATTTTCAATGGCCAACTCTACTTTCCTTTGGCCATGGACGCGTGAAAGGCTGGCGCTGATTTGAGTCTCCACTTTGGGTGTGTGTTTTGGAATTACACCAAGTTGACATGTGGCATCTTCCATGAATCTCCTCTATTTAGGTTCGATTTGACTCATATGCGGTGTCTGAAACTTTGAGCCTCTCCCCCAATTCTTTCCCATTTGTGCTCTAGTCACCTCTTGTGTCGTTCGGCCTCATATTTGTCCCTGTACTCCTTGAGTTGAGCTTTCCTGCCCCTTTGTTTTTGGATCTGAACATGAGCTCACATGAATGAAGCGCCCCTTAGATTTTATTTTGTGTGGGGCGTGCTTGACCAATTTTTCCCCGGGGTGAAATTGGGATAACAGTTATCGTAACTATTAGGAAAATAACATAAGAATAAGAGTGTTTTCACTTCATCCTCAAATAGAATATCAACCGATTTTAACTGATTTACAATAGATCGAGAATCATTCAAATGACTAGATGCAGATCCACCTTCATGCATCTTAGAACTAAATAGTTTCTTCATCAGATAAAATTTATTTGAGGCACTAGGTTTTTCATATAAATTGGTAAGAGATTTCATTAACTCTACTGTAGATATAATTTTTGTAATATTAGAAGCCACAGATGTTGCTAGGCTCAATGTTATAGATCCCAAATCCTTTCTGTCAAGAATATTCCATTCTTCATTAGTCATCTTCGCAGGTCTAGAATTTTCATCCAACGGTAAGTACAAATCTCTTTGATACAGATAATCCTCAATTTGCATCTTCCATAATTGATAATTTCGGCCATCAAACTTCTCTACCTTGTATTTTTTTTCTTCTGTCATTGTTGTAGCTCCCACTCAATCAGAAAAACCTCTGTGAGTAAATATGTAAACACACAAAACCCTCAAAAAAAGCTGTGATACCAGTTTTTGGGGTTATGACAAGGTTGTACAGATAATATATCAGATCTAATCATACATGCAATAAAAGTGGATATTCTACCAGAAGAAATATACAAAACAAGAGATATAAATCAACACCAGATTTAACGTGGTTCACCTAGTGTGGGCTACATCTAAGAAGAAACAAGCCAATCTATTATCCAAAGCTTTCAAAATATATACAATGAATATTTACAATCTTCCACATCTCTCACGATGTACATTAATTTCTTTCTCTCAAGCTTCTCCTTCTTCTCCAAGAATTCTCTCTCTCACAATTATTTTCAAAATAATCATTAATAATTACTTCTAACCCTAGCTTCCCAGCTTATAAATACCTTATACAAACTTAGGGCACTTAGCCATGTAATTACAATGAATATATCTGCTTTAATACTAAATTTAGATCTGATTCCCGCGAGTTAAATAAAACACTCATGCTGAGGTAACCAATACCGGTTAGCCCTAACCAATGTCAGTTCCTAATTTCCTGACCAATGCCGGCCATAGGTGGCTGATGTTGATCCCTTCATAACCGATGTCAGTTACTGTGTTTTCTAGCAAGTTGATATAAGATGCTAAACTGAAGTAATTGAGCTCCACATCTCAACATATACTTTAGCATTTTATTACATGTGACTTTGCAATATCTAGGGTTTAACAACATAAAAGCTTTTTTTCTTAAATTAGAAACCTAAGAATGTTTTGAACCTTATTAGCAAAACATAGTCTTTAGGATGACAAATTTGTTGAACCCTTTCCATAGGGTTATTCTATGTAAATTCCCAACATACATGGGATACACATCCTTCGTTGGAGGAAGATGTCTAAGGTCACTAAAAATAATGGCTAAAGTTCTCTCAAAGGGTATTTTTTCATGGGGAAATCCTTGCATAACCTTAGTTCAACAAGGAAAAAAAATGGCCCTTCAAACATCATTTCATCAATAAAAACATAGTTGTCATTTCTATGTGATTATTCAAAAGCTACATGTGACTACCCCTCTAATGGATTCATTTATATGATTGATATTCAATGACATGCATGTATTCTAGTAGAAAAAAATTAAAAGTTGTGAAACTGGTGGAAAAAATTCATCGACATTGACCTGCCCCATCATGGCCATCTTCACAATGAAGATTCCACCCCACAAATTTATGATCCACCGCCAAATCCAAACCATCCTCTCTCTACAAATTGATATGGAATGATGGAAAATCTGTCTCACATGACAAATATATAAGATGTAAGGGAAGAGAAATCAACATAAATGATGTAAACCTAATGAGGCACGCTGAAGAGATCAAGCCTTAAGTCATCTCCCGCACATCCACACTCTCCCCTCTATGAAAGGAAAGGAATCTCTTTTCTCGAAGTTACTCAGGTGTTTTCCTAGACTTTAATGAACTCTAAAAACATTGTGTCTTTATTTTCTTTTTAACATATGCAGTCTAGATGATTTCCATTCCAATTGGCAATTCTTGGTCTCATGTGCACACTAATAATTAGATTTAAATTAATTTGTAATAACATCATTAAAAACATAGATTTTAATAATCCATATAGAATAGTGTCCTATTTATTGAAATGTTTGTGAGTAAGTAAAATTGTAATTGATTTTTGTAATATAATATTGTGAGTAAATAGAAAACTAATATGATTTTACGTATGATTTTGTAGTGATTTTATTTCAAGATAAGTATTTAAAAATTTGTATTTGACCTTTGGGGTATATGATTGTTAGATGGCTTACCAACTTTATTGTGTTACATTTTACACATTAACAAATATTTCCAATAAAGTAACATATAGAAGACACATGCATCTTCCCAAAGAATCGTTGTTGTTGTGTTAGGAAATAAGGGATAAAATATGCAAAAAAATCCCACCTAGAATTGCAATAGGAGAAACTAATATGCAGAATAATATCACAGACCTGAAATAAAAGTGTAGAAAATAAAAGAACACAACATAAAGAAAATATTTAATGTGGTTCACCCAATTTGGGCTTTGTCCACCAAGAATCACTGAATCAGATTTTATTACAGGCCACCTCTTTCTCTCAATACAATACTCAGATCTGTTTGGAGATGTGCTCAACAAACTCTCCTGAAGTCACACTTGAAATCACACCCTACAATTTTATATCTCCTTACATCAATAGGCAACTGCTTAAGCAGTTTTTACAATACCACAGGCCAAAATTGCCCCATAAACCTATGGGTCAAAATAATGACCATATGAAAATAAAATGTTTCCCAAGATATCGGGCATGTATTTTGAGGCTACAAAATTTTATTAGGGGTTTCACCCCCATACACCCGCTCGGGGCCTGACCTAGCCCCAAACCCCAATGAGAAAGTTGTGGAGAGTGTACAATATTTTTAGTGTACATTCTTCAAAACTTCCATACATGAAAATAGGCTCCATAACATAACATGTTGTACCAAATGCAATGAACAATTATCCAACCCAACTAGTTCACCTTTACAACCATACTCCTAGCTTGTGCCAAAATAAGAGATTTGAAATAGGGTATGCACATAAATGACAATATAATGTAAATGAGGTTCTTGTTATCTTTTATAGTTCATATGACACATTTGATAAAATGAATTGTATATCAACACATCACTTCCCTCTCATAATGTCTATTTATTTTTTTACGATAAGAACCCTTCATTTAGTATAGAAATTCCTTATAAATAATTGCATGTTCACATTTAATAGTGATGGAGACGGTTGACTAGAGCCCTTGGCCACCATGTACCCAGAGACAAAAAAGACAAACATTAATATTAATATGGATTAATTTCTTGTCTGAATGGAAAATTCCAAACACTCCATTGACACATATAATGTGTTTTGGGTAGAGGGTAAAACATGCAAAAGGACATGTGGAGATACTACTCTTGGAAAAATAGAGATTTTTGATAATTATTAAATATTTTAATCCTTCACTTTTATTCATTGTTGTATTCCTTTTCCCATACTTGGAATTTTTTCCTATGTTTTTTTAATTTTTGATTTTTTTGGCTTTACAAAAGAGAGTTTGGGATACCACTAAAAGTAGACGATGCCACCTCACAGGAAATATAGATCGTGTTAGAAAAATCCATGGTTGTTGTGGGTGGGAGGAAAACATAAATGAAACATCATGTATATACATGTATTTCTATCCTTTTGGCTTTAGTGTAATTACATCATTATACTTTTTTTTTTATAAAAAATACATTGAAGCAATACTTAAACACAATAAAATAGATAATATTTCAAAGCTAAAAACATGGTACATTGAGAATAATTATTGATGCATATTGTAAGACTCATGGCGAGTGTGATAACTTTAAATATTATTAATTAAACATATATACTCTGGCCATGTCAGAGTGGAGGGGACATGAAGCCTCCACATAGACTCTAAAATGAATGAATTTTCTACTAAGAACAATGAAATTAGAGAATTACAGAGAAAAATAAATAATACGTTGTGTTTTACGTAGAGAAAAAATATAATGTCCTTGTTGACCACCTTACCTCTATGTTAAAATATAATAAAGTGTCTACAAAATCAAAGGAATGACATAAAATCTATGAACTTATAAACAAGTGTACCTTTTGTTTTAACCTTTTTTTTAAAGTTAAGAGTGATGAATTATCTGCCCCTCCTTCCCAAGTCATTCTTATCCTTATAATTCCCCATAATCAACTTAAAAAAAAACAACAACGCGAAGACAACATTAAAATTTAACAATAGACTATAGGAAAAAAATTCACATTAGGCATTCAAAAACAGTAGGGAAAACACTCATAACCTTCCTTCAAAAAATGTTTTTAGGTTATGAATATAGGTGAATGTGTAGGCCACGACTATAATAGACATCCATGAATTTCAAGAGAAAAGATAAAGAGTATGTTGTGTAGAAGAGTAAGTTTTTCCCCATGCTAGGAAAACTCAATGTTTTAACAGAAGGAGAGAATCCCTAATATGTCACCCCTAATGTTCACATAGTCCCCACCCTATGAGGAAAGGAATTGTTAAATAGTCACCAACCTAAAAAACACGGTATTAAATTTATGTAAATACTTGTGTTGATGCGTAATCATAGCACCCCTGGATGTCTCCAATTCAATGGGTTGAGACTCTCAGTGTGATTGCGTAACATGGAGCATCTCTCAAAGTGTGGGACTTTGCGAATCGGGAGAGCTCTTTGGATAAAGGTTGGTTCCTATTCCTCTATTTAGGTGCACACGTTCATATTACAGAGGATCTACTCTAAAACCTACTCTAACTTGCCAAGGAGACAGGGTTGAGAAAGATGCAAGAAAATAAACCTTACTAGTAGAGGTGATGCACCAAAGGAATATTGAACAATGCTGCTTTTGCAAATAAACACAAAACATAAAAATTCAATACAACCACCATACACAGGTGACCAAAGATTGCAATGAGAGATTAGAGAGGATGAAATGAACACAAGAGAGGGTTGGAAATCATCCATAAACATGTCATTATTGCTCTAGAGTTGATACAGTACACTACAATGGCAAAGAGGCAAGATATGTAAATCAATCTAAATGGAAGGCTTGAAACTCCATAAATTGACCTACAGAATAGAGAATAAGGGAGGGTGTAAAATAAAAATGTCCCCATTAAGAGAAATGCCCCTCCTTACAATCATATATCCTGAGATATGAGAGAGAAGGAGATAGAAGAAATCTGAATTTTTCTTCAACCACCCCAAAAGAGCACCGAATTCACCTACAACAATGATGGGTTCGACTGCAAAAACCCATGGCTCCATGTGTTGTTCCTTGTTGGGAAAGAAAGGAAGCCCATACTTCATTATGGTGGTAGGTTAGAAGGTTGACAAACTCAAAAATGGAGGACTACATTTTTTTCATTTTTAAGAACTTAGTCAAACTAATTTAAAGATATCTAGTCGTAGTTGAGTAGTAGACATCGAGAGATTTCCAAAAATTCCTCTCTTGCTCAAATCCAAGTTTCAAGTCGAAAGTTATGATCATTCGAACGTCAGGGTCGAGCATTCCACGTGGGCTTCCATGACTCTAGCCCCTCCTTTCACTCTTGAAGTTGCGAAGGTTAGACACTTGGCATCATCCACGAGCCTGCTCTTATTTTTTTTTTTTTGGCCAAGTCCCTTTTGTTTAGCTTTGCTCCTTTGGGTGAGAGCCCCACTATATATAATTTCAAAACCCCTTTTCGGGTTGGACCTTTGTAGTTAGCTCCAAGTGTAAACCTTGATGGCTTCTAAGACTCTACCACCTCCTTTCATTGTTTAAGTTACAACAGTTGGACACTTGGCATCGTCCGCAAGATTGCTCTACTTTCCTTATGTTTTGGCTAAGTCCCTTTTGTTTAGGAGCAACATCGTTGGACCCTAGCCACGTGGAGAGCCTGCGCTGGATTGGGGACTAGCCTTTGGATTTTACCATTTAACTAGCGCCGAACATACATGTGGAGGCTTCCGCTTGCTCTTCCCATGCTTAGAATTTTCAACAGACTATGCAACTTTCTCAGGCTCTGGCCACGTGGAGAGCCTGTGCTCGATTGGGGACCATCCTTTTAAGCATCATACTAAAATTGCATCGAAGAGACACATGGAGGCTTCCACTGGCTCTTCCCAGGCTTAGAATTGTAAACGACTGATGCAACTTTCTAGGGCTTTGGCCACGTGGAGAGTCCACACTCAATTGGGGACTAGCCTTTTAAGCATCATACGAAAATTGTGCTGAAGAGACACGTGGATGATTCTGCTAGCTCTTCCCATGCTTAGAATTTTGAACGGCTGGTGTAACTTTCTCAGGCTCTGGCCACGTGCAAAGACTATGCTCAATTGAGGACCAACCTTTGGATTTTACCATTGAAGCTGCACGTCGAATACACATGTGGAGGCTTCCACTGGCCTGTTTATACTTAGCCCATTTAGGCCTTGAGTGGATAAATAAGCACTTCAACTTCGAGCTGGTACGAGTATTGGAAAACTTCAGAGAGATGGTGGTGATCAAATTCAGCCATCGTGGCCTCTTTCAGAAACTCGCAGCGTAAAAAAACATAGGGGAAGCCCAGAAATGCCATAGTCAGAGGACTATAGACCATAGGTTTTTCTTCATTGAAGCATTCCTCCAAATCTGATAAGCACTCAAGATTATCTTCTTCCTCCTCTATCAAAGCTTTATGATTTTTTATGATGGTTTTTTGAGTCTGTAAATTATCCATTATATGCGTTGAGATCCACGTGGGGGTCAAGAGAATCCCTAGGGTCTCCACTTTTGTTACACCTTTTGAAAGTGCGCTGATCTGACACATGGCACCTTCCATGGCTCTATTTCTTTGCTTTGAGTCGAATCAATTTGGGCTCGATTTTGACTTTACCAAGTTAGCTTTCTTCATTTATCTGGTGTGGAAGGTCATGTTTGATCAAAATTTTCCCAAGGGGAAAAATTGGATAACAATTTGGAGACTCACGGGATCACCTGCATGCTAGGTGGAAGATCAGTTGCCTTGAAGTATCCATTGGGCATAGAGTCATGAACGATAGCTTGATACTGATCTTGCATGTTAAATCTTTAACCTACCACACTACTTGTACTCTCAATTTTCATAATAAAATATTGAAAATGAGGTTTCTGAGAGTAGAAAATTGTCTTGACCTAGAGTTTTCACCTTTTCCTAAAATGGACTGTTACGACATTCACTTGGAGGCACACTGAACTACATAGTGATATAAACTTGTAGCAACAAGACATGTGTTGAAGTGCTTAGGGAAATTAAAACCTACACTACAACAAGACAAAGTTCACACACACTTAGAGGAATTAAAATCCTAGGCTAATATTTACAAGGGTGAAACCTTTTCCTTTCAGTAACAATGTTTAAGATAGATTTTGTTAACCAGAATTGGAAAATCCTCTCCCACCAAGGTAGATAATTGGAAGGCATTGCTACTTTTACATCCTGTGACCGTGTAGGGGCCACTCCAAATGGAATCAAACTTGGAATGCCTACCCGGTTTTGCCAGATTTGCATCCCATTTCAGAACTAGGTCCCCTTCCTGAAAGGTCCTTGCTCTTTCTTTCTTGTCAAACCATCTTTTAACCAAGGCTTGATCTTTCTCTATCATTTGAACTGCATGTTCTCTATTTCTTCCAATTCCATCATTTCTGCATACCTAGCCTCCATTGGCTCAAACTCAGACAACTCCAACTGCTTCATGAGCTCCAATGCAAGTAGCTCTAATGATATAGAAAACACTACCTCTTTCCCATAGACCAAATTGTAAGGGGAATTACCTATTGACCTCTTTGGTGTGATCCTGTCAGCCCATAATGCTGATTTGAGCTTGGTATGCCATGTCCTTTGATTTTCATCTAGATTCCTTCTGATGATCCTTATCAAATTCTTATTTGTGGACTCTGCCTGCCCATTACCTTGCGGGTAATAGTTTGAAGAGGTTCTCAAGTAGGTTCCATTCTTGATAGCCCATTCTGTGATCTTGGAACCTAGGAATGCTAATGCATTGTCTGATATGATAGTTTTCGGTACTCCAAACCTAGTCACTATCCCTTCATAAAAGTCTAGTATGCTAGACTCGTTTGCTTCCTTGAGCGCTACCGCCTCGGTCCATTTGGTGAAATAGTCTGTAGCTGTGAGAATCCACTTGTGACCTTGGCTTGAGTTTGGATTGATGACCCCAATGAATTCCAATCCCCATTGCATGAATGGTTGGTCAACTAAAATTGGGTGCAATGGAAGTGCTTCTAACTTTTCTTTACCTGTGAAGAATGCACATTTTTGCACCCTTTTATCCATGTGCAACAGTCACTAAATGTTGTGGGCCAATAATAACCCACCTTCATTATCTTGAGAGCCATTACCTATAGGGAAAAATGACCTCTGACCTCTCCATCATGGAAGTCCCGTAACACCTTTTCAATCTGACCTGTTCCAATGCATCTTAGTAGAATGCCATTGATGTCTTTCTTGAATAAGACACCATCAATAAGCATATATGGAATGGCTTGTAATCTGAAGTATCTCCTCTTTGATTTTCTCATTTTTGGAGGACATAGGCTTGTTTGTAGGAAGTGTATCATGTTTTAATTCCAACAAGGAATAGGAAAATTATCATTTTCTTATTCTCGACCATCTTGTAGTACCAAAACAACCCCATTGTCATTACTTGCATCAACTTGTTGGCTCGATACTAGCTGTTCACATAGTCCTTTTCCATGAACTAGCTTAGTGACCTTAATTTCAATGTCATATTCCATGACACGAGTGATCCATCCTGCATGTTTCTCATTTAGATCCTTTTTTAGAAGAAAGTCCTTGACACCAACATGAGACACTACTAGTTGAATTTTATTGTTTGAGACCAAGTGTTTGAACTTCTTTAAGCTCCTAATGACAACAAGAACATGTTTTTAAATGAAAGAATATTTTACTTCATAATCTTCCATGCTTTGACTGAAGAATACTATGGGCTGTTCTAAACCTTCCCTATTCAGCTGTAGGTTGATAGCTAATATTGTGTCTGACCCTCCAAAAGCATACAACATGAAGCCCTTTGAGAAGTCTAGGTTAATAAGAGTTGAGGCTTGTGATATTACATGCTTGATAGCCTCAAAAATCTCTTTTCCTTTTGATGTCCATTTGAATGCAAGAATATTTTTCAACATCATTGTTAAAGGCTTCACAAGAGTGGAAAAATAAGGCACAAATCTGCAGACAAATTTTATCCTTCCCAAGAAGCTTTGGAGAGATTTCTTGTGATGTGGTAATGGAAGTGTTTGGATGGCTTCAACTCTTTTAAGATCAATTGTCGATCCTTGTTTTAAGAAAATGTGGCTTAAAATTTTTCCCTCGTGTGCCAAAAATACACACTTCTTTGGATTCAATGACACTTCAAACCTTCTGCACCTTTGAAATACTTTACTGAGGTGAAAGTGGTGGTTTTCTACATTCTTCGAGAAGATGGTGATATCATCTAGATATACCAACGCCATCTTGTTGATTAAGCCCTTGAATGCCATATCCATAGCTCGCTGAAATGTTGCTCCAGAATTTGACAATCCAAATGGCATCTTCTTGTAAGCATATGTGCCCCACTTAGTGGTGAAAGCTGTTTTGAACTGGTCATCTTCTTTTACCATTATCTGATTATACCTCGAGTAGCCATCGAGGAGGGAAAATCCTTTCAAGCTGGATACCACTTGCAAGATTTGTTCCATTGAAGGGAGTGGATAGTGGTCTTTAAGAGATGTCATATTCAAGTCTAGGAAGTCCACGCAAAACCTTATTTCTCTATTCTTCTTCCTGACTGGGACCAAGTTGGCAACCAAGCTCAAGTGCTTGATTAGAAATATAATGCTTTCCTCTATTAGCTTGTTTAGCTCTTTCTTCATAAGAGGCTCAATGTTTGGGTTGACTGGTCTTTGCTTCTGCCTGATAGGCTTAGCATCTAGATCCAGTTATATGGTATGTTGTGCCAGCTTTGGATTGAATCCTCGTAGGTCCTCATGGCTGCAAGAAAATAATATGGGAATTCTTGACAAAGTTGAATGAATTCATATTTTTCTTGTTGGGTACTTACCTTGCCAATTTGCAATGTCTTGCCTTCAACTACTGAAATGGGCTCTGAATCTTCACCCTTTACCTGAATGTTTTCCTTCTCTTTCTGGAATTGATCATTCGAGTTGAAGATTTACTCCAAAGTTACAAGTCCCTTTGGTAATTTTTTGGTTCTCAGCTATACCACTTGGTCACCATAATGTTGTTCCAACTTGTCTTGGTTTCTGGTGGAGAAATCAGCTTCTTCTTGTAGAAAATTAACAATTTGCTGATCATTCTCGAAGACTTGCTAACTTGTGTTGTTGTCTGGAACAACTGGCCTTACAACCACTTCGATATGAGGCTAGGGTTTCTCATTTTTTATAATTTCCACAACATCAAATGCAGCCCCAATCACTTGTCAGCTCTATCTGTTGCTTCATTCTTGTTTCTTGGGATGGAATTGATGCCTAAAGATTCAAAATATTCAATGAGATCCCATACCTGATTCTTGTAGTTCTTCAAAAAATCATTCTTGGGAAAATTTTTTCCTTTGACTTGGTTTACAATAAGCTCACTATCACCAAAGACTTGCAAATTTCTAATAATTCTCTTTCTTGCCTAATACAATCCGTGAATCAAGGCTTTATAATTGGCCGTGTTGTTTGAAGAAGCAAATTGGAAATGAAAAGTTGTGTAATATTTTGTACCTTGAGATGAAAAAATCATAGTTCCTCCTCCTGTACCTTGTCTACTTCTATAACCATCAAAGAATAACTTCCATACTGCATTATCATCCTTGCGGTCTGGCTTGGTGATGCTTGGGAGAGGGTGATTCTCTTCATGCAAACAATAAAATCCTAACTCAACTTCTTCTATCTCCTTGTATGGATCAAATGCATGCCTTTTTTTCTCCCATTCGTCAAGAGTAAAGTCAGGAATGCATCCGAATTTGGTATCTACTTCTAGATCAGTTGAACACTCCTCCTGATCGAAGGTTGAGCAATTTACATTGATATGACTTGGCACATGAGGCTCAATGTGAAATTTTTCAATTGGTTATGACCTGATGGTTTCCTTGGCTCCATACCTTGTTATGAATAACATCTGTGACTAATCTACTGATATATATCCACCAATTTTGGCAGTGAATTCTCTTGACAAACACAGTGCAAAGAGTGGTGGGAGGTCATTTACAGACATATCTTGCAAGACTATGAAATTTGGATAGATAGGTAGTGTTAGGATTAAACCTATGATGACCCCATCCATTCCTACTGCTATCCCATCTAGTTGCAATACTCCTTTCAAAACCGGCTCATACTTTAGACCCAATTAATCTAGTATTTTCTTCAACATTGAGCTACTTGCTCTCAAATCAATAATGAGATATAGAATGGAGGGCACTTCAAAATCTTACCTTGGTTGCCTCCATGGACTCCTTCTTGATGAGTTACATTGGTAAGAACTTTTTCATGTTGATTGGGTGACTGATTTGATGTTGACCAATCTGCCATAACAACTTACAATAGGTCTCTTTGTCCTAGGATAGCTGATGACTCCAACATCAAGATGTTTACATTTGTTTTCTTCATCTGCTTAATGATGAATGAAGATGAGCTATCCTTATGTTTCCCCTTGCTCTACACATTCTTCTCTTGCACATGCACTATTATAACCGGTGTTGGAGTTGGTATACAAGGTGGCTTGGGTTGAGATTACACATTGAGAGCCGCACTTTGATTGTTAACACCTTATGGAGTAATAAGAGGCTTTGGATCATTTGAATTGGATGAATTTCCTTCTCCAATATTTCTTTTCTTGGACTGTGTATTGGCTACTACACTTTGAGAAGGGGCTTGATTAATACCACATAAATCTTCAGCATGCCAATTGAAAAGTGTGGTCTCCTTCAAAGGTGCCTCTTGCTGAGTTGCATCCTACTGCTAATTTCCTTCTTGGCTTGTCTCTTGTTCAACACCCATTGTTTTCACCATCAGAGCTTGATTCAAAGCACCATTAAAACACATTGAATGATTATGAGGTTGATTGCATGGGAAACACCAGTCATATTCCTGAGCCTTGTCATTTTGTACTGGTACCAGGGCTCTAGATGTGGGTGCAACATTAGGATTGTAAGGCTGGAATGGCCTATTAGTAGGAGGCCTAACTTGGTTCTGATTTGCAGCTTGGATGGGTGGTCTATTAGACTAATATGGAGGCCTATTGGGTTGAGTTTGAGGCTGATATTATCTAAAATTTTGAGATTACTACCTCTTAAGTGTCACTAACTCATTTCCTAAGTTTTTCAGTTACTTCATGACTTCTTGGAGCTCATTTGAGGTGCTAGAATATGAGGTAGATGCTTTAGTTGAATTCGGATTTCTTGGGGTAGGAATGGGAGCTAATGTGGGTGCTTGACTAGTGCTTGGAGTTCCTAGTTCTTGATATAGAGGCATAGGTGGCATAGGTGCAAGTTTACTAGCTTGAATTAAATAATTTTCAGCTCTAATAGTAATGCTATAGGCTGCAGGTAAAATTATACCTCCCATAGATTAAATCATCATGGAAATATAACAATTTAAAGCTTTATGGAAGTATAAGAAAGCACCTTCAGCTGTTGGTCTCATGGCTAATGAAATCCTATTGTAGACACCTATTTTTGGGTACAGCGTCCCTCTGTCATCTTACATCCATTCACTTCTCACTCTTACTTTTCTTTTTCTTAAATTAAATGAAATCCCATCTATTTGCTCACCTTATTTAATTAATTATCAAAGGGGCTCTATGTGGACTCATTTGATAATTCAGGGTTTTGGCATTATCCCCCATCTCTCACAAATTATTCAAAACATGGGCAATAATGCACCCATTTGACATCCCACTCTCAAAAAAAAAGAGAATACATTATTTCACCTAATATCCCTACCTCTTATCACATCCTTATCTTTTTCCTTACTTTAAGTCAAATTGTGAGCCCCATGTGATCACATCACTTCTTTTAATCCAGGTTACTTTACTCAATCATGAATATCTTTTAACCTGCAGTCTAATCTCACCATTAAGCTATAAATATGGGGTTTTCCCTATATTTCAGGATACCTGGAGAACAAAAGACCTAGACCTATAAAGAAGGACTTGGACCAGAGGAAGAGAAAGAGCTTAATTAAGTTCTGCAAGTTTGAGGTAGAAATCTTTGCCATGGCTCGTTATCTTACCATCTTGATGCCCAATTCATCTCCATAGCATAGCACAAGCTAAGTCCCCTCGTAGTTACTTGTCATTTTATATTCCATTATTTCTACATGATAATTACTATTCATGATCTATTATTATCTTGTCTAACACGAGGGTTGACATCCTCCAAGGGAATTAATATCCTCTTGGAACTAGTATTGTTCGAGAAACCCCTGCATATTGTTATCTAATCTTATTTGTTTCAGTTTTACAAATCTAGCTTCTTTATATCATACATTTATCTTCTTTGTGCCCATAAAACCACATCCGCATCTGAGGTCCTAAGCCCTCCATTATTCAAATTTGCTGGTGGCTTCCTATATTGGCCTCCACCCTACTCGAGAATGAAGTTTCCTGTACAACATTTGGCACATTCGATGGGACCAGATCCTAGATCTGGTCATTTTGTTTTTTTTTTTTACTCATATTTTCTAACTTTCTTGTTTATAATATCTTAGTATTAGATGATTTCAGGTTAGTACGGTCACTCATTGAAACCACCAGGTGGTACATGCTCTGCTTGTTTTTTATTGACATCTACCTGCATGGGATATGAATCCAGAAATCAACCTTACTCACCTAATTTTTTTCATGTCATATATTTTGTAAATATTTCATTTGTAATCTTACTCGTTTACAGGATTTAATGTGATCCCACCATGTGGTGTCCTTTGTACATGTGATCGTTTTTTTCGTCATTGAGGTAAGTTTGTTGTGTTGTTTGGAAAGGGCGTATACTTGGTATTGAACTTTCATGTTATTGCTATTTTAAAAAATAAAAAAATACAAAACAATTAACACAATTAAAAAATATTAAATTAAATTATAAAAATAAAACAAAATAAAAAAACTTTTAGAATCCTAACTAAGCCATCTCCACTCCCCTTGGCTCACCTACCTGTTCAACTGTTTATTAACCATTTCACGACACCCATCTCTCTCTTCTCCTTAGTTCACCACAAACACTCCACTCTCCACCCAAATCCCATTTCCAACTCGGCTTCTCTCTCTAATCAACCAC
Organism: Taxus chinensis; assembly: GCA_019776745.2. NCBI lineage: Eukaryota > Viridiplantae > Streptophyta > Pinopsida > Cupressales > Taxaceae > Taxus > Taxus chinensis. Next base: position 57,985,721 of record CM034153.1, read on the forward strand.
CTCATATCTGGATTGTTTTACCCATACTCCTCAATCCTCCCTAATCTCCCTTCCACCCAACTCACTTCCCTTCCCACTTCTACTTTCAAATCTCCTCAACCCCATCACTCTTCTTCCCAGTCGCTCAGCCAACTCACCAACCCATTCTACCCCACTCTCTACCCTGAGTCCCTCCTCCTCACTGCTCTTCTACCTGAGCTCCCATATTCTCCACACACTGCCAAACTCTGCTTCACTCCAAACTCACTGATTCCCTCACCTATCTCTCTTCTCCTCTCCTTAGCCACTCATCCATCCGAACCTATTCCCAACTTCAACTCCCTTCTCTCCATGCAGGTACTCCCATGCATCCATTCTTCCCTGCCTCATGCCTGGAAAAAGATAATAAAACAATAGTAAAATACGAGTTATATATATATATATATATATATATTTTATAGTGCATGTAGACATTACTACCACTACTCTCCCTTCCAACTACTAACACATATCTCCCTCTCTCCACGCTCCTATCTTACTCTTCCCCAAAGAATCCTCACTTCCACCCCATCTCCAATTCCTTACACCACTCTGCATCTCAACTGTTCTCTTCCTTGAGCTATCCTCTCCCACGCTGAGCTCTTCATATCCCCACCTTCCTGAGATATTCTCCCACTCCCATACCCATGCTCTGTCCTTTCTACTCATCCCCAATTCCAAACATACCTCATCTCACTTGGCACATCCATCTACCCAATCCGCATAACTCTCCACCTGCTCCAATGTTCTACATGTCTAACTGTTTCCAGCTTCGTTTCAAATTCACGCAAGCTCTATGGGAAGTAAATGTACAATCTTGTTATAGAAAGTTGGATCCCAAATCTTTAGAACATGTTTATAATAGTTCCTTTTATACAAAATGTTTATAATGCCATAGCTAATTATATATTCTCGTTCATATTTTCTACGATTCTCACATTGTAGCCGATTATATATTCTCATTTAGATTTTTTGTGATTCTCACATCGTAAACGATTATATATTTCTCGTTTAGATTTTCTGTGAGTCTCATTATGTAATCAAACATGTGAAGAGCCATGTCCATGTGCAATCTAACCAACCATTTTAAATCTACCCATCCTCCCAGATTCAACTTTTAACTTTGCTTTTCCTAAAGGCAAGATTTGATTTGGTTTACCTTTCCATCAAAACGATCCACCATTTTTGTAAATTGATCTACCTTTTGGAAACACTCTTCCCCACGTAGAATGACCCATTGGTGCTTTCTATGGTGGGAAGTCAATTTGTTGGTCCCACACGCATGGATGAGTAAAGTTGAGACACCTTTTGCATGTTTGACTGAAAAATAGTCCAACTGTAGCATGGACACACACCAATAACCTATAAAGCGAGATTTATGTGTGTAAACTGTTCCACTTGAAGGACCAAATGCATCCCTTGTCTCAAATCGATTTCGAATCAATTAATTTGCTTCAAGTTATTTTCGTAAAGTCCATTTCATAGCTTTTTTCATAGATTATTATTATTATTATTATTATTATTGCAGATAGTTTATAGTGTATCTTAGCATTTAATAGTTTATTTCACCGTTTGTTTTTTATGTTTATTAGTTCATAGTCTCTTTGATCATTTATTTTAACAAGGATATCAGTTCTTAATTTATCTCTTAGTTTATGGTCTACTAATAACTTTCGTAGCTTATTCCCTCTTATTGTATATGAATGTCGGTCTAGGATTTTTATTAATTAATTAGGTTCATTATAGTTATTTTTTGTACGAAGTAACTTTTTGAAAACATCTATATCACCTTTCTTAACCATATCAACTAATTACATTTATCTTATTTTCTAGGTGAAATCAACAAATTCGTGACCATCCAACAATGTTGTCAGATATCACTTAAAAAAAACACGCATAAAATCTCTTTCACTAGACCCCTCCTGCAGTCATAAATGGTGTAATTTTAGGGTACCCGGGCATTTCGGGCCACTAACTGGCACTTTCAAAATACATCACTATCACACGCACTTAAATAACCAAGAAAAGTGATTCTCCAGGTATTCCTCATTTTTCTCTATTTTCTCTTTTCTGCATTAAATTTTCCCTTTTCTAAGTGATTGTCCACATCGAATGTTATATTTCATTTTGGATTAAAAGGAACATTTCTTTTTTGCATCCTTCTTGATCACATAGCCTAAGTAAAGGATTTAACTCTCTACATTTCACTTATCACACACTACTTGATACTGCATAAATATAACTAACACATCAAAACATTCCTGTCACCTGGTGAACTAATTGGGACTTAGACACCCAACACAAAATCATCTCAGACATCTCCCAATCCATAACTACATGAAACTAGTCTTAGAATCCTTTAGGCACCTTCATTATCCATTTTACCTTACATCTCGAAATTAATCACGATGATAAAAAATATGCTGCTTGATTTGTTTGTCAACAAAATACATAAACAAATGTTTCTCTATTTCACACCTATTGTCGCTCTCTCTTAAATCGAAACGTCAAAACAATTTACTCCATCCAATGACATTACTACTCCTAACGATCTCACCCAACAAGATTCTAAACTCAAAACCACATCATCATTCACCCAACCTCCAATCTCCATGGTCTCACCTCATGAGAACCATGTCATCCAAGATCACTCCTATCTTAAAACTAACCCCCATATCTCTTCCCAGGCTCATCTTCCTAAACCAACTGCACCACCACCTCCCGCTCCTCTAGAGACACTTGGGCCTCCTCCTAACCCCATATATGACTTCTTACTCTAAAAATATCCTACAATTTCTCAATCCTCTCAATCTCCTAAATTGGTGGATCACATTCCACCCACATCCCATTTTGACAATTCCATTAATAGGTATGTCCAACCATCTCAACCTCTTCACACTTACATTCATGCCCATCGTATGCTTCAACCATCTCAAACTCTTAACACACATATCCCCTCATCAAACTCCTATTTCAACATCACCTGCAATAATCCAGACACATGTTAGTCCTTCCATCTCCCCAAACACCTACATATCTACAAATTAACAACATCAAACCATTCCATAAACATCATATCAAACTTATCAACCACCTTATCAGATGCTTCCCCAACTACCCACACACCCAAAAACACACATTCACCTTATCAAAACTTTTCAAACCACATAGCTAATCCAATCTGAACCTTACAACACCTCGAGTGATTCAATTCATGCCTTAATGAATCGGTTAGCCAGTTTAGAAACTATTACCTTGTCACCCAAGAAAACCTTATCCTATGAACACATCTATAATGAACCCATTCATCCATCAGTTCCAATGAAACCCTACCCTCCTCATCAGAAACTTCCCGCATTTACTAAGTTCAACAAAAAGGAAGATCCCCAACAACATCTCCTCACATTTAAGCACACGTGTTGTCTTATTGCACATGATCATGATCTACTTCTTCACACTTTCCCCATGTCTTTGTCCGGTCATGGGTTGGATAGGTACAACAATATCCCGTGAAATTCTATATTCTCCTTCACTCAATCTGCATAGTTATTCTTAGAACACTTTTCTATTAATATCACATGCAAAACCACTATCACTGACCCATACACCATTCAACATTATGAAGACAATCCCATCGCCAACTTCATCGCATGATGGCGTGGTGTTATAAACCAACTATCCTTCACTATCCCACAAACCGAATTCATAAAATTATTCTCACGTTTGTGTGTAAAACATATATCATCTACTTTGTAGATCCAATCATTCTAAACCTTTAATGAAGCTTTCATAATGGCTCTTAAGCTCCAAACCCATGCCATTCAACAGTTTCATCTCAAACTCAGATCAGCTAAACCTAAAGTTGAATCTGCCAAACAATTCACACATAATGACAAGTTTAAGGGTGCAACCAACACTATGGTTATTCAAACCTCACCCCCATCTATGTCCAACACATGGTATCAACAATGAGCCCCTCAGTCAACAGTCAATTACACTCCTTTAGGAGAATTGTATAGTTTTGTATTGGATAAGTTGATGATCGTGAACTCCATCCAACTTCCTCCCATACGACCCGTGGACAACTCGCAAGCCAAGCCTATTTGGTATCATGAGGCCCGCTATTGTAAATATCATCGAGTCAAAGGTCATACCATTGAGAGATGTCATTCCTTCAAAGACCATGTACAACAACTCATAAATCAAGGGGATATCCAAATCTATAGCTCCACTATTCAAACTTTAACTAATCAACCACCAACAAATCAAGCCACGCTCTTTACATCTAAACTGTTGAATGCTTACACTATTAACACTGTCAATCCATTTTATCACTAACTATGGATGTTCCTATAGTGGACATTATTCCCATCCCTTATGTGGAACCTTTCACACCCACATCAACTTTCACTACCTTTCCTAAACCTACACCTTCTCCTATCCTTGTCACATCCACATCAAATTTGACTATACCATCCACTTCTACCACTTCAAACATACCCCAATCTACCACATTAGATTCATCCTTAGCACTTATTTCAACCCCATTCATATCCACACATATCCCTACATCTCTCCCACCTATTTCTTCACCCACATCTGCCTCAAATACACCTGTTACTACACCTACATTAGTCACAACCATCCCAACAAAACTCAGTTCTACTACATGCACCCTTACAACCCTACCTCCGACGTCAACCCCCTTAGCAAACATATCATTCTTACCCCTAGAAACATTTATGAAACAACCAGTCCCATCTACTTCTACATCCAAAAATGCTTCTGCATTTGCTGCATTACCCATAATGTCTACTCCATCGGTTATCACATCACTCCAAGTATCCCAAAAATTCCTACATATTTATCTATGCCAACGACCCCTATATCTATCATACCAACAAATACACCTATCCCTACCTTGACATCTTTACTTATATCTTCACCCGTGGCCGCATCACCCAGTCTACCCCAATACTCTTTGCCTAATTTGTCTGTCACACCAACCAAATCCTCTTGATCTGCAACCCTATCAAAGATACCCTTTGAAACATACACTAAACTACCACATCCACCTAAATCAAATAAATATTATTTACCTTCTTCCTACACAAAGTCAACTCTTTCCATGCTAAAACCAAAACAATCCACATCTCACATTAATATCATTAATCACATCATACAAACACCTATCTCTCCATTAACTTCCTCTTCTTGTTTTAGGAAATTTTATCCATTAATAACCACACCACCACTATCAGATCCTCTGGTTGAAATAATAATCTTCCTTGCTAGAGGTAAATCTTCTCAGTTGAAGTCTAAGGCTTGGGGAAAAAATCCCTGACAGTCCCCTTCGTATCCTCGAAAGCATTCAGGATTTCCCTCTTCTCAACAATCCAATGCCACAACATCTATGTTAGGATCAATCTCTCCATCTACGACATATTGTAACAATTGATCCACATCCAAACAGTAAAATCCTTCAACCAAATTTGGTTTGTCCTCCAAAACACCAAATTCACCCATCCAATCTACATCCACTTTTTCAACTCCAAGTTGAGATATCATATCAAAACCCACAAGAGTTACCTTCCCCATGACACTTCAATCAGGTCTTACACAGATATCTTTCAAGATTTAACAAGAATATCTGCCATCACACTTCCTCCCATTAAATCCTTTAGTCCCTATGGTACCAAGCCATCATGATTCAATCCTAATTACATTTGTGCTTATCATCATACCTCGGGCCATGACAACGAACATTGTAAGGCATTTCGGAAAATAGTCCACAACCTTATTGAGAAAGATGATTTCCTCATTTAGGGTAAAGTTCCTTCTTCATCTACATTGAATCCAATTCATATCCCATCTGTCAGATCTCCCACAGCTCCTCCATCCACATCATCCCTTAACATCCCTCCTGCACATGAAATTCCTCCTAAGGAAGGTCCTCCATTTTTCATCAATACCGCTTATCTTACTAAGCACACTTGTGGTCGCCGATCGTTCACCCTGTCCAAATCTAAAACAATCTCATCTAAAATCTTTCGACATCCTTTAACTCCTTCACATTTAACTTATTAGGGGAACAACCTTCCCTTACCCTTGAGCATATCATATGTACAACTCCCTTGTTACTAGGGGACTTCTCTCTTTGACATTATTTTGTCTACCTCCTTCACATTCATCCAATCTAAACTATTTTTTCCCAAATCCTCACTCATTTTAAGTCCACCATTGTGGACATATTTATGCCTCTTTTGGGGAATCATATTTTTCATTGAAATCCTCTTTTGAGGCCATATTTACCTCTTCATTGAGGGCCCCTTTTTACCTAAGTCCATCATTGTGGACATATTTATGTCTCTTTTGGGGCATGATTGTGGTTATATTTGTGTCTCTTTTGAGACACCGTTTATTTCATAAAGTCCTCCTTTGAGGCCATGATTGTCCTTCTATGTTTATGTCTCTCTTGGGTATCATTTATTTTCATCAAAATCCACCATTGTGGTCATATGTTTGTTTCCATCAGGACACAATTTTATTTCCTGCTTGTCTATCATCTCATCTTATTGTAACCTCATTTTCCTCCCTCTCTTGGTGGTAAACCAGAGACATAACCTCTTAATGCATATCACTTGCGACCATTATACTATTAGCATATTTACCAATGATCACTTAGTTATATCCTTAGATCATTCCTCCATCCTTAGCTCCTTCTATTTGTTATTGTAATAATTTGAATTATGTGGTCTGCCTTCACTACTTTGATATGACCTCGTAACCATTACATTTGTCACCTTCTCATTCTCCTATTGCAGCCATGCAAAGGGTCCAGGGTGTCTCTTGTACATTCCTTATCCCCTCTTAAGTGGTTTACTTAGCTATTCCCAGCTCTCCCCCATGTGAAGCTCAAATTCACATATGCAAAAGGCAAAATCAAAGTTATCAAAAACAGACTGATCCCTCGAAGGACAGTTGTTCATACAAAAAAAAGAAAAAAAAGAAAAGCATACAAAGAAAAATCAAAATAAATAGACCGATCCCTTGAAGGAAGGCTATCATATTATTCTTGCCATCTATATTATGTATAAAGTAGACCATACCCTTGAAGGATGGCTACTCTATTATTATGGCATCTGGAAGGTTTTCCACATTGATCAACCTTTCTTTATCAACATTTTCAGAAATCTTCTATTGTTCTTTCGCTTTCCCGGAGCTAGGGCATAGACTTAAGGAACACCACCTTTGGAGATCCCTCTTCCCGCGTACAAGTTACATCTCAATCCCTTTGTCATGTCAACATTAGGATTATGAGCATCTTTCATCCATATTTCCCTCATGATCTTTTGGTATAACTAACTATCATTGGTTATGTATTAACACCTGCTATTGGCAGCAAGTGCAATGCCTTGAGTGGTAACCCTTTCTTATTTATCTCCAATCTAGTTCGAAACATATTTTCCTTGTACGCCCTTGGTATAACTATGTTTCTTTCATCTCATCCAAATCATCTTTTATAAAAATCACATCAAATTTCACACTATTATATCCATAATCTCCATGAATGCATTTGCAAATACACTTTTCGGTTTGTGAATTCTACTTGATCACCATTACAGTTTGTGAATCCTACTTGAGGATCCTTCTCAAGGAAAGTTCATTATCCTGTAGCTCCTTATCTCTCAACATGTTCAACAACGTCTTTGATCCATTGCTCCTCACTCTCCATTTCCACTCATCACCATTTGTCTCCACATCATCCTTCTCACCTTTCTGTCCCCTTTCACCACGTCAGAAATCTTACTTGTCTTTCCTCTTGAGTTTCCCTTTCACTCTTTTGCTTTCAGTTTGACAATCTTACTTAACCATCCATACACCAAAGAATCTTAGTTAAGGTATATCTTCTTCCTTGGATCCTCTTGCTGTAGAAGCTTCTCCACCATTTCCTCTTTCAACAGATGACAATCACCACCACAAATGTCTTTCCACTCCTCCTTTTCCACTTAACACTCTTGCATCATCACTACCACCACGTGGGCATCCCAATTAAGGATTTCCCTTACACTCTCCATCTACACTGCATATGTTCCTCCATCCACTCATGTCACACTCCTTTGTTTCCTTGTTATCACCTTGATATCACCTCCTTTCATCTCTTGTTCCATTTTGGTATACACTGCTTAGTCTTTTCATCATCCTTCTTCTTCTTCAGCTTGGCGATCCTACTTAACCATCCCCATCGCAGGGAAATCTTACTTAAGAGTTCCTCTTAAGAATGGTTTTCCATCTGACCCTTCCACCTCCCATCATATCTTCCTCATCTTCTATCTCCCACCTCTCATCGTACTTTTCCACTCTAACTAACCATTCCACACTTGTATCCAATACAATGTTATTCTTTCTCCTTCCATATTTTCACTGTCGGTTTGGTGACTTACTTAAATCCTCCTATGACATGAAGATCTTACTTAAGAGTCCCTCTTAAGAATGATCAGTCATCCTACACTCACCCACTACCCCACATTCTCTCCATCTACATTTTCTCATCATTCCCCATCATCACATCCTCTCACCTCCTCTTTCATTCTCGCAAACACCACTTCCTACTGGTCCCTTTTTCATCTCCATCATCCATAATCTTACTTAACCATTGCTTCTCCATTCATTTTGTGTCTTGTTTCTTCATTTTTCTCTCATTCATTCTCATCCACTGCATCCTCTCCTTGTCTTCATCTTCCTACACATCATTATCCCTCTTTTCTTTACTCTTTCCACTCCATCTTCTAGAGTTCTCCCACATATCTACCCCCATAATTTCCTGTCATTGTCATTGATCTTCCCCTAACATTATTTCATCATCATCTTCTATTTCCACACTAATAATTATCGGTGAAATTCTCCTAAAAATCACTCATCCCCATTCTACATAGCCTGAATCCTTTTCTTTGACCTCCTCCATTCTATCTTCATTTGTTTCTTCCTATGTGCCCTCTAATCATTATTGGGGGAATTCTCCTAATGTCCCTTCATTGGCATTCCCCCTCCCATTCTTCATTTACTTTCTGCCTCGTCTCATCTTTTGTCCCATATTTTCCTACTGATCATTATCGGTGGATTTCTCCTAACATCCATTCACTAGCATTGCCTCTCCTATCCCTTCCTTTCTTTTTCCTCGCCATCTCTCCATCTTCCATTCTTCCTTGTCAATTTCTTCATTGTCTTCATCATACATCCTCTCTCTATTTTGTCATCATCAACTTATCCTCATCTCATGCATCTCCATTTTTTTCCAATCGATGTCATTCCTCCCCTCAAACTTCTCTTTACATTCCTTATGTTTCTCACTCTTTATCAAATATCTTCATTCTTGGTTCCCTTCCTTCTGCATAATTTTCTTCGTTGTCTTCTCCTCCTTTCTGATCCTCATCTTATTTCACTTCCTCTACATCATCCTTCTCCCTATTTTACCTCACACTTCCTCCTTACTTCCCCATCGATAACCTGAATCTTCAGCGTTGTCCCATCTCCTTTATCATCTCATCATCCACATGCATTTCCATGTGGTCAGTTCCATATTATTTTCCTTGGATTTCCTCACTATGATTTGTTTCCTTCAATTTTCTTTTCTCTATCATCTCTTTCATTTTCCATTACCTCTCTTCTTTCCTCTGCTTCATCCTCCTTTACACCTTTCATTTTAAATAACTCTCTTTCTTTTTCATAATTTCACCCTCTGCTCTGTCCTTTTCTTGTCTTCTCTTTGCTTGTCCTTCTTCATTTCCCCTTTCTCTATAATCCTTATTTTTTATCTTCTTCCTCCCCTTTCATTCCTTCTTTTCTCCTCCTCCATCGTCTCTGTCCCTCTATTCCATACCCCTATCACCTTCACATTCGATCTTTCTTACTCTTCTCGTAATCAACCAATCCTCCTGTCTATTACCTTTTCTCTTTCTCAACATCCCTCACACCTAGCATTCATGGTCAATGCCAATGTTTCTCCGTTTATGTACCACCATCGATCCATTTCATTACCGTTCTTGTTCTTCTCTCTGCAACATTGACCTCTTCTCTTTTTGAGAACCCTTTCATGTCTTTTATCTTTGTCAGTCCTCTCGTAGGGACATCATCATATCCATTTATAAGAATCTCTTCCTATCTTCCTTTGACATTTTTGTCTTGGAAGATACCATAACGGCCATCACCTATCTGATCTTGTTCTCTTCCATGAATATTTGCTCTACTTTTTTTTGTCACAAAAGTATCTTGACTTCTTATCCTACTTATCGAAGAAATGAGACTTCTTTGTCTTCTTCACCTTCTTATTTTCTAACACTTATGCATCTTTCCTATGAAACATGATTACCATCATATTTATCACCCTTTTAGGAAATTTTATCTCACCTTTCTATCCTATCTTCTCATCATGTGCACATTTATGAGTATTCCCCCTAGGATATCTTATTTCAACATCCATCTATGTCTTATGTTGGGGCACCTTTTCATCCTTGTACTTGTCAACACATATAACTCACTTTGTGTCCTTCTCGTGTCTTGTGCTGGGGCATCACTATCTTCATCCACGTCCCTTTTACAGGCACATGATTTTTCGTATGATTCCTCATAGACAAAGGATTGTGCACAAATTTCACATTCAGTTGTACATATTTTGATGTTTTCCTATGACCCATTGGTCATCTTGGTTTACATCCATACTGTAGTGGTCTTCACCCACTCACTGGTCTGTAGAACATTGTCGTTTGTCTCCATTGAGACCGTAATTTTCCTCTACCGATGTGATATTGGAGTCACCGCCATAGTTTTTGTTCATTGTTATTGTGATCCTTTTTTTTCCTAGGGCATCTTGCCTTTGGTCATGTCTTCATCCATCCTCTGACACATATTTCATCTAACCCTTTTTGTTTTTGTCTCATGGCTTGCTATCGCAAACCACTCAACAAAAAGGGGAAAATGTAGACACCTATTTTTGGGTATAGCACCCCTCCGTCATCTCACATCAATTCACTTCTCACTCTCACTTTTATTTTTCTTAAATTAAATGAAATCCCATCTATTTTCTCACCTTATTTAATTAATTATCAAAGGGGCTCCATGTGGACCCATTTGATAATTCATATTTTTGGCATTATCCCCCATCTCTCACAAATTATTCAAAACATGGGTAATAATGAACTCATCTAACATCCCACTCTTAAAATTCAAAAAGGAAATACATTATTTCACCTAATATCCCCACCTCTTATCACATCCTTATCTTTTGTTTACTTTAAGTCAAATTGTGAGCCCCAAAGGATCACATCATATCTCTTAACTCTGGTTACTCTAACCAACCCTGGTTACTTGTTAACCCTAATCTAACCTCACATCCAAGCTATAAATATGGGTTTTCTCCCATATTTCATAGAAAAAAAGGACTGATATATTTTTCAAGAAGACCTGGAGAACCTAGACCTAGAGAGACCTAGGCCTAGAGAGGAGAAGAAAGAGCTTAATTAAGTTCTGCAAGTTTGAGGGAGAAATCTTTGCCATGGTTCATTATCTTACCATCTTGATGCCCAGTTCATCTCCATAACAGAGCACAAGCTAAGTTCCCTCATCATTTTAGTTACTTTTCATTTTATATTCCATTATTTCTGCATGATAACTACTATTCATGATCTATTATTATCTTGTCTGACATGGGGGTTGACATCCTCCAAGGGAGTTAATATCCTCTTGGAACCAGCACTATCTGGGAGAACCCCGCATATTGTTATCTAATCTTATCTGTTTCAGTTTTGCAGATCTAGCTTCTTTATATCATGCATCTATCTTCTTTGTGCCCATAGATCCACATTTGCATCTGAGGTCCTAAGCCCTCCATCATTCAAAGTTACTGGTGGCTCCCTGTATCAGCCTTCACCTGCGCAAGAATGAAGTTTCCTATACAACACCTATCCCATGTCCTCTGAAATATGAAGTTGAAATCGATCAACTGTTCATTAAGAGCCATCTTGATTGTTGTCAATTATTCCTTTGGGTGAGTAAAGGGTCCCACTATATGTAATGTGTCAAAACCAGGATTTTCAAGAGGGACCTTTAAGTAGTTCACTCCACCTTGAAACCTTATGGGCTTCCAAGACTCTACCCCCTCCTTTCACTCTTAAAGTTGTGACAGTTGGACACTTGACATCGTCCACGAGCCTGCTCTTCTTTCCTTGTGTTTTGGCTAAGTCCCTTCTATTTAGGAGAAACATTGTTGGACCCTAGACACATGGAGGGCCTGCGCTCGATTAGGGACCAACCTTTGAATCTTACCATTGAAGTTACGTTGATGAGGCACATGGAGGCTTCATACTGGATATTCCCCATGCTTAGAATTTTCAATGGCTGGTGCAACTTTCTCGGGATTTGACCACGTGGAGAGCCTACGCTCATTTGGGAATCTTTCTTCTGAAGCATTATACCAAAAGTGTGCCGAAGAGACACGTGGAGGATTGAGCTGACTCTTCCCATGCTTAGAATAAAGGATTTCAACGATGCAACTTTCTCGGGCTCTGGCCAAATCCTGAACTCGATTTGGGAATCTTTCTTCTTAAACCTATCTAGCAAAACTATACCGAAGATACACATGGAGTAAGTTCCATTGGATGTTCCCAAGGTTGAATCCTAAATGGCCAGTGATAACTTTCTTGGGATTTAGGACCCGACTTGGAAGCTTGCGCTCGTTTGGGGATATTTCTTTTAAGTGTCATACCAAAAGTTGCACCGAAGAGACACGTGGAGGATTCTGCTGGCTCTTCCCATGCTTAGACTTTTCAACAGCCGGTGAAATTTCTCGAGCTCTAGCCATGTGGAGAGCCTGTGCTAGTTTAAGGACCAACCTTTGGATTTTACAATTGTAGTTGTGCTGATGAGGCATGTGGAGGCTTCCGCTGGCCTTTTTTATACTTAGCTGATTTGGGCCTCGGATGAACAAATAAGTGCTTCAAATTTGAGGAGGGATGAGTATTGGAAGACTTATATAGAGATGGTGGTGATCAATTTCAGCCATCGTGGCCTCTTCTGGAAACTTGCAGCCCAAGAAAAACAAAGGGGAAGCCCAAAAATGCCATAGTTGGAGGACGGGAGACCATAGGTTTTTCTTCATTGAAGAATCCCTCCAAATCTAATAAGCACTCAAGCTTATCTTATTCCTCCTCTATCAAAGCTTTATGCTTTTGTATGATGTTTTTTTAGCTTGTAAATTATCCATTATGTGTGCTGAGATCCACGTGGGGGTCAAGCGCATCCCTAGGGTCTCCAATTTTGTTGCACCTTTTAAAAGTGTGCTGAGCTGACACGTGGCACCTTTCACGGATCTATTACTTTGCTTCAATTTGACTCACTCTGGGCTTGATTTTGACTTACCGAGTTAGCTTTCTTCATTTATCTAGTGTGGAAGGTCGTGTTTGATCAAAATTTTCCTGAGGGGAAAAATTGGATAAAAATTTGGTGACTCACGGGATCATCTGCCTGCTAGGTGGAAGATTAGTTACCTTTAAGTATCAATTGGGCATAGAGTCATGAACGATAACCTGATACTAATCTTGAATTTTGAATCTTGAACCTACCCTGCTGCTTGTACTCTCAATTTTCATAATAAAATCTTGAAAATGAGGTTTCTGTGAGTAGAAAATTGTCTTGACCTGGAGTTTTCACTTGTTCCTGAAATGGACTGTTATGACATTAAACTAGAGGCACACTGAACTACATAGTGATACAACCTTAGAGCAACAAGATCTGTGCTAAAGTGCTTAGGGAAATTGAAACCTACACTACAACAAGACAAAGTACACACGCACTTAAAGGAATTAAAATCCTAGGCTAATATTTACAATGGTGAAACATTTTCCTTTCAGTAACAATGTTTAAGATAAATTCCGTTAACCGGAATCATAAAATACTCTCCCTCCAAGGTAGACAATTAGAAGGCATTGCTACTTTTACATCCTCTGATCATGTAGGAACCACTCCAAATGGCATCAAACTTGGAATACCTACTCAGTTTTACCCAATTTATATCCCATTTCAGAACTAGGTCCCCTTCCTGGAAGGTCCTTGCTCTTGCTTTCTTGTAAAACCATCTTTTGACTAAGGCTTGATCTTTCTCTATCATTTGAAATACATGTTCTCTGATTTCTTCCAATTCCATCATTTCTACATACCTAGCTTCCATGGGCTCAAACTCAGACAACTCCTGCTGCTTCATGAGCTCCAATGCAGGTAGCTCTAATGATATAGGCAACACTGTCTCTTTCCCATAGACCAACTTGTAAGGGGAGTTACCTGTTGACCTCTTTGGTGTGATCATGTTAGCCCATAATGCTGATTTGATCTTGGTATGCCATTTCCTTTTATTTTCATCTAGATTCTTTCTGACGATCCTTAGCAAATTCTTATTTTTGGACTCTGCCTTCCCATTACCCTGTAGGTAATAGTTTGAGGAGGTGCTCAAGTAGGTTCCATTATTGACAGCCCATTCTGTGATCTTGGAACTTAGGAATGCTAATGCATTTTCTTATATGATAGTGGCCAGTACTCCAAACCTAGTCACTATCCCTTTATACAAGTCTAGTATGATATACTGGTTTGCTTCCTTGAGTGCTACCGCCTCGGTCCATTTGGTGAAATAGTCTGTTATCATGAGAATCCACTTGTGACCTTGGCTTTAGTTTGGATTGATGACCCTAATGAAGTCCAATCCCAATTACATGAACAACTGGTCGACTAAAATTGGGTGCAATGGAAGCGTTGCTAACTTTTCTTTACTTATGAAGAACACACATTTTTTGCACCCTTTTATCCATGTGTAGCAGTCACTAAATGCTATGGGCCAATAATAAACCACCTTCATTATCTTGAGTGATATTACCCATGGGGAAAAATGACCTCCGGACTCTCCATTGTATAAGTCCTATAATACCTTTTCAATTTGACATGTTCCAATGCATCTCAGTAAAATGGCATTGATGTCTTTCTTGAATAAGACACCATTAACAAACATATATGGAATGACTTGTAATCTGAAGTATCTCCTACTTGATTTTCTCATTTCTGGAGGACATAGGCCTATTTCTAAGAAGTGTATCATGTTTTGAGTCCAATTAGGAATAGGAACATTATCATTTTATTGTTCTCGACCATCTTGTAGTACCAAAACAACCCCATTTTCATTACTTGCATCAAATTGTTGGCTCGAGACAAGCTGTTCACATAGTCCCTTTCCATGAACCAGCTTAGTGACCTTAATTTCAATTTCATATTCCATAACGCGAGTGATCCATCCTGCATGTTTCTCATTTAGATCCTTGTTCAAAAGAAAGTCCTTGACACTAGCATGAGACACTAACAATTGAATCTTATTGTTTGAGACCAAGTGTCTGAACTTCTTTAAGCTCCTAATGACAACAAGAACATGTTTTTCAATGAAAGAATATTTTACTTATTAATCTTCCAGGATTTGACTGAAGAATGCTATGGGCTGTTCTAAACCCTTCCTATTTAATTGTACCAAGATAGCTAAGATTGTGTCTGACCCTCCAAAAGAATACACCATGAAGTCCTTTGAGAAGTATGGGTTAATAAGAGTTGGGGCTTGTGATATTGCATGATTGATATCCTCAAAACTCTCTTTTCCTTTTGATGTATATTTGAATGCAAGAATCTTCCTCAACATCATTGTTAAAGGATTCACAAGAGTGGAAAAATTAGGCACAAATCTGTGGACAAAGTTTATCCTTCCCAAGAAGCTTTGGAGATATTTCTTGTGCTGTGGTAATGGAAGTGTTCGGATGGCTTCAACTCTTTCAAGATAAATTGTCAATCCTTTTTTTGAGATAATGTGGCTCAAAATTTTTCCCTTGTGTGCCAAAAATACACACTTCTTTGGATTCAATGACACTTCGAACCTTCTGCACCTTTGAAATAATTTCCTGAGGTGAAAGAGGTGGTCTACTAAATTCTTCGAGAAGACGGTGATATCATCTAGATATACCAACACCATCTTGTTGATTAAGCGCTTGAATTCCATATCCATAGCTTGCTAAAATGTTGCTCTGGAAGTTGACAATCCAAATGGCATCTTCTTGAAAGCATATGTGCCCCACTTAGTGGTGAAAGCCATTTTGAACTGGTCATCTTATTTTACCATTATCTGATTATACCCTGAGTAGCCATCGAGGAGGGAAAATACTTCTGAGACGAATACCACTTGCAATATTTGTTCCATAGAAGGGAGTGGGTAGTGGTCTTTGAGAGATGCCATATTCAAGTATGGGAATTCCACATCCAACCTTATATTTCCATTCTTCTTCTTGACCGGGACCAAGTTGGCTACCTAGCTCAAATGATTGATTGGAAATAAAATGCTTACCTCGATTAGCTTGTTTAGCTCTTTCTTCATAAGAGGCTCAATGTGTGGGTTGACTGGTATTTGGTTTTGCCTGATGGGCTTAGCATTTGGATCCAATTCTATGGTATGTTGTGCCAACTTTGGATTGAATCCTCGTAGGTCCTCATAGCTCCAAGAAAATACATCTGGGAATTATTCACAAAGTTGAACATTCAAATTTTTGTTGTTGGGTACTTACCTTTCCAATTTTCAATGTCTTGCCTTCAACTTCTGAAATGGACTCCGAATCTTCACCCTTTACCTGAATGTTTGCCTTCTCTTTCCAAAACTGATCATTCAGGTTGAAGATTGAATCCAAAGTTACAAGGCCCTTTGGTAATTATTTGGTTCTCAACTGTACGACTTGGTCACCATACTACTGTTCCAACTTGTCTTTGTTTTTGGCAGAGAACTCACCTTCTTCTTGTAAAAAATTAACAATTTTCTGATCATTCTCGAAGATTTGCCAACTTGTGTTGTTGTTTGGAACAACTGGCCTTACAACCAATTTGATATGAGGCTGGGGTTTCTCATTTTTGATACTCTCCACAACATCAAATGCAACACCGATCACTGCCAGTCTATCTGCTGCATCATTCTTCTTTCTTGGGATGGAATTGATGCCAAAAGATTTGAAATTTTCAATGAGATCCCATGCCTGATTCTTGTAGTTCTTTAACAAAGCATTCTTGACAACATTTTTTACTCTGACTTGGTTTGCAATCATCTCACTATCACCAAAGAATTGCAAATTTCTAATACTTCTCTTTCTTTCCCAATGCAATCCATGAATTAAGGCTTCATACTCGGCCATGTTGTTTGAACAAGAAAACTGGAAATGAAAAGCTGAGTAATATTTTGTACCTTGAGGTGAAACAAGCATAGTTCCTCCTCCTGCACCTTGTCTACTTCTCGAGTCATCAAATAATAACTTCCATACTGCATTATCATCCTTGCGGTCTGGCTTGGTGATGCTAGGGAGAGGGTGATTCTCTTCATGCAAACAATAAATTCCTAACTCAACTTCTTCTATCTCCTTGTATGGATCAAATGCATGCCTTTTTTTCACCCATTCGTTAAGAGTAAAGTCAGGAATGCATCCAAATTTGGTATCTGCTTCTAGATCAGTTGAACACTCCTCCTAATTGAAGGCTAAGCAATTTGTATTGATAGGACTTGGCACATGAGGCTCAATGTGAAAGTTTGTAATTGGTTCTAACTTGATGGTTACCTTGGCTCCATACCTTGTTTTGAATAGCATGTGTGACCAATCCGCTGATAGATATCCACCAATTTTAGCAGTGAATTTTCTTCACAAACTCGGTGCAAAGAGTGGTGGGAGGTCAATTACAAACACATCTTGTAAGATTGTGACATTTGGATAGGCATGTAGTGTTAGGCTTACACCTTTGATGAACCCAATCGTTCCTAATGATGTCTCATATAGTTTCACTACTCCTTTCAGCATTGGATCATACTTTAGAACTAATTGATTTGCTATTTGCTTCAGTGTCACTGAGCTACTTGCTCTCGAATCAATCATACAATTATGCACTAACTTATCTCCTACGATCAATGAGATATAGAATGGAGGGCACTTTAAATTCTTACCTTGGTCACCTCCATGGATTCCTTCTTGATGAGATACATTGGTAAGAGCTTTTTCATGTTTATTGGGTGACTGATTTGATGCTGATCAATCTACCATAGCAGCTTATCATAGGTCTCTTTTTCCTGGGATAGCCAATGAATCCCACATTGAGATGTTTACATTTGTTTTCTTCATCTTCTCAATGATGTTGAATGGAGATGAGCTATCATTTTTCTTCCCCTTGCTCTACACATTCTTCTCTTGCACATGGGCTATTATAACCGGTGCTTGAGTTGGTCTACAAGGTGGCTTGGGCTAAGCTTTCACATTGAGAGCTGCACTTTGATTGTTAACACCTTGCGGAGTAATAGGAGGCTATGGATCATTTGAATTGGATGAATTTCCTTCTCCAATATTAATTTTCTTGGACTATGTATTGGCTGCTACACTTTGAGAAGGGGCTTGATAAATACCACATAAATATTTAGCCTGCTAATTGACAAGTGTGGTCTCCTTTGGTGGTTCCTCTTGCTGAGTTACATCCTGCTGCTGATTTCCTTCTTGGCTTGTCTCTTATTCAACACCCGTTTTTGTCACCATCAGAGCTTGATTCAAAGCACCATTGAAACACATTAACTGATTATGAGGTTGATTGCATGGGAAACACCATTCATATTCATAAGCCATGTTATTTTGTACTGGTACCAGGGTTATAGATGTGGGTGCAACATTAGGATTGTAAGGCTAGAATGGTCTATTAGTAGGAGGCCTGATTTGGTTCTGATTTGCAGCTTGGATGGGTGGTCTATTACGCTGATATGAAGGCCTGTTGGGTTGAGTTTGAGGCTGATATAATCTGAAATTTTTAGAGTTTAGCCTCTTAAGTGTCACTAACTAATTACCTGAGTTTTACAGTTGCTTCATGACTTCTTGGAGCTCGTTTGAGGTGCTAGAAGATGAGGTAGAAGCTTCAGTTGAATTTTGATTTCTTGGGGTAGGAATGGGAGCTAATGTGGGCACTTGACTAGTGCTTGGAGTTTCTAATTCTGGATATAGAGGCATATGTGGCCTAGGTGCAAGTTTACCAGCTTGAATTAAACAATTTTCAGCTCTAATAGCAATGTTATAGGCTGCAGGTAAAGCTATACCTCCCATAGATTGAATCATCATGGAAATATCATAATTTAAACCTGTAAGGAAGTATAAGAAATCAACTTTAGCTGTTGGTCTCACGTCTAATGGAATCCTATCCCACGTCCTCTGAAACCCGAAGTTGAAATCGGTCAACTGTTCATTAGGGCCCTCTTGATTGTTTTTAATTGTTCCAATAAAGATAGATTATCCCCCTTTTGTCCAAATTGATTGTAGAGAGATGTGCATAAATGGTCCTAATTCTAGATGGATCCTGTGGTTAGACTTTTGAACCACTGTGAAGCTTTACCTTTAAAGGAGGATGCCAACAACTTGACAACAATGTCCATTTCAGCAATTTCATGAATTGCATAGATGTTTGCAATGTCCTAAATATGATCAATTGGAGTTGTCTAGTTCTCTCCAGTAAAATATGGAATGTTATTTAGTGAATGGGTTTAGAATTTTTGCCAAATGGAAAATGCGGGCTGGCGGGCCCGAAGAGGGAAATTTTCCCAAGTAAATTTTAGGTCAGTGGGTCTATGGGGAGTTTTGGAACTTTTGTGTTTTTTTGCAAATAGGGCACAAAGTGAATTTTGGGCCCACAAGGTCACGAGGTGATTTTAAAGCCAAACAAAGAAAAATGCCTAAGGCCTACAAAGGGACATGTGTACATGTTGAAAAGTCAACGCTGGAAGGTGGATCGTCAGAGGCAAATTGAAATTTTGCCCCGATAAGGCGTAAAATAAAAAAATGAGCCATGCCTCCGTTGATGCCCAAGGAGCCATGTGTTAAGCCTCAATTGTATGCGGGCTGGCGGGCCTTAGAGTGACTTTTCACCCAAATGGAAAATGCGAGCCGGCGGGCATGAAGATGATTTTTTGCCAAAAGTGATTTCAAGCCTGCGGGGCTGCGGGAGGATTTTGTAAAATTTTCCAACTTTTGCAAAAAGTGCCAAAGTGAATTTCGGGACTGCAAATCCGTTTTGCTAACTGGTTTTTGCCATTTTTATACAAACCCGACCCAAATATTCAAATGAACATATCTTTCGATCCAATACTCTAAATTCAACAAATTTGGCACCGTTGGAAAGGTATCGACCTCGTCTCATGGGAGCCCGAAACTATAATTTTGACGAGGTTAGGTGGGTGAAAAATGGGAAAACATCTTTTAGGACATTAATGCAGAATCTGATTGCTTCAACTACCAGATCTGATTTGATTCAATTTGTTGTTCTTCCTTCTTTAACATACCGAACAGACATAGGGAACGAGACTCGAAAGATTGTGGGCAGATTCATAGGGGGCATTAATAGTCAGTGGTTGAACTTTAAAGAGCAGGGATTGAGCTTCTCTTCTTTTCCTCCTAATTTTCATCATCTATATATTATAATACTTCTCATTTGAGAAGGAGACATTTTGGGCATAGGGAAACTCTGTCAAATTTGTTTCCCAACTCAATTTGAGTTGTAAACCTTCTCCTATGCCTGGCAAGTGAATTTTTTCCTATGAGAAAAGAATATAATGGTCTTTGCACCCATATAGAGCAATAAAATGTGTTTATGTGGTGTTCCTTCAACCCTTTGCATCGTTATGTTATTCCCCATGCCTCTCCCTTTTGAATTTGTTTTCTATGCATGTATTTCACATTTGTAGGTGTAGGGTGTTGTGTTTCACGAAGTTTTGATCATGGATTTGGATCTAGGTTTGTGTCTCTTCTGTCTGACCTTCCCATCTTTCTTTTCCCTCTGTTTCATCCTCCCTCAACAGAATATCTCGCCACTTCCTTTTCTGGTGTATCACCGCTTAGTATAGGCTATTTCACCCTCTCTCTTTCTCCCTGTTCCCTTGGAATGATTAGTTTAGGATAATTATATTCTTCTTGCACTAGAGCAGCTTGTGGCAGGTAGATTAGGAAGCAAGAAACAACTTTCTCTAGAGGTCCATCTCAAGTTTTGCAAGTCCCACAGCTTGAGAGATGGTCCCATGTTGTGCAATCACACCGAATGCCCCACTCACAATTAGGCCATTACAAGGTGCTATAATTCTACACTAACAATTTTGGCATGCTCGGTGGGACACTGAGGTTAGATTTTTCATCTTTCCAAGGTGTCTCATTACAACAACAACTCATAAGCCACCGTGTGACCACACTAGCAATTTTGGCATGCCCGATGGGACATGTTTGAAGCACGTTACCTCTTCATTTCATCAAGTTAATGTGTTATTGGTGGGATTCAACCTTTAGAGGCACATTCAAAGCACATTTGGCAACTCCATCTGGTCAATAACCCATCCTCTGAGTTGCAGGCCTTTTCCATCCTTTTCCTCTCATTTTCATCTAGTTTCTTCTTCCATCTCTTTTATTTTCTTCCAATCCATGAGGTTGTCCAATCATGACTTCATATGCATATTGGAATTCACACTTGCAGTAGCAGTGCTATTCAGATCCATTCTAGGCTACTTTAACACACCTCTAGAAAGGTTTCATAATTAAAATCAGCACTATGCATATCCAAGTGATCCACATTCAAATTAGTTTGGTCATGTGCCAAATTGTATTGTTGTTACAGAGCATGGATATACAGATTTTGGAGGTAGTTCCACAACTTAAGAAGTTAATCTGTTGGAGAAGATTCAAAAAATGGAGGCTGGCATGGCTCATTCAAGGGCTACAACATAGATGAAAGCTTTGAGATTGGGTTGCAGAGAACCTTGTCCATGGGAAGGCCCTTTTCTAAGACATTACAACACTCAGGAGAAGCTTAAATTCATGGTTGAAATGCTGCCTCAACTTGCACAATGGAATGAGGAGATTGGGGCTTATGAGTTGGATACAAGACAACCTTGTCAATGGGTAAGTCCATCATCTCATAGCTTTTCTTTTTCTCTTTTTCAAGCATCACCATCTCAACCCAAGCTACAACTTCCAAGCTTCTCATGTACTACCCCAAGTGTTGATTTCCCTTCTCCATCTCCTATTCTTCCATCTCATCTTAATGCTTCTGCCATTTTCCATTCCAAGTAGTCATTCCCTCCAAAGAAACAAAAAGTTCCACTTCCCTCTTCACCAAAAACAACAATAAAATTGGTTGAATCCTGATCTACCACTCCTCTTGCATCCCCAAATCCATGTTGGAGAGATGGAAATCAACCAACCAGCCAAGGGAAGCAAGAAGCGAAACCCAAAAAATAAGAAATGATAGAAAATTTTAAGATTTGGGCTCTCAAATTTGGGATTACAAAGATCCCCTTGATGGTTAAGCCAACAGAGGAGGTCAAGGTTGAAGAGCCCATGGTGGCTAAGGTTGAGTTTACAGCAGAAGAAGAAAAAGAAAAAGAAGGAGATGATCAACAATCATTTTTCCCTGAATGCAGTGCCCATGATGGTACTTTATTTGAATAGAATGTTGATCCAACCCAAGCTGCACAACCATCCCTCAAGGAAGAGGAATAATCAGCCAAGTCCTATTGAAAAGAAGCAACTGGAAGAGATCAAATCAGAGTTAAAGCCACTTGATGAAGAAAACATTGTTGAAGGCTTTTTACTCTCATTCGAAGGGCCTGATTTTATTTATGAATCCATAATGGAGGATAACCATACAGTTAAAGAGGCTTCAAGTACAGAGAAGGCCATAAAAGAACCTCTAGTTTTCCCTCCCACTTCATCCCCTTCAAACTGTAATGTTGAAGAAGAGTTTGAGCTTTCAAACTTCATGTTTGAAGAAGTGGGGAAACATGGTGAGAAAGTTACAGATAAAGAGGACACCATGGAGGAGGTAGAGCACATGTAGATGGACAACAAGGAGGCAGATTATCTATCATACTTGGAGGATTGTTTTGATGGAGAAGAGCCTATGGAGATTGATGAGGCCATAAATTACCATTATTTTATCCTTCCAAGTTAACTTTGAAAGTGGATTTAAATGTAATTTAGGAAATTATAGTTTGCATAAGATAGAATATAGGATATATATCTTGTTCATTCTTTATAAATCTTTTGTTATCTATTTTGTTGACTAATCCTATTGATTATTTGGGAAAATATGCAAAGTCTTGTGTATACATGCCATAAAGGAAAGATAATGCTAGTATTGGGAAAATTGGAATTGATCATGAACAATAAATTTAAAATCAAATATGATTTCATATTAAGATTTCTCTCAAAAAATTGTGCAAGTTCAAAAAATGAATCATCTCAATTTGAGGTCGCATGCAAAAGTTGTAGTTGTTTTGAGTTAGCTACGGAACTCACAGAGTTAGTTCTGGAACTCACATAGTTAGTTCCAGAACTTGCAGGTTTAGTTCCATAACTCACAGATTTAGTTCCATAACTTTTATCAATTGAATGAAAGTTAGTTAAGGAAATTTAAATACATGGAAAAATCAGATTTAGTTCCGGAACTTGCAGATTTAGTTCCGAAACTTGCATAAAAGGAATAATAGCTTTAGTTCCGGAACTTTCATCAACATAAGGAAATTTTTTTAGGGATTGTGACAACTCAGAGATTCCAATGGGAAATATGAGACAGATTTTTGTATATAGAAATGTGTTTAACAAAAACCTCATTCAGATTTTCTACAGGTTTTACCAATGAAGAGAGATCTAACTTTTAGTGAGCTATAGTTCGAGGAAACATGTATCAGACAAGCACTAAAAGTTCCATAAATAGAAACATAAAAGTCAAATGGAAAATCTGAGAGAGGTTTTTGTTCATAGATTTTTTTTAACAAAAACCTCATTCATTTGTTACAGGTTTTACCATTGAAGAGAGATCTAACTTTTAGTGAGTTGTAGTTTGAGGAAACATGTATCAGACGAGCACTAAAAGTGTTAGGAATTAGTATTTACATTGTTCAAGATAATAATTATGTTGGTAATTATTATTATATATTTTAATATGTTGTTAATATATTATTTTTATATAAACAATAATATATTATTGGTGTTGAGTTGTGTATTGTTACGGGAGTAACAATCACAACTAAATAGGTTTATTTGTTGTAACACCTTCCTAGTTTGTAGGAGGTTATTTTGGCTATGTATATGGCGATATAATAGCCACTTGTATCTGAATATCGATATAGAGAAATAATATAATTAATCTGAGTGTTTTACCTGTGCAAGTCTGATCCAAAATCAATATTTGGTATCAGAGCAACTGTTGTGTAATGGAAGAATAATTTGATTACAAGGGCAATTATAATTTTTCAGTTGCCCTGCTGTATGGAGCTCATTTACTGATATATCCATATGAATTAGTATATACTAGTTCTATATGATTTGTTTTAAAAAAAGGCTTAGATAGAGACCATCTGTACGTGTACAATATGTCACGCTCTTGAAGCACTTGAAGGCGACGTGAAAAAGCAAAGAGATGGCTTTGTATAGATCTATGAATCATATGTCAGGTGAAGCATCACCAAGAAGCACGTTCATGAATCTTAATCTTTCTACCCTACACAGATTTCAGTCAGAGAAGTGGTTTGGCTTGATTTTTATTGATCTCTACCCAGATTGCATTCTCATCTAGATCACGGTATTTGCTGACAGGAGACAGAAGGGCCTTCATGCAGATTTCAAAAACAAAGCAGCCAATTCAATTGTGCATTAGTATTGAAAATTATCAACTTAGCTTCTTTGCATCGCCATCGTTGTCAAACATTTTTGCATTGGATTCTCCATCACTGTTCTTGCTATCACCATCTATTTTAATCTTTTCAGGCTTTGGATCATGCCCTCCATCGTGTGATAGTCTTTGGCAATCAGTTCTGCACTCGTGTGATCTGCATACAAGTCTCTTTGTACTAGTTTTATTCACCTTGTGGATTTTATGTGCATTACCAGATCCATGAGAGGAGAGTTTTTCCTTTAGAAAATCACGGTGGCTTGCTTGATCAGGACTCATTCTCTCTCAGCCTATGTAGCATCTGCTCAGTTTTGATAAGAGGTTTCACAGATTTGTGGCATTCCATAGATGCAGATCTAGTTTTTCCTATTCAATGGACATTGCATGCAAGTCGGTCGCTGAATTATATCCACTACAGGCCTAAGCCTGTAAACTGCCAGCACAGTCCATGGACTATTTTTTGCATTAAAAGGAAAATAGATTGTATTGGATGTGATGTGTCATACCAACACCAAACACGTGGCGGCCCTTTTCTACATGCAAAGTTGAGTTTTATATTATTGTTTGTCTAGATTAAAAGTTTATATCCATGCATTATTAAGTCGATAGGATTATTTTTTTTTATCTTCAATATAGTTTGTTTTAGGAATTATTTTTGTTAGCTTGCAAGATAGAGGAATGGGCCGAAGGATGAGTTTGTGAATTTTTGCATCTGTGTTTACAAGGTAAAAAGTGTAAGATATCTCTGCAAGGAATTAAATGAGGACACGTGTCCCGGATTTGGTAAAGATGTGGAGCACGTGGAGAGAGTAAAAATTTTCCAAGCTTTTGCAAAAATCTCAAGGTAAAAAATTGATCCGCGGAAAATTTCAAGGTGTGCCCCCTCATCCAATCAAGGGATGACACATGGCATGTTTCAAAAGTAAAAAAAAAATTCTTCAACACTCACTACATCCCAAAATGTCCACCATGTGCTTTCCTAATGCACATAATATATACAAAAAGTTATTCGCCAAACCCTCTTTAAAATAGGTTGCAGTCTGAAATCACCCATGTATTATAATTTTACTATTTATCATGAATAAATAAAGGAATGAAACAAACATGATGCTTATAATGACGCAATAATTTCCTTTGATTCCTAAAATAAAATTTATTCAAAGTGCATGGTTGACTGCTTTAATTATGATACAAAAATTAAACTTGGTGAATAATTCAGCTGATAATATCCCTTGATTGATTTGCAATTATTCTCCAATGTAAATGTAACTTCTATCTAGTAGCTATGATGTGACTTCATCGACTTGCAAGGATATTTTTGCCTTCTTCTCTGATATGTCCTCTTGTGATAACATGATAGATACATTCAACTCCACCTTTGTTGACCACTTGCGTACATGTGCAAAAAAAAAATTATTCCTTTTACAAATAATAAGGATTTTTTTTAAAATGTTAAGGTAATTATTATCCAAAATTAACCTCCAAGGTAGTTTTGATAAGTTGCAAAATTTCTTTAGGGTTGAGAAAAAATAAATGGTTCCAAGCCCAATACCTAGTTTTGAATGATCCCTTGGCTTTTCTCTAACTTCCCTATCTAAAGAAAATCCAACGAGTTAGAAAAATTCACAAAATTATGAAAAAATGAAGTCGAGGTCCTATTTTAGTGCAAATTGGGTCTTAGGGTGGCGGATGGAACCAATGCGGGTCATACTAAGGTTCATCGTACCATGTTCGAGCTCTAAATATTAAAGATACAATCAAATGAAAAAAAGGTGAAAGATTTTATCCTATGCAATCCACGAGACAATTGGGAAAAAGGTACACATGAGACTTGAAAACCTGAAATGGCCACCAGTCAATGTATTGTGGATATGGCATAAAAAAGTGTCTGAGATAGTCGGGCCCAAAAAGGCTGAAAAATCCACAAAAAAAAGTCCACAGAAAAATTCGTAGAACAAAATCTGTGAAACAAGCTGCAAAAAAAATTCCATGGAGAAATCCACAAAACAAAGTCCAGGGAAAAATCCATAGAACAAAGTCTACAGAATTAAGTCCACAGAAAAATCCGTTGAATAAAAGCCACAGAAAAATCCACAGAAAAATTTCATTTGCGGAAACATCCACCAAACAAAATCCATAGAAAAATTTGCATAAAAAGATGCAAAACAAAATCTGCGGAAAAAGCCATAGAACAAAGTCTGCAGAACAAAAGCTGCAAAAAAAGATGTAGAAAAATCTGCAGAACAAATTCCACAAAAAAATCCAGAAAAAAGTCTGCGAAAAAATCCACAAAATGCCACATAAACACAAATTAGCGCAATGTTGCAGAAAACTGGAAAATCCATGGAACAAAGGAAAATGATAGTTGTTCACATGAAACTTCGAACACACATAACTTTCGATCGAGAGCTAAAAATTTGGAAAATTTTACATCACCGGAAAGGTCTAAACATCCTATATGAAATGGGAATCAAAATTATCAATTTTAGAGAGGGTAGTTGGGTGAAAAAAAAAGGAAAATATTTATCTCTAAGGAATTAAATGCTTAGTCCCGTAAAAGGCAAGAAATCTCTGGCAAACCAAAAATAGCTGCTCACACTCAGAAGACAATAAAGTTTGCAATGCTCAACAGATTTTCATAAAATTGGTATTTTTGGAATCGTGACTCCGAGCTTGATGAACAAAAATAAAGGAATCCAAAAATTGATTAAGTTTTGATGCTTATTTTCCTAAAAACGTGGCTAGGATCACAACAATGTTTTAATTAGTAGTTGACATGCATTTAATGAGGCATCGTCATCATTATTTCTCTAATGAAACACATGGGATAGCATGGGAAGACTTTTGTAAGAAACATTCCATAAATTACACTCATTTATGATAACTTTCAAGTGGTTGGAAAGACAAATACGGGATTACAATTCTCTCTCTCCTTCTCAATTCTATAAATTGTAATCTTGGGCTCATTTGTAAAGGAGTTAGTCATTTTATTTGTTGCCCCCTCTCTCTTTCTTCCCTCCTAGGGTTGAATGTGAAGCCTAAGCCTCCTTTATTTTCTCTGTAATGGAATTTCATTATCTCTTTCCTACTAATGATGTATTGTGTGAACTCATGGAGCAATAAAAAAAAATTTGTGATGCGTTTTGTCCATCCTTTGCTTATTTTATTGTCTCTTCTTGCCTCTCACCATTACAGGGTATACTCTGCATATATCTGATGTCTATTATAGGTTTTGGGAGATGTGTTTAATGGGTTTGAAGTGGTGTTATATGTGAACTTTATCTTTGGTTTGTGATGCATCTTGCATCCTCTTCATTGCTCACCTCTCTCCATTTCAGACAATTAGATTTGTGATCAATAACCCCCTTTTCTATGTGTGATCAAATCTGTACTGTATTGTTTCTTAATTTTCATGCTCTCTCTCTCTCTCCTTGGTCCTTTGGAATTATTATATTAGGATAATATAGTTTCATTTCCTTCCCTAGAAGTAGTTTAGTGCTAGGATTAGGTAGAGGAACAAACCTTCTCTGGAGTTCCATCTCAAGTAGAAAGTCCCACAACTTGAGAGACGGTCCAATGTTACCCTAAAACAACAGTTTCTCATTCACACTGGCATGACAAATCAAAGGGTGTCAAATTTTGGTGCTAATAGTAATCATGATCTATATTTAATTATACCCTCCATTGGCCGCTCCTTTGATAGCATATGTTATGGTCTCCCTTTTGAATAATCATTCCACACATTATAGTCTAAGGTAGCGTTAGTCGGTCCTTATCTTGATTTATTATTGAGCATATAATAGTTTGAATAATAATAATTTATGATTAGTCTCCCTCCTCATTCATTACCATTGGATTTATTTTAACTTGGACATGGGTATGTATTATAGGTTCAAATAATAATCATGTTTATTATTATGAAGTCCATACTTGCCTTGGCTTATAATGGGTTACCAGATCTCTTTTCATTAATCATTGTACATTTTGATGGCTTTAAGTTATGTGGCATATGATTATTTAATTTTTACCTTGAGTTCAATACAAATAATAATTTCAAATGGGACTTGGTCCCTTCCTCATGATTCTCAAACCCTTATCATTATGTCGGTGAAAGATAATCTAACCCTGGTTAGGATTTTCTCATTTTGTGACATGTGTTTCCTTTCATTAACTACAGTAGAGTTAACTAACTTTATGATTGAATGATGGTTTGCATTGAAAACCATTGATCTCTACACTCTTTGATCTCTATCATCAATCCATAAAGTACTTTGATTCCTGGTGAGTTAGATTAACTTGGCCCTATGCTTAATGTTTAGGTTTGCACATAGATTGGTGATTTAGAAAGTGGATCACCAATATATCTACTTTCCTGATATATATTGTTGATCACTAACTCTAAGTGCAATAGTGGTTTTAGTGGAAGGTTAGCTTTGTTGGCCATTGATCATTGTATCTTTTGATCTCTACCATTGGATACATAACTCATTGGTGAGTTAGGTTAATCTAGAAGTTTGTTTTTGAGATAAAACAATCTCACCCTAATAATTTTTCTCATTCAAACTCCTCTCCTAAGTGTTACGAAGCCTTGGTCAATTTTATGTTAACCGTCATTTTTCTATTTTTCATAAGTTAGATTATGTGCATTTTTTTCTTCTACAAAGCTCTATGAGTGTGTTTCAAGCTTTTCTTACACCTAGTGGGATATGAAATCTATCTTGGATGCCATTAATTTGATGATTTTGAGATCATTTGGAGTTTTTATGAGCTACTGAGTCGTACCTTCTCCTTCTTCGATATTTTTGTGATTCAGACGGTCTTTGGCTTTGTAAGTGCATTGTATGGTTGTTTGAATTTGAAGGTGAGTACATGACTTTGAGCATTGTAACTATTTTTTTGTCATTTTTAGATTTATCCACACATAAAATTCAACGGATTTATTTTCTTATGTGTTCTTATTCCTGACAATGATCATTTGAGTTGGAAAATCATTGTGGGTATTCTCTTTTCTACTAAACATCGAGGTATTGAAGAAATGACTTCTGGTAAGCTCTTGTTCTATCCTTGATCCTTTGCAAAAACATTTAAAAAAATTACGGCCATGGAATAATGAAATATTTTATGATCTAAACTTGTATATTTTGAAATGTGGTTGAAAATAATTTGTTTATAAAACCTAGGTATGGGTATGTATTGTCTTTCTATTTCTCTTATGGGTATCTCTGCCTCTATTTTTAGGTCCACTATTTTCTCTGAAAATAAAGATTTGAAACTTCAGTGAAGTAGATATTTTTATACTCAAGGTACTTGTGTCCTTTGATTATTCCATTTTAGGCAGTTAGATTTGTGATTAACAACCCCCTTTTCTTTGTGTTATCACCTTTATAATTTAGGATTTCTTAATTTTCATGTTGTCTCTCTCTCTCTCCTTGGTCTCTTGTAATTATTAGATTAGGAGTAGATAGTCTCATTTCCTTCCCTAGAAGTAGTTTAGATCTAGGATTATGTAGACGAACCAACCTTCTTAAGAGTTCCATGTCAAGTAGCAAGTCCCACAACTTGAGAAACGGTCCAATGTTACCCAAAAACACCGATTTCTCATTCATAAAGGTGACGAGGCCATAAGTTGGCCATAAATTACCATTATGTTGTCCTTCTAAGTTACCTTTGAAAGTGGATTTAAATGTAATCTAGGAACTTATTGTTTTCTTAAGATAGAATATAGGATATATATCTTGTTCATTCTTTAGAAATATTTTGTTATCTATTTTTTTGACTAATCCCATCGATTATTTGGGAAAAGATGAAAAGTATAGTGTATGCAGGCCATAAAGGAAAGATAATGCTAGTATTGGGAAAAGTGGAATTGATCATGGATGGTATATCTAAACTCAAATCTGATTTCATACTCATATTCCTCTCAAAAATTCTACAAGTTAAAAAAATGAATCATCTCAATCCAAGATTGTATGTAAAATTTATAACTACTCACAGGCTTAGTTCCAGAACTTGCAGGTTTAGTTCCAGAACTCATATATTTTGATAGTTTTTGAGGAATTTTCAACTTGCATAAAAGGATCAGAGAATCCAATGAAAAATATGATAGAGGATTTTATTTATAGCAATGTGATTAACAAAATCGTCATTCAAATTTTCTATAGGTATTACAAATAAAGAGAGATATAACTTTTAGTGACCTGGAATCTGAGTAAAAGTGTATCAGATGAGCGCTAAAACTTCCATAAACAGAAATAGAAAAGTAAAATAGAAAATCTGAGAGAGTTTTTGTTCATAGAATTTTTTTTAAGGAAAAAATCATTCATATTTGCTACAGGTTTTACAAGTGAAGAGACATCTAACTTTTAGTGAGCTGTAGTCCGAGGAAAAGTGTATCAAAAGAGCACTAAAATTTCCATAAATAAAAACATAAAAGTAAAATGGAAAATATGAGACATATTTTTGTTCATAGAAATGTGTTTAACAAAAACCTCATTCAGATTTGGAATAAGTTTTACCAATGAAGATAAATATAACTTTTAGTGAAATGCAATCCGAGGAAAAAACATATAAAACAAGCGTCAAAAGTTCCACGGTCAAAATTAGCAAAGTCAAATGGAAAATCCAAGAAAAGTATTTGGTCAAAATTATATTTTGAGGTAAATCCTCCTTTCAATAATGTAGAGGAATAAAATCATTATGATTCTTGTTACTGAAAAACAAGGAGAAGATTTGGGAGCAAATCTTCCTAAAATAAGTGAGATAAGACTTTGACCCCAATAATATATCTCTCTACATATTTTGTGGAGATGAAGATATTAGTTGTTAGCATTAGAATAAAGATAAGATAGAATTATATTTTATAAGATAAGGAGTTGGTTGGATGCATGAATTATAAATGCAACCTTCCACACTTAGATATGTAATTCTTTTCCCCAAGTAATCAAGATCCATTCTTTCTTTCCAATCTTTGGAAGTAAAGTTTTTCTGCAAGTTCTAAATTAAAAGTATGAATTAAATCTTCTTCCAAGGAATGAGCTGGCCACTCATTCCCAGGAATATGGAACAATGTGTCAATTTTTATTTCTTTATTTCTACAGTTTTCCTTTTGTTTTAAATTTATGTTTTTTTATGTTATGTAATTTCTTTATTTCTGCAGTTTTCCTTTTTTTGTAAATTTCTGTTTTTTATGTTATGTAATTTCTTTTGTGAACCTGAAGGTATCCTTTCCTCTTTCCTTTATTTTCAATTTAGTAATTTCAATTCATGCAAGTGTGTCTTTATTTCTGCAAGTGTGCATTTTAATTCATACAAGTGTGCTTCTTTCATGCAAACTTTCTTTCTGCAAGTGTGCATTTTAATTTCCGCAAGTGTGATTTATTTTATGCAAGTTTGGTTTGTGTTTAAAGGAGTCTGCTTTCCAATATATTCTTCTCTTAATGCATACAACCTTCGGACACCAACCCGGATTGACATTATTAATGGCGAGGATTGACGACCCTCATCAAAGATTACATCATTTTCTCCTCCATCATCCACCTTCCAAGCACATGAGCCTGCTACCATGAAGGAGAGCATTCAAGGACAAAAACCTGCATTTCATAAGAACCCTCTAGAACCAAGGTTGGAAGATAGTAATCTTCCATGTTCTTCATAAGAGGAAAGGAAAGAGCAATATGATGTCATCATCTCTTCAACACCATCCATCCAGGAAGATCTGCCAAAAGACTCCATTCTCGGAGTTAAATATTATAATAGTGGTCAAATTCAAAGGATCAGACCTTGCCCAATCAAGTATTTGGCTTCATTGGGGCCAAGGGAGAAGCCAAAACTAGTCATGCTTACTTTTGAGCATGAGAATGAGTTTCAAAGTACCAAGGATCAACTGCAATGACTCTTCAATCCAAATACAAAGAAACTAAAAGAGGTTTTAGTCTTGTTTCCAGTCGACACCTTGATGATTCGGGTGGAGGAAGAACTTATAGTCAGTTTTTCACTCATGCATGTAGCCATATTCAATGTCAAATCATTTGCATGGATGCCCTTCTTGAGAAAATGAAGCTACTTCTCCCTACCAATTGCAGGATTTGTTTGAGCCCTCTTTCTCTCTAGTTAAAATAGACTAGGTAGGTTTGCTTTCAGCAGAAGAAGTGATTTTGCACACTCTACATATCCCACTTAGGATGTGTATGATTTCCAATTTTACACATAGTGTGTTGTGGTGTTTTCTTGGTCTTGAACAGTGCATTAAGAATGACATTTGGTGAGATTAGATCCAATCCCAATTTAAGTGGTTTTCCAAGTGGCTCAGGAATCAGATTTCTAAAATTTAGATCAGATTTGTGTTTACCAGGGAGACTCCATGCCCAATGGATTCTTCAAGGCCACTGATCTTTTCATCTAGCAGGCAGATGTCCCCTATGAGTCGCCAAATTGTTATCCAAAATAAGCTTATGCTTATTTTTAGTTAACTGCACCCATTTTCCCTCCTTTAGTGCTTCAATCTATTTTTTAGATATTATAAGCAACTAAGGTTTCCTAAAAACATTTCCATCAGATAGGGAATTTCTTCCCCTTTCCAAAAATATAAAGAAGTCCTTCTAACTCCTCATATTTTGCAAGTTACGGGCCAATGGGCCTTGGAAGGTATTTTTGCCTAAAAGTGGACCGACGAGAGTTTTTAAGGATTTTTGCCAATGCGGAGAAGCGGGATATTTTTAGAATTTTTGCCAAATGTAAAATGCAGACTAGTGGGCTCAAAGAGGGAAATTTTCCCAAGTAAATTTCGGGTCGACGGGTTTGCGGGGAGTTTTCGAACTTTTGTGTTTTTCGCAAATAGGGCACAAAGTGAATTTTGGGCCCACAAGCCTGCGGGGGATCTTAAAGCCAAACAAATAAACATGCCTAAGGCTTGCAAAGAGACACGTGTCCATGTTGAAAATTCAAAGTAGAAAGGCAGGTCTTCAGAGGCATATTAAATTTTTTTCCCCGAGAAGGCGTAAAGTGAAAAAATGAGTTGTACCTCTGCTGATGCCCAAGGAGCCACTTGTCAAGCCTCAATTGCATGTGGGCCAATGAGCCTTGGAGTTACTTTTTGCCGAAATGGAAAATGTGGGCTAGCGGGCCTAAAGATGATTTTTTTCCAAAAGTGATTTCGGGCCTACGAGGCTGTGGGAGGATTTTGTAAAAGCGCCAAAGTGAATTTCGGGCACGCAAATCCGTTCAGCTAACTGGTTTTCACCATTTTTGTACGAACCCGATTCAAATATTCGAATGAACATATCTTTTGATCCAATGCTCTAAATTCAACAAATTTGGCACCATTAGAAAGGTCTCGACCTCGTCTATGCCATGGGAGCCTGAAATTTTAATTTTGACGAAGTTAGGTGGGTGAAAAATGGGAAAACATATTTAAGGACATTAATGTAGAATCTGATTGCTTCAACTACCAGATCTGATTTTATTCGATCCTTCATTCTTCCTTCTTCAACACGCTGAACAAACATAGGGAACAAGACTTGATAGATTGTGGGTGGATTCACAGTGGGCATTAATAGTTAGTGGTTTAACTTGAAAGAGTAGGGATCGAGCTTCTCTTCTTTCCGTCTTGATTTTCATCATCTATATATTGTAATACTTCTCATTTGAGAAGAGGGAGACATTTTGGGCATAGGGAAACTCTGTCAAATTTGTTTCCCAAATCCATTTGAGTTGTAAACCTTCTTCTATGCCTGGAAAGCAGATTTGTGCCTTTGAGAAAAGAATGTAATGGTCTGTTCACCCATATAGAGCAATAAAACGTGTTTATGTGGTGTTCATTCAACCCTTTGCATGGTTTTGTTGTTCCCCATGCCTCTCCTTTTCAAATCTATTTTCTATGCATGTATTTCACATTTTCAGGTGCATTTTGTTGTGTTTTATGGAGTTTTGATCATGGATTTGGATTTGGGTTTGTGTCACTTCTGTCTGACTTTCCCATCTTCCTTTTCCCTTTGTTTCATCCTCCCTCAACAAAATATCTTGCCACTTCCTTTTCTGGTGTATCACCGCTTAGTGTAGGCTCTTTCTCCCTGCTCTCTTGGAATGGTTAGATTAGGATAGTTAGATTTTGCTTGCACTGGAGCAACTTATGGCAGGTAGATTAGGAAGAAAGAACCAACTTTCTCTGGAGGTCCATATCAAGTTTTGTAACTCCCACAACTTGAGAGATGGTCCCATGTTGTGCAATCACACTGAATGCCCCACTCAAAATTAGGCCATTCAGGGGTTCTGTGATTCTGCACTAATATTTATCATTTGGGGCTTCAACCATATTAAAATCTCCACTTATTGCCTAGTATGCATTGGGAATGGAGTTGGCTATCCACTGCCACAGATCGACCCTTCCGGCCGCATCATTAGAGGCGTAAATATTAATGAGCCCAAAAGGGTGGCCCTCAATATTAAAGAGGACCAATATAACATGGTTTGTGGGGTCAATTCCATTGTTAATTAATAAGGGCCATAATTTAAGGGTAAAAAGTGAGATTAATCCCCCCCACCCTGCTTCATGATTGCTACAGAAATCCAAGTTGTTAGGACAGATGGATTTTCATACCATCTACAACTGAAAACCTATAATTTTAACTTCTTACAAAAACAAAACATCTAGATTTGCACATTGTTTCCGAGTTTCACGCACTACATACTTATGACAGGAGTCTGTGAGACCGCTAACATTCTAGGATAAACAATTCATGGGAAATGTTGGTCAAGAGCCATATCCCCATCGTCTAAGCCCTCAAGGGCAGCATATTGATTATGCAAGAAATGAGCAGCATTATGCTATAAAAAACGTTGTTGCTGCTAGGGAACTAGCTGCTGTCATTCATCACTTTGATTATAACTCTTCCAAAAAAATTGTATATATATAATAAATATGATTTTTTTTCATTGAAATGCTTGAAGTCTACCAAATATCACATGGATCAACTCCAACTGTATACTAGCTGCATCAAAGGCGAGTTTCCTCTACCATCGATCTAGTTGTTAGCTCTACGTTTAGTTGGACGGTGTAAAATAAACTCTTATTAAACACATGCACAACCTAAATAATTTTTACCCTTATTTCTTTGTCACGTATCAGAGCTGATCAAGTATTAAACACATGCACAACCTAAATAATCTACACCCTTCTTTCTCTATCACGTATCAGAGCCGATGAGACTTCATCCCATTGAATGAAACTCATATCAATGTAAATATGGGTCATAATAACTTGATCAAATGATGTACCCATGTATAATGATAGAGAAAAATAACAATGAAGCTACTGAAGTAAATGTCTTTTGAATTTGATGAAGCCTCCAAAGGAATGAATGAAAAGTAGCTTCCAAAAAAATGATTGTGTTAATAAGAGTGACTATAGATACATGTTCCATCAAAACAAAATGCATGGTCAAAATTAAAGAAGCTTCCCTAAAACACTATTATCAATTTTGAAGCCACCAAATAATGTTGACTAAGAAACTATTCTAATTTTTGAAAAACACATAAGGGTTGAATCAATTCATATTTGACAACAAAAGTGATTTTAAAAAACCGATAAGGGTTGGCACAAAAATTCTCTGGAATGAAATAACAACCAAAATTTTCATGTTCGAGGAACAAACAAAAGGCACATAACATACTTAAATGACCGAGGAAACATTAGCAATACAAAACACTCCCCAGGGACTGAAGACATTACAACTCAATATCTTCAAATGATGTCAGTATGGTAGGTATATAAAAAAGAAAAACAAAATCCTCTAGGGAGAGTGCATAAAATTCCATGTGATGAACTCAGAAAATCAACTATGAACAAGTATAATCACACACATGAAGATAGGAAAACCTAGAAATCCCCATGGAATTTTATAAATTAGCGTGAGTAGAAATACATTTGGAAAATACACACATATTTGATTTACAATTTATCAAACATTCAATTAAGTTGAAAAAACTTCAAATTTAAGTTAAAATCAAAATAAGTATACATTTAAACTATGAAGAGTGTTAAAAATACACACTTTCAAAAAAACAATATACAAACCCGAGTTACCAGTCAAAGGATATGGCTTCATAGAGGTCCAAAATGCACGATATGGTTAGTTAAATAAACAAAAACTATTTCTTCTAAACAATAAGACTTATCAAAATATAAAAAATCAACAACACTATTGTGTAAATCACAAAAAAATAGGCAAGGTGAACAATAATCATCTTCCCAAACTTCACTGATCAAAATTTGTGAACCTTGAAAGAAACGTACTTCAAAAAAGGGCTCAATGGTGAAATTCTATCCTTCAGGAGCTAAAAATGCACACTGGGTAGTCATATGGTAGGTCAGGGGTTGAGTGTGGGTAGTAGGGGTTAGATGATGGTTGTATGAGTGACCATTGGTTGATTATGCACAGTATGAAAAATGCACCAACAATGTTGAGCATGCAAAATGCACTAGAATTGTGTTGAAACATCAAAATCACCCCACGGGTTCCTCAATGCTCTATTTTTATGAATCGATATTTTTTGGAAAGCTCCAAAGGAGAATAATCTAATAAATTTACTTTTAAGTCATTTTTTGTAGAAAATAAAAAAAATACACTATCTTCTTAGTTGACCTTTGATTTTCCAGTGGATATGAACTTTCAAAAATATGATTTTTATAAATTTGTACTTTTTGTGTATAATTCAGAAACAATACTAGATCATATCTAGAACATTTAGTTTTTTCCAAAATTGAAAAAATCCAAAAACATGACCCTATAATAGCAATTTTGGTACAAACAATAAATACCCATTGGGTAATTTTGAAATCCACAACATGGATTGGCTCAAAAATTCTTAGGGGTTTGGAAATAAGCATGGTAATTTTACAATTGATAAAAGTTTGAAAATCTACATCTAAAAAAAGTCTCTAAAAGGGAATTTGAGATCAACCAAAAACACTTAAAATTGGAAAAAATGGAGAAATATCTTCAAGAAACTCTTCTTAATTTAGATATGCAACCAATAATGTAAATAACTCTAAATAAAAAATCTAACTATGAGAAAATTACAAGTTGGAGATTGTAACTTTGGCTTTGATATCATATAGAAATTGAAAAGGTCCTAACGAAAACTTGCAATGCAAGCATCCACATAAAGTAATCAGATGAGAGGAAGAGATTCCCTAGCAAAAAAACATTGCATTATACTAAAACTAGAATATACAATGCACGTGTGTGAAACTAATGGCTACACTAGATCAAAATCTCCTTAAAAGACTACATCTCTATGGAGTTGAATCTAAGGTCTAATCTAAACTTCCATAAGGATAAAAAGTTTCGTTATACAGGCAGGGTTCATTTTAAGACACCTCTAGAAAATTGTAGGTGGAAAATACCTGGCGAATATTCCCCAGTTTCAGCGAAAGGTGAATTTGACAGTATTCTAAAACCAATTTTTTGCCAAGTTTTTCGAGTTGGAGAAACTAGAGTTCTAGACACCGATGCACCTTTTGACACGTGACAATAGGACGTCAAAAACCCTCGTTGATGCGTGTCAACACAACATCAACAGAGACAATTGACGCACGTCAACAAGGATTAGAATCTGTTGACATGCGTCAGCAAGGATCAGACTCTGTTGACGTGCATCAATGGCATCTGCTGATGCGTGTCAATGGCATCTACTGACGCACGCCAATGAACTCTATTGATGCACATCAATGGCCTCTGTTAACATGTGTTAATGGCCTCAATTGATGCACGTCAATGGACTCTGTTGACACACGTCAATGGAATCTGTTGACGTGCATCAATGGGATTTGTTGATGCGTGTCAACAGTGTCCATTGACGTGCGTAACAGAGCCCATTGATGCGCGTCAATAGAGCCCATTGACGCGCGTCAATAGAGCCCATTGATGGGAGTTAACAAAGCCCATTGATGCTTTATTAGCCTATAAATACCCTCCCACTGGTCATTTTCTTGTTTACACTTTCCAACTCTCGATTTTTTTTACAGGAATAACTACAATGGTGACTTCAAGTGCTTCCCAACCGCAAGCTCAAAAAAAAAATCAAGAAGAGAATCTAGTCCAATCCACGGGCAAGATCATCTACATGAATCCTTTGTGCCCCCACATCCATACTATTTTAAAAATGTCTTCCGAATATAAATATTTGATCGATGCGTGTGATTTTACTGGGCTCGTTGACATGCCCCATTCTGAAACAGATCTAGATATTTTGAATTACCTTCTCTTGTCCTACAATATAGAGGATGGCCTTTTTTATGTTACTTTGAACGACGGATGAATGTTTCAATTCAGTATCAAAGCAAATGACATCCATTAGTTTACAGGCCTTCTGTTCAGAAATTTACCAATTGTTACAATGAAGGCAACACTCGTGGAAGATGACAAGAAATATCTCGAATCAACGTTTGGTTTCCATGTTGATTGTAAGTATATTTCATTTTCATTCATCATTTTTTTTTCTATTATGTCAGTACAATTTAGTGTTATAAATTTATATTAATTCCCACTGTTTGGAATTTGCAGCTCATGTCAATAAATATAGGCATGCTGTGGATACGCAAGCAATTGTACACCACTTTCTTGCTGCAGTGATTTCATTTTTTTAATGCAGAATAGTTTTGTAGGGTTGGCAAATAGATATACCAAACTGGGCCATTGCATACATAGTTGCCACTATCTCAAAACAAAAATTCGATTGGTGCAGCTATCTATTAAAAAATAAGAACTGACATATCAAATTCAAATCTTTTAGAAAAACCTTTCGTTTATTCCACAAACTATCTCCTTGGCCTTTATTACGAGGCACTTTTAAATTTAAAGGACAAACCAATTCCTACTTGCACTGATGAGGAGTTGTTGAAGTTTTCAATTTCATTTGAAGAACAACAGGTATAAACTATTTAGTTTTTATTTCATTTTTCGACATTACACTGCACAGTTAATAACAATTTACGGTTTGCAGAGAATATTTATTGAAGCCCTTCCCTGAAAAAAGGTGTTATCAAGAGGAAGAGGCCAACAACATGCTGAGGCTTCAGGAGACTCCTAATCTGAAATGGAAGCTCACTCCTCTCCAAACCCTGAACAGTTTGAACTCATTAAACACAAGAGAAGTAATACCTTCTCATATATTATTTACAAATTCCAAATTTGTATTTTTATTTTCCAATTTAAATTTTAACCAATTGAATTGACATAACATTTAATGTTGATGACATTGCAGGGACTTTGGACCATACTCGTGTTTTAAAAACTCAACCATCTTCCCCAACTCACTCAATACAGTCACATGCATTCGTATCTTCTGAACAACCACCAAATACTACTCCTACATAGCAACCCTTAGAACCACGAAAAACTACCCCTCGACAACAAGGTACAACTTTTCAATACTATGTTTAATTTCGTAATTTTTTCCTTTTTGGATTGTTTTCTATCTTTTCATGTTTTTGCTTGAACTTTTCAGCAAATGTTAGTCCTTCTGTTGAAATAGCGGCACCGACCCCCCCTCAACCAATAATTTTTAAAATGCCAACCAGAGGAACAGTGAATAAGAACATTGGTAAATGCATGCCAATTGCTCTAGCCCCTAGTGAGACACTAAACATTGCCTCCTCCTTTCGAATTCCAATGCTCTCACTTGGTGGCTTGCCCAGTGCAATGGGCATATCGGTTTTGAACAATATACATTTAGATGAAGATTATTTGGGCATTGATAGCAATGACCCAACTGGTTTTTTCAATACCCATGAGATGATTCAAGGCCAGCAGGTACACTTTAATTTAAACATGCTTTACAATATTGAATTACATTTCAATTTAAATTTATTTATCTGAATCTTGATTAATTTTATCACAAACAAGATTAGGTCACCCAAAGGCAAAAACAAGTAGCAGTTGACCTAGCCAAAATCCCCCATACATCTCCAGCAAGATCATCTTCATCAGATACAGATAGTGAATAGTTGTTACCTTTTCCTTTGGAGAACTTAATTGGTTATGATTGTCAATCCCATGTCAGTGAGTTTATTCTACCTCATATCAATCAGCTCATAGAATGGGAGAGAAGGGATAAAGTTCTTATTAATGAGATTATTAGTCATTTTGAAAATTATTGGCAAAGAGATAGTTTATACGCTGCAGTCCAGAATCAACCTGCGAAGATGGATTCCTTACTTACCCAAGTAAGAAGTGGGACTATCACGTATAACAACAAATTTAAAGAATTTTTTTTGGATAAGACATTAAACAAACTGGAAAATATTAGTGCTAAGGCCCAGGCATATTTTAACAAATGGTATAAGGACAAGGATCTGGTAGCAATTGCAAATGCCGAGAGAGATAGAGCAGTTGTAAGTACTATCACTTTCAAACAATCAGTCTTGTTAATTTAAAGATTAAGGTGAAGAATATACCTATTTAAAGTTGAAATCATCGCTGCCACTGGTAATGTGCTAGATCTGTGTTTTAAGAAAACTCAACATGAGAAATGGATTAGTAGATAGATGGGTGAGTTGCCTAACATTATCAGTCCTGAGAAGTACTAGCTTCCTTGGATGGTTGTCAACCCACGTTTTCACAAAAAAATAAAAAGATTGTAGTTAAATAAATTTAAATATATAGACCTGTAACAACTTTAATGATAACAAGAGCTGAAAAAAATGTAAAATGACAAATAATAAGATTAAGGTGAAGAAGATACCAATTTAAAATTGAAACAATCCATTATCAATAGCTTCTTCAAACTTGATGTTATCTTCTGTAGAGTGTGACGATGCACCAATTTCACTCTCAATGTTGGGAACAGTTGTACTTGTAGCTGTATTATTCACACCTCTTCTTTCATAAAGGGAATTCCAATGCACAATTACTCTGTCGAACGGAAAGGTTTCGATGGAGTATCGAGAAACATAACACCTCATGCAAATTTCTAGATTTTTATCCAACATGTTTCTTAGTTTTGATTTTATAAATGATAATGCACTGAAAACCCTTTCGTCCTCCAAAGACCCCAAAATCATTGTTTAGCATAACTCATATAATCTGAAATATTCACTGATATCTTCTTGTAAGATAGAAATTTGATAGATTCCTCGCCATAGCCT
Source organism: Taxus chinensis (assembly GCA_019776745.2). Classification (NCBI taxonomy): domain Eukaryota; kingdom Viridiplantae; phylum Streptophyta; class Pinopsida; order Cupressales; family Taxaceae; genus Taxus; species Taxus chinensis. The sequence continues at coordinate 58,027,668 of CM034153.1, forward strand.
TGTAATAGAACCACATTAAGAAGGTTCATCTAAAATTTTATATTGATTCCTCATTGTTGTTGCAAAATTTGTTGATTGAAACTTTAATAAATCAGCATTCAGTATACCTTTGATTTCCATTCCCTTGAGCTTTGAAGTCTTTGTGAATTTTTCCATTATTGTACCCATGGATTTATGGAAATGCTTTCTGACAAAGTTTGCACAGTCACCTTCAGTATTCCAAAAATTAGGATTCATCACACCCATGGATTCTAGAATTTTATCTTTGCAGAAACGTTCCCTAATTTTTGATGACAATGATTCTGAATTTTTTTTAAGCTTTATTCTTGTTTCAACTATAATAGACTCAAAGAGATTACGTGTCACAGGAACATCTTCTTGTTCTGATCCTGTAATGTCTTGATGTTTTTGCAAAACATGTAGTGATATTTCCCTCCCATTAATAGTGATACAAAGGTGATCGTGGATATTAAATCTCAAAAATTTGCTAGGATTTTAAAGATCTAATAAAGATTTCCAATTCTCAAAAATAGGTGCATCAAAACTATTTTTGGAATAGTACAATATATCAAGACTTTGACATACCATTTTTCTCATCTGTATAAAATCCAAAATATACATTAATCTACCATGTGCATGCTTCATCAGTGTATTGATCTCCTTTAACATTGGAAGAATACCAACCAATGTAAGCAATGTCTCCAAATCATTTAAATGAAACAACAAGTCCCTCGCCCTATCAACTTCATGATGATATTTGTGCATGAAACCAACCAACGAAGGATACTCCTCACGAACTCTACATGAAGGTTCATACAAAGAGATCCATCTAGTCTTGACATCCTTCAGAAGTTTTTTGCCATCTATAATTCCAATTGTAAATTTCTAGAACTCAAGAAATCACTTTGGGTTGCTTGACATATAGGCATGAAGTTCTCTTATAAGGTCTTCTAATTTAGCAACATTTTCGTGGTTGCTTACCATTTTATACGCTAAATTCATTATGTGAGCCATACAGTGAATTGGTAGCATATATGGGGCCACTGTTGTTTGTAATCTAACACACAACCCTGTTCGGTGACCTTGCATGAAATATTCACCATCTGCTCTAATGCATACCAACTTCGTAGAAATTTCATAATCAGTCATTCCAGCAATATCTTTCAAATGAGAAACAACTATTTTATGTAGGTTTTCAGCATTACAGTTTTCAACCATTTTCATAACACCCAACAAATGAGGTTTCCTTATATGATTTTCTAAAGTATAGACATGGATACATACCCATGCAGTGTTGTCGACTGCTATCACTTCATCAATTGAAAGAGAGATAAACTTTGGTTTTTTTACATTCTCTTTCAAATCTTCCTTCTCTATCATCGAAAGGCATTTTTCCATTTCCCATCCACTACTTTCAGACCAATGAGACTGAGGTACGTTCCATTAAATTGATACATCAAGGAAATCTGAAATTGGTCTTCCTTTTTTTAGTATGTGAAATAGAGTAGAGAATTGTATGAGTTTTACATGTAGATTTTTTTGTTTCATCTTACCAATTTGTGATGTGATCGTTCCTCCCTTTTCTAAGAGATGTCTATGTGTTTTCTACTCTGCCTCATATTCCACTACGTATCTAACATGCATTTTTTTTTTCAGTTTTCCACCTGTGTGTTTTGATTTTCTGGCCATCCTCCTTCGTTATAGTAAAATATTGTTTTCCACAATGTTTGTCTATAGTGTCCAACTTCATTTGCATTTTTTGTTGCTTTCCTAATTTCCACATACATATTGTACATGTACATTCAGATGGGATCTCTTCAGAATTAGATGATTGTACAGGTTCGATAAATGGAAATTTAGCTGCCCAATCAAAATTGTATGTCTTGCCAATGGTCCAAATATTCTTGTTCATTTTCAATGTTTTACTTTTTTTAGTAGAATTTTGAGCAATATCACAATCACCTAGTTTCCTCTTTCTTGGACCAGAATTTGAATTTGATTTTTGTGTTCCATTTTGCTGAGTATTTTTATGGGTGATATCTTGATGCACTTCTGGTTGCACCCCAATAGGAACAATATCTTCAAGATCTGGCATATTATCATAGGTGTCATTTGTTTGACTTTGATACTATGCAGAATGCATGTCCACCTCAATAATACCTTCCACACAGTCAATATTTTGATTCTTTGTGGTGGCATCTATATGGTTGGTATTTTCAATATCTATATCCACAGAGTTTCACAAATACTTGAAGAGTGATTTCTGAGATTTCTTAGTTACTTTTAGGGTCTTTGCATTCTTAGAACTAGCACCTTCCATTATTCTGAAGAGAGTCCTGTGTCAGCAAAAGAACCAAGTAGTGATTGCCTTTTGCGCATCAATAAGGCATCAGCAAAGCATCAATTGACAATGTCACACATCATGAAGGTGTCCACTGTCTGAGGTCACTTTCATGTGTCAACTCTACCCTTGTTGTGCGTCAACTCTCTCTGTCGTGTGTCAAACCTATTCCTTTTTCACGCGTCTGTAATATGTCCTTGTCGTGTGTCTACAATAACTCTTTGTCGCATGTCAACTATATCCCAGTCACGCATCAACAACTAACCCTAACAAGCTAATAGTAATCTCTGGTGCTTAAGAGTGTGTGAGTTCAAACTTCACGGTATTGGTAATTTGGTAAGCTACTTGAGGTATACTACCCGGCGAATCACCTAGGTTTTTGTAGGAGATGTTTTCAAATGACGGCGAAGCCGACCCCCCCAAAAAAATATACTGTATATTTTAGGTGAACAGGACACTGAACAGCTCCGAAAAAATCACCTTTTCAAATTTTCATAAAATGAAATTTTCACCATATTATGAATATTCGCCACTAAAATTATCCTTGTATACAAGAAAAGTAATATGTAAGTGAGATATTGTTATTGATTGAGTGAAAGGTTGAATATGATCATTCCCCAAGTCACACCTCATCCCTCTCATACATGTGAGGATAACTACCACTTAATTTTACATTTAGCAATTTTGTGCACATAATAAATCTCGCTTTGGTAACAACACTACCTAAGGTGAAATTCACAACAAGTATAAACATGAAACACACCAACACCCCTATTAAGATCAACTTAGGTGATTTGGTAAAACAAGAGATTTTACACTCATTAATATGGGTCTTGACAACTTGACTTGATGAGGTAACCATGTACAATGATAGAGATAAAAAAAATGAAGCACATACTAAAGTACATGTCTATTGAATCTAATGAATCCTCAAAAAAATGAATTAAAATTAACTTCCAGGAATATGGTTGTGTGAATAAGAGTAACTATAGATACATTCTCTATCCAAATGAAATATACATGGTCAAAATCACATAAGGTTGGCTAAGAAACTATTTTAAATTTTGAAACCACTAGAAAATGTTGGCTAGGAAACTATTCTAATTTTTGAAATCTTCATAAGGGTTGAATTAATTACATATTTGAAAAAAAATGATTTTGAAAACCCCATAAGGGTTGACACAAAAATGTTATGGCATGAAAAACCAACCAACCTCTACATGTTTTAGTAACAAACACAAGGTACATATCATACTTGAACAACCAAGGAAACATTAGTAGTACAAAACACCCCTAACATGGAGTAAAGATCATACAACTCAATATATTCAAACTGTGTTAGCATGGTAGTGTAAAAAAAACAACACAAGTGACTTAAAAAAATAAAAATAATTAGTGAACCTTAATATTGCAGAGTCATGTATGATAAATAGATGCTAAAGTACAAATTTGACACAAGTAATTTTCTAGATAAATATGAAACCCTAAGTGCAAGAGAGGGAAAGAAAGAATTAGCTTGTTTACGATTTTCTGAAGGTGATCCAAACCAAGAAAAATGATGAACAAGAAAGTCTTGAATATTTTCATAACTGTGCACGTTAAATTTTGGAAGTGTCAAATGAAGCCAGACTAAGGCACCTTAACTAGGGTGAGGGCGCCTAGGCGCCAGAGACCTCAACTGGGCGCATGTGATTGCACAGGAGTTCAGAACCTAATTTTTCTAGTGTCACACAAGTTTCATTGATATTCTCTTTTGGTTTCCTGTATGTCACATCTTGATCATTGAATGTACCTATAACATGTAAAGAGATGTTTACTTGTAAAACCCTAAAACTACATCAAATCACAAAAAAGAAAGATACAAAATGGGGATTCGAATTGACCCTTGAGGTCACTCGAATAAGTGAACTTACAACCGAGTGCTACACTACATCTCAGAATCTGTGTAGTTCTTTTGTGTGTGTGTGTGTGTGTGTGTGTGTGTGTGTGTGTGTGTGTGTGTGTGTGTGTGACAATGGTTCCCTAGGAAGCCCTTGTGCAAGATGCACTAGATAACAAGATAAATTTATACAAATGTGTGTATGTAATAGAATTAAATTCCCCTCCTATGCATTTATAAAACAAATGTAGTCCCTTATCCATTCTAATGGATGCCAAATAGATGCCTTGAATCTCTTTAGGTGCCTTTAGATGCAATCTTAGGTGTTTGATAATATGCTTAGAGATTGGTCCTCTATTTCGGTCACATAGCTTTGTATTTATATGATTCCCTTTGTTGAATTTTTTAATTGACAACTAAAAGGTCGACCCATAAGAAAATAAGATGCCAAAAAGAAAAAAGAGACCCAAAAGAAGCGAGTAAGATAGAAAAGGGTCAAGAGCGCCTAAAGGGGACAAGGGCACTTGGGCATTGATGTCCTGGTTGGGTGCTATGATATGGAGTCATAAAATATAAATAAGTAAAAGATCTAACTAGGTTGTAGGGTGTAAGAGACCATAAAGAAGACCAGAAATAAAGCAAAGAGGCCAAAGATAGTTGTCAATTACTAATTTTATCACTTAGGAATCATATGAATGCAAGTATACTTTAAGGACCTAGAAATGTACCCAAGTGCGTGATTTTGTGTCTACATTTTCCCCCACTTCATGTTGTGGAATGAACACTTGATAACATAAAGTATTTAAGACTTGTGTACCTGTTAACCATGTAGAATGTGATGGTGATAGAGTGCTGAAGAGAGAAGTGATAGCATGAAGTGATAAAAATTAAGTGTAGAAGCTAATAAAGAGGACGTGACCCTAGGGGTGAAGTGTATTGTGTTGTACCTGTTGTTGTGCTTGATGTAGGGCTGGTTTTTTTTGGTATTAAGGACGAACCTAAAAAATAAGAGCAAATGAGTTGTCAAAGTCATGTATTATGAAAACTCTATATAAGTATATAAATGTGAAAAATTAGTAAAAGGAAAGTGTGTACCTAATGAACATGATTGTACAAAAATATGATCGATTGTTACTAAGATAATTTCATCATAGTCTTGTTGATGATGCTCTTTAATGGAATACTCATTTTTCCATATGGATCTATTAGTACATAATGTGAAATGGAAGTTGTTTTTTCTTATATTCTTTATACTTATCATTGGTCCTAGAGTTACATATAATTTCTTACCTAACTTACATCAGGGAAAGAAAGAACCGCTATTCTAGATTACATTGTATGCCTCAATTATTGCATACATTGCTTAGTATTTTAGTCCATTGATTTAGAGAAGTAATATATCTTTTTTCATGGCTTAATTCCTACAGTGAAATAAAAATTACAATATGATACATGTGAATAATTTATGCTTTTTATGTTATAAGGTCATTGATCTAAAACACAATTTGATTATTTCACATGTTATAGAACACCCTCTTGTTTCTTTTATTGTTTCATCATCCTCCACTTCTGATCCCCTTCCATCTTTGAAGTGTCCTCTTTGGTCTCCATCTCCTCCACCTCGCAAGTGTGTTGCATCTCCCCCACCACATACACATCATCAATATCCTCCACCGCGTCGGTCTTCACCTAAGTCTTCTCCATCTCCTACTTGGGAAAAATTGCAATTATCACATGATGTTAAACCTCGTGATGGTTTGCATGCTTTGTTTGATAATCTCTTAATTCTCTTACCCTCTAATCAACATCATCCTACTCATCGCTTACATCACCAGTGTGATCTTACTTATTGAAATTTCCACTACATCAATTGTCATCATGATAATGACTGTTATGCCCTTCATGAAAAATTTGTAACAATTAGTAGATAAGGGTGTCATTTCCTTAAAATATAAATATCATGAGCAATATGTTTCACCCATTCCACATAAGCATGCTTCCATTTTTGTTCATTTTTTGCCTCCACCAACTTCTAAGGTTGTAAGTCATCCATCTCCTAAGATCATTATCCATCCATGTCATACACCTAGCGCATCCATCGGTGCATCCTCTCATCTACCTCACAGTGCTACTACATCTCATTGGATGCCTAAGCTATTTTCATTTGTGCTTCCTACCACTCTATCTCCTATCAGTGGCACCATCTCATTTGTCATTCAGTTTGAATATTACACTCATTTTGTTTCCACTCGACATGCTTCCATCACCCCTCGCAGGCCTCTCCATCATTGGTAGGTGATTTTTGTATGATCACCTTGTTTCTCGATGACACACTTATGTTCTTAAGGTTCTTGCATGACTATTGAGGTATTTGTTACGAGAATGAACATCACTCTCATTTTGAGGGGATCACTCTTCTTCCACCCTATTTATTTCATTATTCTTCATCGCATAGGCTCTTACATATTTTCACTATACAACTATCAACACATCATTTTTCTTCCATTAGCTAAGTCACATCACCATATATGCTACTTTGTCTCTTAAAATTTTATACATACATTATTGTATTGATAGTACTATAATATCCACATCACATTACCATTTCTACTACTCTATCAAATTACATCATACACGTACATTATTTTAATCATATCGTTCACATATAAATCATCCACATCATCATATGTTTCAAATTTTCAACAATCAATACAAACATTTCAACAATGCATAAATAAAATTACATATGGAAACCATCACATAAATGCACAACACACATGATATACAACCTAGGTGTATATATATATATCCTCAAAAATCATTTTCTCAAAATACAATCGCAAGTGGGAAAGCTCCCATTTATCACTGCAAAACACATACATCAATAACATCATCATCGTTATCACTAGCTACAATCATGGGAGCTCTAAAAATAGATGCTTCACCACTAAATCTACAACATTGGTCGAGAAATCTATATCTCTCTAGCTGTCTACATAATATAGCCACCTCAACCTATTACTCCATGAATCGGCCATGTAGCTCCACATATCTTACAAACACATCCTAAGCCAAGGATCCAACTCCCAAATTTTGTATCACTTGCTCTATATTCATGTAAGCTTCATTGTGCTTGCTTAATAGTACAGTGCATGTGGTTGCCACCATAGCAACCAATTTGAACAAATGGGCATTCTTGATCGCGATTTCATCCACTCGCTCTAGTATGTCACATCCCACAAGCGCATATGAAGGAACATTACACATGAAGATGCATATTAATGAATCCAAAATTAATGACCAATGTGAATCACCTATAACCATACAACATCATATTAGTTACTACACGTTCAAAATATACGCCAATCAATTTACAATCAACACATAACAACAAACAATACTCATGCTCCACTAGCGTTGATGTTATGTCATCTTCATCGGGAGTAGGTGCATGTACCTCTACTCCTCTTACTGGTGGTCCACCTATTACATCTATAACAATTGGAAATAATAACACCCATCGGTGTGATTCCCACCCACTCACTATAGTCTTGGGTGCACCTTGCATCATCCACTTATATTGCGCTTTAAGGCCACATCTGTCTCAGCTGAGATATGGGCACTAGCTATGCTCCTATAGGAATCGACCTTGCTCTTGGCCTCCGAAGTTATCTAGAGGATCTCACCCATATATGTGGCTTTAGGTGCACATCCCGAGCCATACAAAATTGACTCGACATATGCTCCTCTTGGAATAACTGTATAACTGTTGGAAATCGGTCCTCTAACCACATGGTGCATTGAATGCACAACAACTCTACACCATCCTCCAACTAAACTCTAGAGTCTTTATATGGCCTCCATATGATGGCCCATGTTCCCATATTATCAAGCATGAGTCTATAAGTTGTGGTATTTAGCATCCTACTCTTGGTTCCTACCCATGACTGCTTCTACTATCTCGAACATAGTCAACCTTGATGCCCTAATTTGTGGCTCATGATCACAAGCTCAAAGCGAAAATTATAACTCATTCATAGTGCAAATGAAGTTACTATATTATTTTTATTATTTTTATATATAGAAATTTTCAATTTTGTATTTACTATAGTTACTATTAGTGCCCCATTCTTCCAATTAATACACAGTGAACAATTTCGCTCATATCTTGAGCTTTGTTATTCCATTTTCTTCACCATTTACACGAATCGGCTCAAAATTTATTTTACCATCGTACTCTACATATTTCAAAATTCTATATTCTAATGTCACATATATGATATCAAACACGTACTCCATCTTTAAACATCTTCTTTATGTCCTCCTAGTCATCGTTACATATTTTCACGTCTACTTTTGGCTTAGTACTCGTTATATCCACCCCACACTCTTTAGATGAAAGGGAGGCATATAATTAGGATCACTCTATAATCACTCTCATGCTATTATATGATCATTAGATACTCATAATACATCATATTCCAACAATTTTTCTTGTACACTATCCCAACAAAAGAAAAAATTGGTCAATTCAAATACTTTTTATTTATTTCCCATTAATGACCCAATCTAGGGGAAAGTGCAAAAGTATCTCCATGAGTAACATATGAAATACATCTAGTCTTGAAAATAATATTTTACTATTCGAATCAAATCAATCGATCGATATGACATAACATACTCTACTGTCTCTCTGAGATGACCTATCTTGGGATCTACATTGCTTTATTATCATTCCTAGATGACCTAACGTGAGAATTGATTTCCACTTTATATCACTTCCAGATGACCTAACATGGAAGCGATATAACATTTTACAAATCAGGGAACCCATAGGAGTGGGGGAAATGAGACATCATTTCCTTTAATATACTACTCTTATTTGGGTTATTCAAAATGGATCGAAATGGAGCTAAATTTGGTCTTCATCCATCTGTCGTACTTGGGACCTTTTGGGGATGTAGTCATAGTTGGATAGTAAAACTAGACCTATCTCCCTAACACTCTTCCTCTTGTGGAAAGACACCCAAATACTCCTTGGATAAAAATTTTACTAAAATCAGGTTGAGAATTGATCACTCCCTATCCCTTCAAATCTCTATTGAAAATAATTCAAAAAATATCCAAATTATCGAAATTAAATCATCAATTTATTCAATTTCTCATCACAAATGGATTATTGTCTCTATTTACACCACATGGATCAACATGTTGATACATGGTTTGCCATGCTATATTTTCTTATATTTTACACGTACTTCTACAATAGGGCTTCTTCGGACTTCTCACTGGTATGTTCCTTACTTCCTTTACTGTACTTAAATTTCATTCAAATAACATAAAGGGGGGGGGGTAATGTAGACAAAAAATAACACACATAAGTTTATTTTACTATACTGCCAAGTATGTTGTTATATACATGACTCTTAATTAAGAAGAGTATTCACTAGTGACACACTCCCTAGTCCATTTGTTTTATTTAGGTTGTTTCTATTGTCTCTCTCCCACATCTATCACTTATGCACACAATTTTGGTCAGGTCACAGTGATGCCTATCTATCATTCTTCTCATATTTTTCGTCAGCTATCCCAAGACACCAATACCCATTCTAGACACTAGCACCCATGCACTCTTGTCCACCCTGGGCGCTTCTGTCTCTTTTTTTCTTGTTCAGATTTTTGATATTTCTTGTTGAGATTTTCAGTTTTCTTATTCTTATCTTGAGGTCCTAGTCGGCATGTCATGTCTCTCTCCCACATCTATCACTTCTACACACAATTTTTGGTCAGGTCACAGGGAATCCCTATCTATCATTCTTCTCATATTTGTCGTCAGCTATCCCAAGACACCAATACCCATTCTGGACACACTAGCGCCCCATGCACTCCTGTCCACCCTGGACGCTTCTGTCTCTTTTGTTCTTGTTCACATTTTTGATATTTGTTGTTGACATTTTTGGTTTTCTTATTCTTATCCTGAGGTCCTAGTCAGCATGTCATGTCACTATGTAAAAATTCAAACAAGATATCCCTATATATACACAATGTACATACCATTATAGGGGAGGGAAATTCAAAACGGTCAAGCATATCTACATAATATCAAAAGGACTACATTTTGGGATGATGTCTCTGCATATATTACATAGGAAGGGGAAGTGTTGAATTCCATCACACACATTTTAATTTTATCTAGAATTTAGCCCGTTATATTGGCATCATTGGTGCGAGGACAACCTAGGAGAACTATTGCATACACAAGAACATAGAACTACATGAAGTATAGAATGTAGTACAATTCTTGGTCATAAGTTCCTCCTTTAGATGACCACTAAGGTTAGTTTGAATTCACATATTATATTTTTCATTCCAATTTGATGTGTTTTTTTAATCTTGTGTAGGTAGCTAGGGTTTTTGTTACATCTTATAGATATCCTCAGTGATCCAAGCGTGACATACAAGCGATCAAAAAAAAACAAGTGTGAAACCCTAGAGACACATGAAAAAGTATTTTCTGAGCATTCACATAGTCACCAATCCTTAGGAGTGGTCTTTAACTCCCCGGGCACCCTCACCCTATCCCAAGCGCATGTGTCTAGATCTGTCCCGCAACTTCTAGAATTGATATCAAGGCATCTTCGACATTCTCCCTAGCATGTTCATTAGTTTTAACACTTCAAATCTAATATTAGATAAGTGAAAATCATATAAGTGTGTTATCTCTCTCATTTAGCTTAGGACGGTCACATCTTTAGAGTTCTTAAAAATTGTATTCTATTGTATATTTATCATAGTGACTATGAAATAAAGATTAAATTTTCATATTTATTAAATCAATATTCTATGCGTATGGTGTCAACCATTCATATAACTCTATTGGGAACAAACTTAAAGAATGTATCATACAATAAAATCATAAAAAATTTCTTTCCATCCATTTACGTAGATTAAAAATTTCTATAGATGTTTATACCTCTACAAGAACTCATCTTAGTCTTCGTCTACCCAACATTCAATGCTCTCCAGAGATAACTGAAATGCCATTTTCACACATCTTGAAATTATGAAAGAAAGAAGGTCTCTAGCAATGGAACAAGAATGTTGGAGTCTAGTTTCTAAGACAACAGGGTTGGGTGCATTAGAAAATTTACTTAGAAAGATATCCTAGTGCTCACCCCAAATTGCATAACAAGTCTACTAAGCCACTTCTTGTTTACACATTTCAAGATGTCAATCACATACTTATATATTCACAACATAATACCAAATACAATGCAATAACAAATTATAACAAGAAACATGTTAATATAGAAACTGATCATTTAGTCATTAGAGTATACAATCAATATTAGAATCTGTAGCCCCAACACACCATGTTCATCCCCACTAACCTTCAAAATCCACACTAGATCATCCATTACAAACATATGTCCATTTCAATTACAGACTCAAATTTAATAGTGATGCAATTACATTACATGCATCAAAAACTAACTACAACAGATATATACCACACTTAAACATCCACTCATACTATAACATCCCAAAATTTCTTGTAAGTTAAATTAACTACGGTTAAGTCTAAATAGGATTAGATGAGATCATTGGGTGTAAAATTCATTTGGTTCATCGTATCATGATCCACAAATTTTGCTACGGGGCATGACACTGCGGAATGAATAACCCCGCACCCACCTTGATGATCCTTCCTAAAACATGATTAGGCCTTAATCAATAGGTAAAACAGTTCATAAATGACAGTGAATCTTTCGGTTAATTGTATTCTGATTACTTTATTTTAATCGGTTTGGTCGTCTTTTGTTTTGTTTGACTTTTGCATGACCGCGATGATAATTGTCTCTGTTTTATTTGACAATGCTATATCAAGCTAGCTTTATGAGAATATTCAAATTATTATTTATGAAATTTGTGATTTTCATATTGGAATGTTTTATATAAACCTAGAAATTCAACTAATGTTTATGGTAATATATTGTTGGAAATATGTGGACTTTTATTATGAATGTTAACTTTAACTTAAACATTAAACTGGGTAACAACTAAAGTAAAAAAATGTATGAAATATTAATTTGTGTGTGTGTGTGTGTGTGTGTGTGTGTGTAGTAGAGGTATTTGGCATGTAAGCCAAAAATTTTATTTAGTTATTGAAATTTATGGGTTTCATAAAGTGAAACACTTTCACATGGCACAAGTGTGCGGTATGCACTAAAACACGTACTAACATTGGGAAGCCAAAAAATTCTTCAATATGTTGCCCAACTATAGTTCTTTCATTATATTTTTCTGTTATTTTTCCTTTGTCTATTTTCATTCCCCCCTTCTGAGAATACCTGCATGAGTTTTGGAGGAAAGAAGGATTCAACTTGCTAGAGCGGGAAGAGTAGAAGGTTTCCAATTCTGGGTTTACTTCAGGCATGACTATCTTCTCCTTTCTCTGCCTGCATTATTTGTAAAAATTGAGGAAATACACATTCTATTTTTAATGGCAATCAAGGAAATTGTGGACAGATTTTGATTTATATGTTTGGAGATGAAGTATGAAAAGGAAATTGATGGATTATGTATTCTTTTTAGTTTTCTATTTGTGGTTTTATCCTAACCTAGAATAATATGAAGATGGGGTTTTGGGTTTTGATAAGCAAAAAATAAAGTAAAAGAAAGGTTAAAAATTCCTTCTCTGCATTATAATAAATTATACCCAAAAGGAAAAGAGTTGGGTTTTTCCTGTACATGAAGAAGGAAATGTTATGTTTGTGGAGCCTATTTTCATGTTAGAGTTTGATACACCTACCATATGTTACACTTGGATATTTTTATGGTGGTCCCACTCGCCGGTGAGCAGGTCAAGGGGGTTAGGGGGCAAAGCCCCTGAAGCAAATTGTCATGGGTGGTTTACTAACCCATGGGTAATGGGTAACCGTTATGGGCTGTTTTTGGGCCCATGGTTTTTCGGTACCCATTGTTTTGTAAAACAACCTCTTCGGCTACCTATTGATGTAATTATAAATATATGGACATACAATAGGATTTATATGAGTGTGTTTAGTGAAGGTGAATAGTGTGTGTGAATTTAACTGCGAATTTGGGAGGGTTTGTTGAATGCAGCTCCAAACAAGATCTGATTATTGTAACTGTGAAGACTATTGGCTTGTAATAAAATCTACGCAAGTGTTCTTGGTGGATGAAGCCCACATTGGGTTAACCAAGTTAAATATTGTCTTCCTGTAGTTCATATTTCATTTATGTAATTCTATTCATACTTCTCATTATTGCGATTCTGAGGAATTATTCTACATTAGATATTATTAATTCCTAATAGGAAAACATTTTGTGAATTTGTGTGTTTAAAATTGATTTTTTCTTGTGGGTTTTCATTTTGTTAAAATGAAATTTGGTTGTGTGTTTTCTGTAAACAAATCGATTTGGGCATGTAAATCGATTTGGGTAACCCAATCAATATGGGTATGCAACTGGTTGGGGTTTTTCTTCTTGGTTGTTATATGTAGGTCTAATTTTTAATTTATTGAGACATTTTGAATGATAATTTGTGGGTGTTAAACCTCTTGCATGGGGCTACATTTTCTAGAAATTTTATTATTATGGAACACTAAATTGGTTCATGTATAAATGAGGGTGTCTTGTTATGTGTGAAAAATTTAAAAAAAAAATGGAATTTAGCCTGTAAATTCTAGCCCGACAATATGACTTGGTAAGACTGTGAAAAAAAAATTACTTGTCTTGGTAAGGGCATGAAAGCCAGGAAAACTTGACCAAGATGCAGCAAGGAGTAATTGGAGGCATGATTGGGTTTAAAATAATGATATCTTATGAAAGAAATTATTAGTTGTTCTTTTACTAAAAAGAGTATGTTTAAATGATGTAACCATGGTGTTGCTATATTGTTAGTTGGGATGTTTCTTTACCAGATAGAACATGTTAAAGTGATGTAAATATGGGGATATTTGTGCAAATTTGTAGAGCTTCTCATTGACTGAAAAAAATACCCTTCTTAATCATATTGTTTTTATGAATTTATGTAGATATTTTAAATGTCAAATTCTTATTGATTGAAGTTGGAATATAGATGTATTGACCTTTGTGATTAAAGGGAAACATGATCGGTGAAATAGAAATTGGTAGTTCTGTTTGTGTGCATTCATAGTTGTATCTTTATAGAAACTAGGTAGTAATACATTTTCAGCTGTATTACCATGTGCTTGTTGATAAAACAACGTGTATATCAATTTCTTATTTTATTAATTAATTGCATCAAAAAATGGAGTTAATATTCATGCCAGTTCATTTGAACTGACAGCATACCACTACTCCAGTCTTGTAGGAGCATTAGCCATTACATTCGGATGTTCGGAAACTCATGTCTTGTGAAGTTTTATCGTAGCATGGATCTAAATGAGATACTTGGATTTCAATTGGTGAGAGGATGATATCCTTGAATTTTTGGCTGAATTATTGGGATCTTGGACCCATTGTAAATATTCAAACCTCACTATGTGAGAGTTATTATACCGGTTATATATTTCACCTTAACAGCATATGCAATATATGATTTTAATAAAGAGATTATTACTTTGTGTGTAATAATATCTCAATATGAGTAAATGATGAATACTTGAGTTGTGAAATCTTACATTTCACAAATTATTGAATACATTTATTTGATAGTTATCAATGTATGAAACCTTTAATTGGGAAATTATTGTAACGATCAATTGTCTTTAATTTATAAATTAAATAAGCTATTTAGTGGCGTAGCTAATGAAAGGAATAATTAAATATACATGTTTTAATATATATTTAATTTGGCCTTTCGGTAAACTTGGTATTAATATGATAAGATTGTAAATCCTGTTGTATAGAGAATGGAAGAGTATCATTGTAAAAGGTAATTTAAGGTTAAAGAATCAAACATCAGGAAAAAAGAGACTAAATGGGATGGTAAATAGATGAAAATATCCATTAGGAATATTAAGGGATAAGTATATGTAGAATGTTGATATAGTTAGATTTCAGCATAACGAATGTACTTATCTCATAAATATCCTAGTTGGCCTTTGACATCTATCTCAATATATAACTCTTGCAAGATAGGTTTAATTGGAAATAAAATAAAAACAAACTATAAAGATATAGATAATTGTGAAAGGGATAGTTGTGAGGTGGCGGAAGAATTAAAAATCATAAGACTAGTGTGTTTTCTTGAGTTTAGCTGTATCCTGCATGACGGATAACTTTGGCCAAAGTAATGCATTAATGGCTGTGCATTGTTTGATCACCTAGTCCTCCAATTAAATACAAAAAAATTGTCTGTAACCTGATCATGGGAAGCTGAAATATTGAACATGAGGTATATAATGGTTGGATACCGGAATACGAAGTCAGGAAACTAGCTTCGTGGTAGACCCAAGGACTTTCACATAGTTCCCATGACCTTTAAAAGGTTGAGCCAAAATGCTGGTAAACATTGTCACTCAAAATAGTGACGAAGGGAGACCGTGGAGATCTAGATACACCCTTCTCAGCCGCACATGGATTACATGGATGTTATCGGATAGATCAAAAGATAAAAATTGATTAATGAATTTGATTAAATAAATCTATATGATTGTAGTTGTGTAATTTTTATTATGTTTATGTGTTAAAAAAAATCCTCATTTTTCAGCTCTTGTAATTTTGAACGTTACACATAATCACATCTCTACATACTCACTCCACTCATATCTATTCACTAACTCTCTACAAAGGATCTATCACACATATATATAGGGTGAGAACTTGTCCTTCACCACTACCTATTTTAATTATAATAATAGATAGTTATTAAACATAGACTGCATGCCCTTAAACTCATGATTTAGTCTTCAATCCATGACTATCCTTAGGCGGCTCAAGCCCTGTGCTACTTATATCCTACTTTTATCCATGCCCACGTCTTATATTTAGATTCATTCATACATAATCTATATCCATCGTGCATGTGCTTTTATCCTCTGGTAATGTTTTCTCTTTACTAAGTCTATTTTTGGACTTTCCTTATAAATCACTCTATCTTTGCTTTTATCTATTTATAGGCCATTTATAATTCTGGCTTACTCCTTTTCTCTATCCCTACGTATGGCCCTTTGCACCCTGTTTACTTTTTAACCTTGTGTAAACATTTGAACATTGTTCTATACTTATATCATTCATGTTATCATTGATCCTTTTGGTTTGCCTCTTACATGCAATCTTCATCCTTTGTGTGTGGCTTGTACTTAGCCAATTTCTCAGTCCAACACTTATCCTTTTGTCCGCTACAGTTTTCCACCCTTCCTCATGTAGGATGTTAGAGGTCTTAATAATTAATTTGGAGGATGGGTGATTGTGTGACACATAAATCAAACAATATTTGATCTTGTGATTAGATGATTGACATTGAAGGTAGGTATTAACAAGATTGATGTAAATAACTCACTACAAGTAGCGCATATCTTCCATTTGAATGTCCACAAACTCTTTAAACTCATGTGAGAGGTCAACCTCAACATAGACCCATTTTTGGGGCCGAGAACTATAAACATGGTGTGTCTCTATGCATACAAATTTCCCAATGGAGGAGGCAATTTGATGAAGGAAGTGCATTGAGGTGATCGATAGGCTAGGGAATTCAACCCAAATGGGAACTTTAAGGGCCATGAATTCAAAAACAACAAATTCGTGCATCTGAGGGAGAGAAACTAGTAAGGATTTTCAAACATACTAGGTCGCAGAATAATTTAGAATAGTTGGGGCGTTCAAGGGGTTAGAAAACTAAAAAAAAACATTTAGTTAAGCTTTCAACGCTCTCAAGTTTGATGCCATGAGCATCCCCGGTTAAGCTAATCCAGGATTTGAGCACGCTTTTAGAGGGAATTTAACCCACAAAGTATCCGAAAAGGAAAAAATATTAAATTCATTGACACACAATATTGAATTCATAAATATGTAAAACAACATCATGAGGAGATATATTACCTTGTGGAATACTTTGCGGGAAAACTTCTGAGAATATTTCTGTGGTGGTGCCATTGTTCACATCTCCACTAGCTCCATCCTCAACATCAATTGTAAAGCTTGAAGTGGAGGGGGCATTACATAGGTGAGCGCATAGGCCAAAAACCCTAGAACTTAACAAGAAAAGTACTCTCCTCTAGAGCCCAAGGTAGCCGCGGAATGACATGTCGGAAAACCTTGTTTATTTTTCACTACAACTTGTTGATCAGTTTTTCTCCTACATTGAATTTCATAATAAAAAATATTCCAATGTATTATAATTCTCTTACCCACTTTGATCATCATTATCTAAATTTTCATCTATATAATAATAAATATTTCAAATTTTCATTATGTTCTTTTGGTATAATGTGATAACCTAAGCCCGATACACATGGTTTGATTTTTTTATAACATGTAAATGGATAAGTATTTCCTTCTTGTATAATTCATAATTTATTCCTCCTCTTCAATTTTCAACTTTCAATAGCAATAGGTTGTTCATATTATAAGAACATCGCCCACATGGTTGTTCTTGAAGTATGACATTTCCTTTTTAAGGAATGTGGTTGTTATTGTCCGTAAATAGATATTTTGCTTGTAAGATTCGCATGGCATGATGTCTTCAAAACAAAATAAATACATACATACATACATATGTACACACACACACACACACACACATACATACACATATTAAACTTATGTAGCTTATAAAATCCTCTCGTACTATCACATTAATGAAAATGGGCCAATAATGATTGGATTTCAATATTGTTAACTTTGTTTAGTTCAATGTAAACGTGAATAGAATAGACATCTTCATGTGGGATTATTGATGACCTAAAATACTACCTTTACCTATTATATGTTAAGTGTTTGCAAATTCATATTTTGATTTTTTTTATAGCTGTGAAGATTAAGATGATAAATTATAATTTATTTTTTAATTCCTTTAAACGATTTAATATATTTTTAAAAAGAAGGATATTATTAAAGAAATATAAAAAACTATTCAAATTGGGTGTGTTTATTCGGTTCATCGTGCCTTAAAATATGGTTGGGGAATTAATTAGGCTTAAAGGCATTTCTTGGAACTCATAATTTCTATCGTTGATATCAAAACCTTACTCAAATTGATCATATTCCCTCACCCTTATCTTGTGATATCCTGATTTTGAATCAAATGTTGAATCTATAATTGCTACATGTAACTTAGCTACAATTCATTTGAATGTGAAATAGAGAATCTATTTATTTTATTGCCTATTTGTTTAATTACTTGTTGATAATGTATAAATGGAAAGAATTTTTCCTTCTATATTGTTTACCATATAAGTTACAGGACTTTACATGACGTTATATTAAACATGTCGAGTAACTAAATTTATTATTCTTTACACATTTGTTGCATGACATTTTTTTCTAAGTCTTTTATCTTCAAGCATTCCTAAATTATTCATATTTCTAATAAATGTAGTTGATGTACAACCTAATCTGCACAAACGTTGAATTATTGGTATGCCAACAATTCCATAGGATTCATTGTAGAACTTCCATTTATTCATGATGTAGTGGTCATATGTTAGCACATATAAGAATTGAACCAACCATCTTCCTGTCAAAAAGAAAAAGAAATAATTTTGCAAGCCCATCAGACAAGGGGTGACAAATGGTATCTTCACATACAGACAACTGACGTGAAAAAGGGTTTGCAAGTTAAAAAAGCATGACCATGGAAAGTGTAGGGAAGTATATGTTATCATGTTCATACGGCATTTGCGCACAAGTTGGCGAGGTTTCTGCTGTTGCATCAAAGGAATCAGTCATTTATTTTTCAAACTATTGCAAGAATGAAATCAGTCATTTATTTTTCTCGCACGGTCAAGAATTTTCATTGTAACAAAATGTTGCGCTCAAGATTTTTATTTTTAGTTTGTTTGCTGATCCTATTATTTTAGGTCGTTAATATCATGGTTACATGGGTGAGATGCTCAAGACTTTTATTATTTATGTATGGACTACATTACAGTCAATTTTCCATTCCCTCCAAATTGATTAAGATAATTGCAAGGCTTAGGAGATTTTTTTGAGCAATAATGATACCAATTTTTTTAATTCATTATTTTAAATTTATCAAAATCTGATAATTTTTTCTTTGATTTGTTTATTGTTTTTTAGATTGGTTAGGTTGGAGTTTGTTTTTTCGTAATATCTAAATTTAGTATATTATAATTTTAATGTAAATATGAACACAACAATAATAAAATTAATTTTCTCATTAACATAATACATAGATAAAGGTGATCTCTTATATTTAAGTATGATCATAATCCCAAAAAAGAAAGATACGATATGCGGAGTCAGACTGCCCATCCAGGTTACCCGACTGAGTGAACTTATGACCAAGCGCTACACTACATCTCAGAATCCATATAATTCTTGTGTGTGTGTGACAATGGTGCCCTAGGAAGCCCTTGTGCAAGATGCACTAGATAAAAAGATAAATTTAATAGATAGATGCAAATGTGTGTATGGAATAGAATGAATTTCCCCCTCCTATGCATGTATATAGAAAATTTAGTCCCTTTTCCCTTCTAATGGATGCCAAATAGATGCCTTGAAATTATTTAGGTGCCTTTAGATGTAATCTTAGGTGCTAGATAATATGCTTAGAGATTGCTCCTCTATTTTAGTCACATAGCTTTGAATTTATATGATTCCCTTAGTTAAATTTTGTAATTGGCAACTAGAAGGCTGACCCATAAGAAAATAAGATGCCAAAAAGCTAAAAGAGAACCAAAAGAAGGAGTTAAGATAGAAAAGGGTCAAGGGCACCCAGAGGGGACAAGGACACCTGGGCGTTGATGTCTTGGTTGGGTGCTAGTGTCTGGAGTCACAAAAGATAAATAAGTAAAAGATCTGACTGGGTTATAGGGTGTAAAAGACCATAAAGAACATTAGAAAAAAAGAAAAGAGGCCAAAGATAATTGTCAATTACTAGTTTTCTCACTTAGGAATCATATGAATGCAAGTATGCTTTTAGGACCTAAAAATTTACCCAAGTGCGTGATTTTGTGTCTACATTTGCTGCCACTTTATGTTGTTGACCAAATACCTGATAATATAAAGCAGTTAAGTGATGTGTACATGTTAACCATGTAGAATGTGATGGTGATAGCGTGTCGAAGAGATAACTGATATCATAAAGTGATAAAAATGAAGTATAGAAGCTAAGAAAGAGGAAGTGACCCTAGGGGTGAAGTGTATTATGTTATACCTGTTATTGTGCTTGATGTAGGGCTACTTCTTATTGGTATTAAGGATGGACCTATATAAGAAGAGAAAAATAGTAGTCAAAGTCATGTATTATGAAAACTCTATATAAGTATGTAAATGAGATAAAGTAGTAAAAATAAATAGTGTACTTGATGATCATGATTGTAAAAAAAGTATGATCAACTGTTATTGAAATATTTTCATCATAGTATTGTTGAGGATGCCCTTCAATGTAATACTCATTTTCCATATAGATCTATTAGGATATACTGTGAAATGGAAGATTATTTTCTTATACACTTTATACAAAACATTGGTCCTAGAGTTACATATAATCGCTTACCTAACTTACATCAGGGAAAGAAAGAACCTGTTCTAGATTACATTTTATGATTCAATTATTGCATACATCGCTTAGTATTTCAACCTATTGATTTAGAGAAGCAATATATATTTTTTGTGGCTTGATTCCTGCAGTGAAAGGAAAATTACAATATGATACATGTGAATCATTTACACTTTTATGTTATAAGGTCATTGATATAAAACATAATTTAATTGTTGCACATGTTATAAAACACCATCTTGTTTCTTTTTTATTTCGTCATCCTCCACTTCTTCTCCTCTTCCATCTGTGAAGCTTCCTCTTTGGTCTCCATCTCCTCCACCTCGTAAGCATGTTCCATCCCCACACCACATACACATCATCAATATCCTCCACAACATCGGTATTCACCTAAGTCTTCTCCATCTCCTACTTGGGAACCATTATAATTATCACATGATGCTAAACCTCGTGATGGTTTGCATGCTTTGTTTGATAATATCTTAATTCTCTTACCCTCTAATCAACATCATCCTACTCATTGCTTACATCACCAGTGTGATCTTCCTTATTGCAATTTCCACTGCATCAATTGTCATTGTGATAATGATTGTTATGCCCTTCATGAAAATTTGTAACAATTAGTAGACAAGGGTGTCATTGCCTTAAAATATCGCTCTCATGAGTAATATGTTTCACCCATTCCACATAAGCATGCTTCCACTATTATTCATTTTTTTCCTCCACCAACTTCTAAGGTTATAAGTCATCAATCTCCTAAGATCATTATCCATCCATGTCCTCCACCTAGCGCATCCATCACTGCATCCTCTCATCCACCTCACAATGTTACTATATCTCATTGGATTCCTAAGATATTTGCATTTGTGTTTCCTACCACTCCATCTCCTATCAGTGACACCATCTCATCTGTCATTTAGTTTGGCTCTAACAATCATGTTGTTTTCACTCCACATGCTTCCATCACCCCTTGCAGCCCTCTCCATATTTGGTAAGTGATTTTTGTATGATCACCTTGTTTCCCGATGATGCACTTGTGTTATTAAGGTTCTTGCATGTCTGTTGAGGTATTTTTTATGATAATTTCATTATTCATCCTATCACATGCTCTTACATATTTTCATTATACAACTATCAACACATAATTTTTTTACATTATCTAAGTCACATCACCATCTATGCTACTTTCTCTGTTTACATCTTATACATACATTCTTGTATTCATATTACTATACTATCTACATCACATTACCATTTCTGTTGGTGTAGGTGGTATATTTATTCACTTATTTAGTGTTATTCCACCTCACCATGTAAGTCATCTCACTTAGGTGGACATGGATCTAGGTGTCATCTTAGTTATGATAGATTCTCTTACAGAATCTGTCATATGTGTAAGTGTGTCATAGGAGTTACATTCCCATTTGGGAAAGTAACTCCTCTTCTCCATTATGGAGGAATCTTCTCTTACATGGGAGTTACACATTCACTCCCCTATATGTACACCATCTCTTTTGATCTATGTTAAGCCAATACAAGCTAATCTAAGGCTTCCATTCCACTCCACTTTTCGAATCTTGAGCTCTCATATGCATGCACATTGCTTTACAAAGCTTGCTTGCTTTAATCTCGTAACTCCTACACTTTGGTGAAGTGCAACTATTCGATGCTCGTGAATTCCTTCCAGGTCTTCGTCCTAAACTCCTTCATGGTACCAGAGCGTGGGGACCGGAATCACGTTGCTCACCATCATTGCTCCACCATGTAGTTGCTTATGCAAGCTCTCGCTTTTGCATGTGCTCTACTTGCATATTTTGAGATTCTGTGGGTGTCGTTTTCAGGCATTTATACCTCTTGTAGAGTTGTTCATGTGATCATGATTTTTTGGGGTGTTCATGGTTTTTTGGCTTTTTCATGCGGTCTTCAGAGGTGATCTGCATTTTTGGGTGCTATTTGAGGGCTTAGATCTGAGTTTTATTTTTTTGGATTTGGAGGCTCATCCTTGGTTGCATTAACTCTGCACGTATTCAACTCAGTTTCTCCTCTCAGAACTTGCATTTGGTCTTTGAAGCTCGAGTTTTATCTCTGCTGGTCGTACTCACTTGGGTTATTCTCATGCTTGACTCGTGCCTTGGAGTTTCACCATGCATTTTGTGCTCATTACTATGGCTACTGGTTGGGATCGTGTTTTTTCACAGGTGTTGAGTGTTGGTTCGTGCCCTGTGCGGTGAGTTTGGCCCTTTCCAAGCTTCCATCTCCTCCATGCCCTTTTCTCCTGAGTCCTAACTGTCTCGTAGCCTGTACTTTTTGGCTCGACGTGGACTGTGTGCATCTCTGGTTTCCACTCGCTGTGTTCGGCCCTTGGGATCTGCATTGGAGTGCACTGGTTTTTTTGCCATCTGACCTAGCCAGCCAGTGTACTCGCCTCGTCATTGGTTTCTCGAGCCACGCCTCTGCATGTTCACAGTTTGGCAGTTTCTCTAACCTGGGCATGCATTTCCTACTGTTCCCTAACAGTCCAGCGTTTCTCTAATCCTTAGCTTCCTCCACCATAGCCAACATGTGTTTTGTGTTTTCTACGGTGCGTACAGGGTTTATTTACTCTACTATCTTTAGCCTGCATTTTTTTTGGGTCTTTGCATCCGGTTTGAGCCATCTTGTGCTCACTCAGTGACACGTGGTCACCACGTCTGTTGGGAGCTCGACCAGTCCACATTCAAACCAATGACAACAAGTTTCAACTATGTAGCAACTGGACCGTTTCCTTTCTACATTCTCAGCACGTGGTCACAACCTGCGCTGACATACTGCTGTGAAACGGTTTCACTCCACGTGGGCCCCCCATCCTACCTTTTAGTCTTGTTTGGAGGATAAAACAATCACGTTTTTAATGTTTTAAGGATTAAAAAAACATATTCATGGCATTGTAATAATTTTTGGGTTCTAATTTTGCTTGTATCATGCCCTTCCTACGTGTGTCAAAGACGGAGGGCGAGGTCCGGGGTTGGTAGGAGGCTAACCCCCCCTTGCAGTAAAAAAAAACTCCTACTAAAATTCGATGCCATTTCCAACAAGCATACATATGATACCCTTTATATGCATTTAGGGCACTTTTTTAATGCGTTTGCAACATCTAGTGTATTTTTCCATCAGTTGCGGGAATCATTTTAATGCGATAACTTTTGACTCGCTGCTCATTTCTGAGTGCTTCCTTGGTCAAAGTTGCATGATTTTTCACACATTATGTGATGGGATTATTAGTTTTGTAAATGCACTACTTTTATAAAGTTTCTCATTCTGGGGGGGTTGTTTGTACTCTTGGGCCTACACACGCAGACGCATTATCATCTGAGTCTGACATCTTGCTTTTATGCATCTTGCATCTTGCATCATGGAGAGTGCTCTTTCTGGACTTGAGCATCATAGGATCATCTTACAGCCTTCGCCACTTCTCACCGGGAGAGGGAACTATTCAGTTTGGTGTGCTTCCATGGAACATTACTTCACCCACGAGGGTCTTTTACCCTTCTTACTTGAGCCAGTTCTGCACCCGTTGATCATCGTCATCTAGAGGACTTCCTTGACACTTGCGACCATGTTTTTGGTCACATGATGATGCATGTCTCTTGTTCTCTTTGGTTTCACGTGGTAGACTTAGATCCACCCCACCGTGTTTAGGGAATTCTTCAGTCCTTCTATGGAGACCCTTCACATACTGCAGTTGTTGTTCCTGCTACTAATTCAGTTGTCTCCTCTTCTTCATGTGATGACAATTTCACTAACATAGACTCGCTTGATTCTACTTCTGATGATGAGGATTGTGCACCCAGTTCTGATGTTGAGAGTACTACAGAGGACTCTTCTCCTCTTTCTCTCACTATTCCAGACATTGTTGTCACCCCCCACATCTCATCAGATATCGAGCAGTCGTCTACTCAGCCTCACACCGTCATTACACCAGCCTCCTTTCCACTTCCAGTGTGTGAGGCCCACTTCACTCCTCTACCTTTATTGGATGAATCATACCTATCTGACATTGCTCTTCTGTTTATTGAGCCCCCTCATTGGGATGAGTATCTACCTGACCTTAGTCGTCTTTTCACAGAGTCTACTTGTGATGCACTACTGGTTCCACATCCATCTATAGGTGTTTCAGAGGAGTTCATCATCTTTGTTTTTAGGAGTGCCCCTTCCGGGAATCATACCACTTCCACTTTTCTGGAGACCTTCATTGATCCACCCTCAGTTGTGGATCCCTTTTCTGTTGTGGAGGATGTTTTGTTCCCTTCACATCACTTGGACATTCTTTCTGTGGGTGTTCCTCTTTTTCACTATAACAGTTCTACGCACGTGGCATTACCTTCGGTTCCTTGGCACTCACTCGCTAGACCTATGTCACACTTTCATGCACCAGACTCAAAGTTCTTCGTGTTGCTGCCTTCAGTTTCCTTTGTGGAGTTGGTAGACTTCCAACACATCATTTCTGTCCTTCCTAAGGGCAAGCACACAGTTCGTTGTGGGTGGCTCTTCTTTAGTCCAGAGGAAGAGGATCTCGTCATTGACATTCTTCTGGGAGACCTCCTAGAGCTGCAGAGTTCAGATCCGTCCATGGCATCTTCTGCATTCCTCTCATCTCCCTCTTCTTCTCTCTTCTTCTTCTTTCTGAGAGATTGCCTCTTTGTACATGGGTACCCTTTAAGGCTCGTCTATGGCCAGGACCCATATTTGGCATCTTTCTTAGATTAGAGAGTGTGTTGTTCTCTTATGGTGGATGTTTTTCCCACTGGGTTTTCCTTCACTGCTTAGGACTTCTTTCTTGTACATGGGTACCTCATCAGGCTTTGCACCAGGACCCATTTCTCATTTTTGACTTACCACCTCATCCTAAGTTACAATGAAGGGGGGTGTTGGTGTGTGTATTTTCCACATCATCAGGTGAGTCATCTCACTTAGGTGAGATCGTAGGTCCATGTGTCATTTAGGGGTCATTATGAGATTTCCTTGCGTGTCAGTGTGTCATATGCATCATTGGGAGTTACACTTCTATTCTGGGAATGTAACTCCCCCTCTCTACTCGAGTTGTCATGATTGCAGCACTAGGGGTTACTTAGCACCTCCTATATGTACACGTATTTTGATCTATGAGATAGAGGAGAAGTTTTATGGCTTAACCAGGTTCTGCCCATGTTTCAAATCTTTGCATGCACATTCGGTTGATGCTTGCTCCTCCTGAGATCTCTTCATGTTTCCATTCGCACATCGTCCCTCGTGATCCTCGCTTGCGGGTTTTAAACCCTCTTTCAGGCATGACATGCTCCAAAGTGTGCCAAGTTTGTTTTAAAATGTTGATGTCATATGGGACGCCAACTCCATTTTAGAACACCGGGAATGCTTTTTATGCCCCAAGAACATGGAAGGGTGTTTTATGATCAAACCTTATATGATTTTGAATCCAAATAATATTTTGAGATCAAACCAACCACTATAAGGATCCAATTATTCTTGATTTTTTTTATAGGGCTTATTACATTTTTGGATCGAAGGGGTAGCTACAGAGTCTTGGATTGTTACAGAAGATTTTGGAGTCTTGGAATGAAAATTAGTGTGTCCATCTTGTGGAGGATTCCAAGAGATTTCTATTAGCTATTTTTTTACCTCCCAAATCCTCTCAGAACTCCCAAAATTATTTGGACAAGTCAACTTTCTCCATTAGAGCCTTCATTCGCTGCACCCAAAATAACCTGATTTTTTTAACTTATTCCTGACATCAACTATCTTTATGGATTTTTCCTAAAATGCCTTAGGTAACATCATTTCTCTCCTGCACAACTTCCAAATGGCTTGATTCTTCCTTGTCAAATTCTCGAGGATGTCTTTATGTTGTAATATGGCTAAAAATAGCCAATTCAGCACTTTGGAGAACATTATTCCACCTCAGAACTTATTCTAATCATGAAACCATCTTAGATATATTCCCCTACACATGAAACACACTTCCAAACCATGTTAACACTTTCCTCTCATCCAAGATGATGATGACACAAACTCAGAGGGGCTGCGTGAGCTGATGGGCTTTCTAGAGGAAAGGTTCACAATGACTAGGAGATAGGTTTACAAGTAGTGAGCTTAGTATTTGTAACGCTCAAAATTACAAGAGCTGAAAAATAAGGATTTTTTTTTTAACACATAAACATAATAACAAATTACACAGCTGCAATCAGTACAGATTTATTTAATCAAATTCATTAATCAATTTTGCTCTTTTGATCTATCTGATAACATCCATGTAAGCCATGTGCGGCTGATAAGGGTGTATCCAGATCTCCATGATCTCTCTTCGTCACTACTTCGAGTGACAAATGCTTACTAGCATTTCGGCTCAACCTTTTAAAGGTCATGAGAACTATGTGAAAGTCCTTGGGTCTACCATGAAGCTAGTTTCCCGACTTCGTATTCCGATATAGGTGACCATTATCTACCTCATGTTCAGTATTTCAACTTCCCATGATCACGTGACAGACAATTTTTTTTATTTAATTGGAGGACTAGGTGATCAGACAATGCACAACCATCAATGCATTACTTTGGCCAAAGTTATCCGCTGTGCAGGTTATGGCTAAACTCAAGATAGCACACTAGTCTTATGAGTTTTAATTTCTTCCGCCACCTCACAACTATCCCTTTCACAGTTATCTAGATCTTTATAGTTTGTTTTTATTTTATTTCCAATTAAACCTATCTTGCAAGAGTTTATATTGAGATAGATTCCAAAGGCCAACTAGGATCTTTATGAGATAAGTACATTCGTTATGCTGAAATGTAACTATATCAACATTCCACATGTACTTATCCCTTAATATGTCTAATGGATCTTTTCATCTATTTACCATCCCATTTAGTCTCTTTTTTCTTGATGTTTGATTCTTTAGCCTTAAATTACCTTTTTACAACGATATTCTTCCATTCTTTATACAACAGGGTTTACAATCTTATCATATTAATACCAAGTTTACCGAAAGGCCGAATTAGATATATATTAAAACATGTATATTTAATTATTCCTTCAATTAGCTACGCCACTTAATAACTTATTTAATTTAGAAATTAAAGACAATTGATTGTTACAATAATTGCCCAATTATCGGCTTCATACATTGATAACTATCAAATAAATGTATTCAACAATTTGTGAAAAGTAAGATTTCACAACTCAAGTATTCATCATTTATTCATATTGAGATATTATTACACACAAAGTAATCGTCTCTTTCTTAAAATCATATATTACATATGCCATTAAGGCGAAATATATAACCGGTATAATAATTCTCACATAGTGAGGTTTGAATATTTACAATGGGTCCAAGATCCCAATAATTCAACCAAAAATTCAAGGATATCATCCTTTCACCAATTGAAATCCAAGTATCTCATTTAGATCCATGCTACAATAAAACTTCACAAGACATGAGTTTCCACACATTTGAATGTAACGGTTAATGGTCCTGCAAGACTGGAGTAGTGGTATGATGTCAGTTCAAAATGAACTGGCATGTATATTAACTCCATTTTCTGATGCAATTAATTAATAAAATATAAAAGGATATACATGTTTTATCAACAAGCACATGGTAATATAGTTAAAAATGTATTACTACCTGGTTTCTATAAAGATACAACTATGGATGCACACAAATAGAACAACCAATTTCAATTTTAGCGATTATGTTTCCCTCTAATCACAAAGGTCAATACATCCATATTCCAGCTTCAATCAATAAGCATTTGACATTTGAAATTTCTACGTAACTTCGTAAAAACAAAATGATTAAGAAGAGTGTTTTTTTAGTCAATGAGCAACTCTACAAATTAGCACAAATATCACCATATTTACATCACTTTAACATGTTCTATCTGGTAAACAAACAACCCAACCAACAATATAGCAGAACCATGGTTACATCATTTAAACATACTCTTTTTAATAAAAGAATAGTTAATAATTTCTTTCATAAGATATCATTGTTTTAAACCCAACCATGCTTCCAATTACTCCTTGGTGCATCTCGATCAAGCTGTCCTGACTTCTCACGCCCTTACCAAGACAATCAATTTCTTTTTCAGTCTTACAAGAATCCAAGTCATATTGCCAGGCTGGAAGTTACAAGACATCCTCATTTATACATGAACCGATTTAGTGGTCGATAATAATAAAATTTCTGGAAAATGCAGCCCCATGCAAGAGCTTTGACACCCACAAATTATCATTCAAAAGATTTCAATAAATTAAAAATTAGACCTGCATATAACAACCAAGAAGAAAAATACAAAACCCCAACCGGTTGCATATGTTAGGAATTAGTATTTACATTGTGTAAGATAATAATTACGTTGGTAATTATTATTATATAGTTTAATATGTTATCAATATATTATTGTTATATAAACAATAATATATTATTAGTATTGAGTTGTGTATTGTTACGGGAGTAACAATCACAACTAAATATGTTTAATTGTTGTAACACCTCCCTATTTTGTAGGAGGTTGGGCTATTTAATAGCCTGTGAATGTAATTCAAACATGCTGAATAAAATATCTTTCTGTGTTGATTTAATTAATATCTTTCTGTGGATTTAATTAAATCTGGTGCAGTGCTTTCATTTGGTGTCAGAGCGAGTTTATTCCTGTGACGGATTATTAATTTGTCTAATAAGGGCAATTCATATTCTGCATTATTGCCCCATACTATGACATTTATCTTTATTTGCCTTCATTAATTCTTTTGTGATCCATTCATGGATTCATAAGAGCTTTGGATTCAACTTGTCCTCGACACATGATTTTTTCCAGTTCCATGATAGACCGAGCCATCAGACGACCAATATATTGTATGGAATATCTATATTGTGCATATAAGGTACACGTTGTCATGGGGAATTGATATGTGTTTGATCTCAATTTTGTACTTGTATATCGCTGGAAGAATTTTTGGCATCAGGAGGTCTGAGACATTTTTGCATATCAGTTCCTTGGATTCGTGCACTGCTATCACAGTCAAGGTGGCATCGCATTCCTTCTCACCGCCTTTAGCTGTGTATTTCAGGATGGTGTTAGGTATGTACCTCCTTGCACATTTGGATTTCGTGACTATAGCATCAAAAACATTTCTTCACCATCGCCTAGCTGTGTATCATAGAAATATCATCATGCAGTATGACCTCCACTGCACATTTGATACGTCGCTGAGAATTCAATTAGGGAAGTTCAGAGCCATCGGTCTAGTGCTGTTCCTTTGCACTAGGGGCGCCATTCCTGTTTTAGGATCTAAGGGCTCCAACTTCTTTCATCATCGCTTGATCTGCTTTAAATTTGAGTGCCCATGTTTGCATTGGTTGGAAGCTAAACTATTTCTTTGTATTTCATCGGTTTCAACGACTCCCCATACGCAATCTGTGTTGTCTTATCTCTCCAGACGGACTTGTTTTAGTTTACAACTGTGATCCACTAAAATTGCATGGACATTACATATTAACAGTTGGTCCAATATCAATGGCGTATTCTACGCATGTTTACTTGCTGTAGGTGTACGATTGAAAAGAAGACAAGGTGTTAAATCTATTGTTGGTCTCGCGTAAGGCATCTTGGCGTGGGTAAATACAAATGGCAGGGGCAGCTTTAACCTATTTATCCATCAATCAAAATTCTTCCATGGATGTTTCTTAGCCTTGTTTTTTGTCTCAACTTAGGCCGTAATTCTGAAATGTCACATAGATTCCAAGAGCTATTAGAAAGGTGTGGTCACATAAGCATATGTCAAAATAGGTGAAAGGTCACATAGATTCCAAGTCTTCCATGATGAAGAGGTGTGTGTCACATTATTGCTAATAGGTGATTTTAAGGTATTTAAGTCTTGTTAAAGTCATGTCATTGTATTAAGTCCGAAAAATAAAAAATAAATTTGCCTTACGAACGCATTTTCGGTGGAATCCGACGTTCGGGTAAGGTGTGTAATTTTTGAGCCTCAAATTCCAAATCTGCTAAGTTAAGTAGCATATTGATGGAGGAAGGAGGCAACGGAGGAAGGAGGTCGATCAGCGACCTCTCATCAGTCACCAACGACGAGGCCGCGCAGAATCTATGGTGGCATATGTATGGTGTGAGTATATGATTTTCAGTATGGTTTCCATTTTCTCAGTGTACTTCAGTTTGCAGTGTTCCTGTTGCTTTGAGTGGTGTGCTTTATTGTTAATACTGGAAAATAATTGTATAAGAGAGCAGAAAACTACGGAGATCCTCTGACTGCAGAGATCCTCTGACTGCCATACTTCGTTGGAAGATGATCGGTCAGTGAATACGTTCATTGGCAATGGTGATCATGTGCAGCAAGATCAAGACAACAAGATCCAGTTAGTATGATACAACACAATACATTGATTTCCCTTTCTGATTTCCTTTATTTATTTGGAATTTCACATCGTGGGGGGGAATACATACCAATGTTCCATTCCCATTCTGCACCCAAAACGACTTAGTCAAGGAAAGCTTCCAGTGGCAGTGGTAGTTTTCTATGCTGTTCGAGATTGAGTGGCAGCGATCAATGACAGAGACTACGATTAAGAACATTACGATTCTTATAGGAAGTAATGTGAAATATTTTCAGTCTTTCTTCTATTGTGCAGTTTTGTAATATGCAAGTTGTGTTTCCTACATAATTCCCTGATGTATAAGCATAGTGGTGAACAGTAGCACCAAAGTAAGTCAGTTCATGAATCTTGAAAGGGTTTGTGGGAGGATCCAGAAAACCACACGAGGTGGACAGTTGATGAAGTTCCTGTCACGTCAAGGTTTGTGTTAAGCCTGTTTAAAACCATGGAAGGAGAGAGCCTTTCTTTTGGATCAAGGTCATGGGTCACAGAGTTGGACATGCCACAAGGGTGAGCATACTGCAGTTGAGTGTGTGGATGTTTTTCTACCATGTAAACACTAAGGGGGGGAATGTTAGGAATTGTGAGTATTTACATTGTGTAAGATAATAATTACGTTGGTAATTATTATTATATAGTTTAATATGTTATTAATATATTATTGTTATATAAACAATAATATATTATTAGTATTGAGTTGTGTATTGTTATGGGAGTAACAATCACAACTAAATATGTTTAATTGTTGTAACACCTCCCTATTTTGTAGGAGGTTGTTTTGGCTATGTATATGGCTATTTAATAGCCTGTGAATGTAATTCAAACATGCTGAATAGAATATCTTTCTGTGTTGATTTAATTAAATCTGGTGCAGTGCTTTCAGCATACCCATATTGATTGGGTTACCCAAATCGATTCCTTTAGGCAAATCGATCTGTATACCCAAATTGATTTGTTTACAGAAAACACAACCAAATTTCAGTTTAACAAAATGAAAACCCACAAGCACAAATCAATTTTAAACACACAAATTCACAAAACGTTTTCCTTCTTCCTGTACAGGAAAAACCCAAGTCTTTTCCTTTTGGGTATAATTTATTATAATGCAGAGAAGAAATTTTTAACCTTTCTTTTACTTTATTTTTGCTGATCAAAACCCAAAACCCCATCTACGTATTTTTCTGGGTTAGGTTAAAACCACACAAAGAAAACTAAAAAGAATACAGAATCCATCAATTTCCTTTTCATAGTTCATCTCCAAACAATTAAATCAAAAGTTGTCCACAATTTGCTTGATTGCATTAAAAACAGAATGTGTATTTCCTCATTTTTTTTACAAATAATGCAGCAGAGAGAGGAGAAGATATTCATGCCTCAAGTAAACTCAGAATCGACAACCTTCTACTCTTCCCGCTCCAACAAGTTGAATCCTTCTTTCCTCGAAAACTCACGTAGGTATTCCAGAAGGGGAGAATGAAAATACACGAAAGAAAAATAACAGAAAAATATAATGAAAGAACTATAGTTGGGTGGCATATTGAAGAATTTTCGGGCTTCCCAATGCTGGTACGTGTTTTAGTGCATGCCGCACACTTGTGCCATGTGAAGGTGTTTCATTTTATGAAACCCATAAATTTCAATAACTAAATAAAACTTTTGGCTTACATGCCAAATCCCTCTAAAAATATATATATACTAATTAATATTTCATACATTTTTTTTTACTTTAGTTGTTACCCATCTTAATGGTTAAGTTAAAATTAACCTTCATAATACAAGTCCACATATTTCCAACAATATGTTACCATAAAAATTAGTTCAATTTCCAGGTTTATATAAAACATTCCAATATGGAAATCACCAAGTCCGTAAATAATAATTCGAATATTCTCATAAATCTGGCTTGATATAGCATTGTCAAATAAAACAGAGACAATTATCATCGCGGTCATGCAAAAGTCGAACAAACAAAAGACGACCAAACCGATTAAAATAAAGTAACCGGAATACAAATAACCGAAAGATTCACTATCATTTATGAACCATTTTACCTATGATTAAGGCCTAATCATGTTTTAAGAAGGATCATCAAGGTGGGTGCGGGGTTATTCGTTCTGTAGTGTCATACCCCGCAGCAGAAGCTGTGGGTCATGATACGTCGAACCAAATGAATTTTACACCCAATGATGATCTCGTCTAATCCTGTTTAGACTTAACCGTAGTTAATTTAACTTACAAGAAATTTTGGGATGTTACATATGTTGGCCGTTGTTCCCATATGATCAAGAATAGATATATAATTTTTGGTATCTAGCCTCCTACTCTTGGTGCCTACCCACGATCGCTCCTACTATCTCGAACCTAGTCAACCTCGCTGCCCTATTCTCTGACATCCTCACAAGCTCAAAGCTCAAATTATAACTCAATCAAGGTGCAAATGAATTTACTATCTTCTTTTCATTATCGCTATATATATAAATTTTCAATTTTTCATTTACTATAGTTACTATTAGCACCCATTCTTCCAATTAATACATGGTGCACAGTTTCGCTCATACCTTGAGCTTCGCTATTCCGTTTTCTTCCACATTTGCATCAATCTGCTCAAAATTTCTTCTACCACCATACTCTATGTATTTCAAAATGATATATTCCGATATTGGAAATATGATATCCAACATATACTCCATCTTAAAACATATTCTTTACTACTTCCTGGTCATCATTACATCTTTTCACCTCTACTTTTGGCTTAGTACTCGTTATATCCACCCCACACTCTTTCACTAAAAGGGGGACATATAATAAATATCACTCTATAATCCCTCTCATACTATTATATGATCATTTGATACTCCTAATACATCATTATCCAACAATTTTTCTTTTACACCATCCAAACAAAAGAACAAATCAGTCTATTCAAATACTTTTTATTTATTTCCCGTTAATGGCCCAATCTGGGGGAAAGTGTGAAAATATCTCCATAAGTAACATATAACATACATCTAGTCTTGAAAATAATAGTTTACTATCCGAATCAAATCAATCGAATGATACGGCATAACATACTCTAATATCTCTCCGAGATGACCTAACTTGGGATCTACATCACTTTACTCTCATTCCTAGATGACCTAACATGGGAATTTATTTACACTTTCTATCACTTCCAGATGACCTAACATGGAAGTGATATAACATTTTACAAATAAGGAACCCATTGGAGTGGGGGAAATGAGACACCATTTCCTTTCCTATACTACTATTATTTGGGTTATTCAAAATGGATTGAAATGGAGCTAAATTTGGTCTTTATCCATCTGCAACAATTGGACCTTTTAGGGATGTAGTTGTAGTCAAATTGTAAAACTAGACCTATCTCCTTAACAATATTCCTCTGGTGGAAAGACACCCAAATCCTCCTTGTATAAAAACTTTAATAAAATCAGGTTGGGAATTGATTACTCATTATCCCTTCAAATATCTATTGACAACAATTCAAAATTATCAAAATTATCCAAATCAAATCATCAATTTCTCTGAGTGCTCCTTCCAAATGGTTTGTTTTCTCTATTTACACCACATGGATCGACATGTTGATACATGGTTCAACACACTATAGTTTATTATATTTTGAATGTACTCATGCAATAAGGCTTCTTCAGAGTTGTCATTGGTATGTTCCTTACTTCCTTTACTCTACTTAAATTTCATTCAAATAGCATTAAGGGGGGAAAATGTAGACAAAAACGTCACACAAATAATACTATTTTACTATACCACCAAGTATGTATTCACTAGTGACACAATCCCTAGTCCATCCATTTTCTTTAGGTTATTTCTATTGTCTCTCTCCCACATCTATCACTTTTACACACAATTTTGATCAGGTCAAAGGGATCCCTATCCATCATTCTTCTAACATTTGTTGTCAACTATCCCAGGACACTAGTACCCAGTCTGGACACTAGCGCCCATGCACTCCTATCCACCCTGAGTGCTCCTATCCTTTTTGTTCTTGTTCACATTTTTGAGATTTGTTGTCAATATTTTTCAGTTTTCTTATTCCTATCCCAAGGTCCTAATCGGTATGTCCTGTCACTAGTGTCAGAATTCAAACAAGAGACCCCTATATATACACAACATAAATACCATTATATGGGTGGAAAATTCAAAAAGGTCAAGCATATCTTAATAATATCAAAGGGATTGCACTTTGGGATGATTACTCTGCATACATTTCATAGGAAGGGGAAGTGTTGAATTCCATTACAAATATTTTTATTTTATCTAGTTTTAGCCCACTATATTGGCATCATTGGCATGAAGGAAACCTAGGATCCATATTGCATACACAAGCACACATAACTATATGAATTATGGAATGTATTACAACACTTGGTCATGAGTTCATCCTTTAGATGACTGTTGAGGTTTGTTTGAATTCACATATTACATTTTTAATTCCAATTTGATGTGTTTTTTAATCTTGTGTAGGTAGCTAAGGTTTGTGTTGTAGATTACAGATACCTTAGTGATCCAAGTGTGACATACAAATGATAAAAAATGAACAAATGTGAAACCATAACAACACAAGAAAAAATAGTTTCTTAGCATTCAAACAGTCACGAGTGCCTAGGATTGGTCTTTGACTCCCTAGGCACCCTGACCCTATCCTAAGCGCCCATGTATGGATCTATCCGCAAATTTTAGAATTGTTATCAAGCATCTTCGACATTCTCCTCATCCTGATCATTAGTTGTGTCACTTTAGATCTATTTTGAGATAAGAAAAAATTATATAAGTGTGTTATCTCTCTCATTTATCTTCGATGGTGTCATCTTTAGAGTGTTTAAAAATTGTATTCTATTACATATTTATCATAGTGACTCTGAAATAAGATTAAATTTCCATATTTATTAAATCACTATTCTATGCGTACGGTGTCAACCATTCATATAGCTCTACTGGGAAGAAACTAAAGAATGTATCATATAATGAATCATACAAATTGTCTTCCACCCATTTACAAAAATTAAAATTGTTACTAATGTTATACCTCTGTAAGAACTAATCCTAGTCTTTGTCTACCCAACATTCAATGCTCTCCAGAGATAATTGAAATTCCATTTTCACACATCTTGAAAGTATGAAAGAAAAAAGGTCTCCACAACGAAACAAAAATGTTGGAGTCTAGTTTCCAACACAATAGGGTCATGCGTTAGAAATTCACTT
Organism: Taxus chinensis; assembly: GCA_019776745.2. Lineage (NCBI taxonomy): Eukaryota > Viridiplantae > Streptophyta > Pinopsida > Cupressales > Taxaceae > Taxus > Taxus chinensis. The sequence continues at coordinate 58,064,228 of CM034153.1, forward strand.
AGAAAGATATACAAGTTCTCACCCAAAGTGCACACAGTCTACTAGGTCACTTCTTGTTTAGACTTGTTAAGATGCCAATCACATACTTATGTATTCACAACATAATACCAAATACAAAGCAATAACAAATTATAATGAGAAACATGTTAATATAGAGATTGATCCTTAAGTAATTAGAGTATACAATCAATATTAGAATCTGTAGCCCCAACACACCATGTTCATCCCCACTAACCTTGGAAATCCACACTAGACCATCCATTACAAACATATGACCATTTCTATTACAAACTCATACTTAACAATGATGTAATTACATTACACGCATCACAAAATCACTACAACAACTATATACGAAACATAAACATCCAAAAATACTCATATCTCTACATAATCACTCCACTCATATCTATTCACTAACTCTCTACAAAGGATGTATCACACATATATATAGGGTGAGAACTTGTCCTTTACCACTACATGTTTTCATTATAATATTATATAGTTATTAAACATAGACTACATGCAATTGAACTCATGATTTAGTCTTCACTCCACAGCTATCCTTAGGCGGCTCGAGCCCTATGCTATAAATAACCTAGTTTTATCCATGCCCATGTCTTATATTTAGATTCGTTCATACATAATCTATGTCCATCGTGTATGTGATTTTATCTTATGGTAGTCTTTTATCTTTACTAAGTCTATTTCTAAACTTTCCTTATCAATCACTCTATCTTTGCTTTTCTCTATCTATAGGCCATTTATAATTCTGACTAACTCCTTTGCTTTATCCCTACGTACGACCCTTTGCACCCTGTTTGGTATGGTTTGTACCTTAGTAAACATGAATTTTCAGTTTAATTGATTTTCTAAAGTTAATAGCCACAAAACCGTACACATTCATGAAATTCTATGAACTAACGAAATGTTGTGTTTAGAGTGTAGAATACATGTATATTTTTTTTTTTAAATATTTGGCAAAAAAATATAGTATTTTTCTTAATTTTATTCATATGTTGTTTCTTATGTTATTAAAGAGGAATGACTGTCTCCCGGTGGTTTTTTAAAATGAAAACTTATCTTTTCACTATGAAATTTTAGATATATGTTCAAGATTATAATTTTTACTTGCTGTCAAAATTTCATATTTTTTTGACTTATATATTTTTTTTAATTAATTATTTAGTAAATATATTTTAAAATAAATGGTGTCCATATTTCATTGCCAATAAATTTTAATATTTATATCGAAATTAAAAAAAAAATCAAAGGAAAGAAGAAGAATTCAACAAATACTAAGTATATTTTTTTTCAATTTTTTTTGATATATTGTACTATTTTTCAAATTTGGTTGATTGTGTACTATCGATTGTCCTAAAATACCGTATGTTAGTAAAAATTAAAAAATAAATAGCAAAACAGATTTTTTTAAAAATGAAAATTACATTTTTAGAAAGCCAATAAAAATATGAATTTTGTTTCAAAATTTTGTAAGTTAACTATTTCGTTTATCCTGATTACGTGGCATCCGAGTGGTATATTTTGGCTCACAATTGTCCCCCAAAAGGATTTGGAGCCAAAATGTGCCATTTGGGTGCCACGTCACTGCCACTCAGCAGGGGTTCGCGCGAACCCTATGGGTTTGCGTGAACCATATCTGAGCGAATATGGTTCGCGCCAACCCCATTTCGCGCGAACCCCCTCTACGCCACCAAAACGTCTCCTTCTAGCTTTAATGATTCGCAAGTGCGTCTCTCCTTCTAAATTTAATATTTTACAAGTTACTTACTTAATATTGTTCGCTTTTTATATTTTAAACTTAATTTTTTACATATTTTTTTTTGTTTTAAAGTAAGTGTGTTTTTTTTTAAATTGTTTTTAACCAAAAATATGTAATATTAAATTAGAAAAGTTGTTTTACATATTAAATATAAATTCTATTAAATTTAGAAAAGTTGTTTTAAAGTTATAGAAAACTAAAATTAAAAATAACATGTAATTTATACTGAGATTTGTATATAAATAGAGTTGCATGCATGCATGCACATATAGCTTTGTATCAAGTTTACTCTTACACATTCAGATCAATCTATCACGATTTATGTGTGCGGGTGAATTTTTTTGAAGTGGACGAATCATGGGAAATGCAAAGAATGAGAAACGACAAATATACCGAGGAAGAGAATGTAGAGAAGAATGCTAGAAGATCTATTCGTCAGGAGGGCACAAAGAGAGAGAGAGAGAGAAGACACAACAAGTGAAAGACAACGCTACAAAAATTGGTACATATGTATAGAAACCCTTGATAGATCCTAATATTTTTTTTAGTTCTAAGGTTTAAATATGATAATTTATGTTTTTTAGATTGTGTAAAGGCAAGGGTTTTGATAGGATCCCATGTGTATGTTTATGGACACAGATCATGACGCGCAACATTATGCTGAAGTGATATCAAAAGTTATGGAATTACTTACCAAAAAGAATGTGAAACACTTGGTGAAGATGGATTTACAAAAATTAAAAGAATTTTTCCGAACAAGAACCACTATCACGAAAGAAAACAACAAAAAGTGTAGAGATAGTATATGGTGAATTTGTTAATTTGACTACAGTTGCTAGAGCACATTTTTTGGTTACATTCTTGAATCATGTTGATATGAAGGAAACATTAGAATTGTTAGGTTTTGATTTTGGACGGAAAAATTCAAAATGTGTAGAAGAAGAATTTGTTGGGAATGTTTTTAAAGGAATAAGTTCTTTAGGTACAAAAACTAGGTCTGCTAATAAGAGTAAATCTCATAGAGCAATATTAACTTCAGTTGTAAGTGAAGATACAACAAAGAATCGTCATGTTACCCGCCTTTGCCAAGGCATTGGGTTTATCTAGAAAGACGGGTTAGCAGGTATGCAAAAAGGAGGAAGACATTGGATGACTCTACTATGGAAGGAAATTGGGCACTAATGTGTAGAAATCCACGTTCTGATAAAATAGAGGATAATATTGTGAAGATAGTTTCTGATTTTTGGACTGAGAGGACTCGTCCTTCTCTGAATGTGAGGGATATTTTAAAACATAGGGTAACTCGCAATAAATATGACGAGCATATAAAACATTGGATTGAAATAACTCAACATGAGATGTACATAAAGTTTACAGAAGAAAATCCAGATGTTAAGATTGGACAACGAATGTTTGAAAATTTAAAGCCTTGGTATGTGCGAGCTGATAAAGTCCTTGACACATGTTGTTGTCGCTATCACGTTGAGTTTGATTATCACTATCAGGTACATAAAAATTTATAGATTCAATGTATATATATATTTTGAGGCGTGCTTTCATTTATATCTATATATTTAAAATTTGTTTAAATATCGTTTTTTGAGACATGTGATTTAAAAATTAATGTATTTCAAAATCTATGTTTTTTTTCAGGTGTATAGAAAGTTATGAGAAGAAATTGCCCCACCTACACGTGTCAGTGAATTCATAACTTCAATTATTTACAACGTATCTGATGATCATGTTGATGATCGTATGACTTGCATCAAAGGTGTCTGTGACAAGTGTGGGGACTTGAAATTATTACCAAAAACAAATGAATATTTGGACACAGTTAACCTAGTTGCTTACAAGAGGTGATATATATATAAATTTATGTTTTTTAAATTTGGATGTTAGATTTTATTTTTATTTTTATTTTACTGCAAATGAATACATGACAATTTGTCCATGTTATGAATTAATTTTGTAGGTTCAAATACATAAAATATTCAACAAGGCTTGGAAAAGATGCAACCAGGTTGGATTTGGTAGAAGAGGAAATCCCCATTGCTACATTCATGCAAATTTTCCGAAGTTTAATTAGTCCGTACATCAAACATTCTCACTATTCAAAGTGGAAGGCTACACAATTCAAGACTAATAGGGACACATTCCCTATTGGTTCCATATTGTCCATGGTTGATTTTGCTGAGAATTACTCATTTTCTCATCAAAAAGAAATTCAAACACAGTATTATCATACTGACTAGGTTACTATCATGGTTCAAGTCATTTTATAGGCATGCACAATTGGATTTGGATGGGGTTGAAAGTACATATGTGAAGCGAATGATCAAGAAGGAGTATCACTTCTATATATAAGTATGACAAAGAACATGACACCCACTTTGTGCAACATTGTTTTGGTTTGTTCTTTCAATATCTTCATCAACGAGGAATACAAATAGATCACCATTTTGTTTGGTCAGATGGTTGCGCATCACAATTCAAATCCTCTCGCCCTTTCTTTGCACTCAGTCGTTATCATCGTCATCACAAAATTCCTCATTTATGGATTTTTTTTTTAGAGTGGTCATGGGAAGGGAGAACAGGATGGTGCGGGTGCATGCATCAAACGTGTTCTAGAGAAACAAAGCTTTGATTATGAGGGAGATAGATTAATTGATGCCCACACCATTGTTGAATGGTGTAAGAAACATTTTGCAGTTCAAGTTTTAACCTCACAGGCTTCAACCTCGCAGGCTTCAACTTCACAGGATTCAACATCACACACTTCAACCCCACACAGAATATTTTGGGAGATAACAGGTACATGCACATTTAAAACATAGATATGTAAATCTTGATGTGCTTTATTAAGTGAACTACAAGCTACAAACTTCAAATTTTTTTATTCTGATTTTTGTTGTTTGTTTTAAACTTTATTGATCTTTTGAGCATGATTAAATGAAGGTATTGATCGGAGGACAAAGTATGGATGTGAAAGGATTCCCAATTCTAGGTCTTTGCACTCTTTGATGACTATGGATAGTAATAACTGGACAATCTGTACAAGAGATTATTCTTGTTTTTGTTATGAATGCATGAACAAATCATATTCAGAGTGCAATAGTCAAAAACATGGGTATGTAGGTGAGTGGAAGCAAGTTCCTTTAGTTGTGGATGACACATATGGCTCAAATCATGATGATAGTTTTGAAGATGTGCCATTAATTTCAACTGATTATGACCACATATTTGGGCTAGTTAAACAAGGTATGTTCTATTTGAAAGGATCAAGTATAATTTGATAATTAAATATATATGTATATAATTTATACTATACATCTGATCATTGAATGTTTCTTTGCATTTTGTTGTAGGAGATGTATTTGCAGTCATTGCTGAAGAAGCCAATATTGAGAAAGTGGAGTACTACTTGTTGTGTTGCACAGAGGAGAGAACAAAGCTAACATGTGAAATAACAAGTGAAGTGACAACATTCTTTACTGGCTTAGTTGTAATGCAGGGAACATACTTACAACAAGTGAAAGCCCTCCAAAGTGGGATTCACTTTGTTGATTACAAACCAGACAAAAAGGTGTATCATTACACCCATCACATAATTGCTACAGGGTTACAATTGCGGCAGGTGAAGACTGCAAATAGTGAACGCAAAAAATGGAGACTAGACGTAGAAGACTATGAATTTTTTTTACAAGTCATTGAACAACGAGCAGAGCCACTTGGTATTATATAGAAGGACATGGAAATAAATTACTAAACCTTGTTGGTAATAAACTATTAAGCTAGATAGCATTGTATTTTCTACTTGAAGGGACTATGGAGACCACTATACAATAAAGTTGTTTAATACTTGTGATTCTTACTGGTTGTGAGATGGTTTGTGGTTTACAAGTATTGTGATATGGTTGTTACATGGAAGTATGTATGGTATAAACATGATTTATTGACTCATGATAGGCTGATTATGGATCAATTGCAACATTACATTTTTCAGATCTTTCTGACGCTTGAAACCTGCATCAGTGGTGTCAGAGATTGGACTATTGTTTCCCTTTTAATGTTGGCTAAATTTCATTAGTATTTAACTGAGGAGATTTAATGCAATCATTTTCTTATTCTTGTTTTGTCAATTAGAATGAGTTGTATTGATGCTTATTGTCCGATTAGACATAGGACTAACTCGAAGTTTGGATTAAACTGTCTTAACACAATCCTGCTTTCATCTTGAGAATCATAACTTTTTTTTATCACATCATGAATAGTTTGAAGTCACTCATGACAAAGGCCTGCGTGCTCTCTTTTAAATCTCAATATGCTTGGAGCCAAGAATTTGTTCCTGCTATTTTGACAACGCTTTAGCTCTTCCTCTGGTCATCCATTCAACGGTCCATCGATGGGTCTCCGTACCTTTGTGTCTTCTTTAAGTGACTTAATTGAAGGATCTCATGGGTGGCCCTTTAATTCTGCTGCAAGATAAACCAGTAGTACATCAGCTACATTAGTCTGTATCCGTATGGGACTTGTCTCAGCCTAGTGACACATTGACATTAACATCACATCTGTGTGCAATTGTTATTGGCATGGGTTTGCATAACATTTGCTTCACGTCTCTGATTTGACTGTTTCCCAATAAAGTTCAAAATATTGCACCAGTTACTTCCTCAGATGGGGGTTGGGGACCTCTTAGGTACACCGTGTTGATGGAACATAGGCATGCTTGCTCATGATATTTCATGTGCAGGTAAGCCACATAAAACACTGCTAAACCCCGCAATATGATGTCTTTGCATAACCAAGACTGGCATAGAATTTTTTAATCAGAAGCATCACTAGAGCAAGCATTTTTGAGTTGGGTGGTACTTTGAGCGGACACTGAAGGTTTCCAACAGATCGCTAACCTATTTATTACCAGGATCACAATGTTTACTATGGTAGATAAGTTTTTTGATATAATATTATATCTAAATATGATGTGTGTGTTCTGCTAGGAAATAAAATAGAGGGATAATTTCCATAAGAGTGGTCTAATTGGCAGAGGGGCTTTATGCATGCTTGGCATGCATGATTTTTGGGGGATTGTGTCTAGAAACTATCCCATTGCATTATCAATTGTGTGGAAACTTATATAAAATATCGACTCATGATCGACCCAACTTGGAAAATTACTGTTCCTGAATTGCCTTCACTGGTTGTAATTACAAATACATGTCTTACTGGCCAGACTTGCCATGATATACAGTAGGCTGGCTCCCCTAACATCACTATTAGTTTTTAATCAGGTAATAGGATGTTCAGGCACTATTCCTAGCACAATGATGATGTATTCCTTCAGCTTAATTGGTAAGCTAACTAGTGTGGTAGGTGTGCATGCACAGTCCAATTACTGTATCTTACACTAGGAAGTCAACTGCTTTTCCATAGTATACACACAACTGCATCAGCTTCAGAGGTCCCTTGCTTATTGGGTTCTATCAGCAGTCTTTTATTGTGGATGATCAAGTATCTTACCTTGTACACCACAGATGGCAACTGAGCAAGTCTGTCACACAACGAGAGTGACAATAATGTATTTTGCCAGGATCACATATCGTTTGGCTGCTCTGAATAATGAAATTTGTTCAAATTCAACATATTGTACTTGGGGATCTTGCATTCTACACATGTTCAAAGTCAATCAGCAATTATTCATGGGTTTGCAAACTAGAATAGCTTTCTTCCAAGAAAGTTTAAAAATGGTATGAGAGAGAAGACAAACATTAAATAACTGGTTAATCCCTTACAACAACTGTGAAAAGTGTTGAACTATTGCAGTTACTGCTGCATTACTGAAGAAATGGTGTTTGTTCACAGAGGTATCATAGATAAAAACCTGGACAGCTATACACAAGTTAACATTATGGGTTGTTGGCAAATATTTCCAAGAAATGTACATATTCAACAAATGACATACAGTTAATCCTTGGAAATTAGGAAGAGTTTCTGACAAGTTATTGAGGTCTTATTGGCTATTCTAAAAATTGTATTCCAAACATAATGTAGTGACTATTCTTTGGCACTGAACCCAATGCTTCACATGCGTCTAGGTGGAAGTATCGGACTTTGGTAAATCTTTAAGTTACCTGGAGTCTCTTAAAACCTATCGTGTGTTCAATTAAGTTGCCTATAAATCATAAAATGTTGGACTCCTTGTAGTTGACCCAAAAGAGTCGAAAATTACAGACTTTATGCCCCTAGAGTTTCGAAGATTTCGGACTCAATGACTCATAACAATCTGAGCATGACTGGAGTGATAATCGGGTTAATTGTTGCATGGGAATACCAGATCATTCTCATGACGTATTTGATACAAAATGAGGAGGTATTGAGCATGATCTCGGCATCAAAGCTTAGCCAATGACTGAAAGAGACTTTTTGAAATCGAGAAAAGACCAAATCAGTGGATTATTTTCTTAATTAATCTACCATGCTAACAAATGCTTACAAGGCATGTGTGTCTAATGGGTCCCCTTGCATACTAATTATTACCAAAAATATGGTAAGTAAATATATCTTCTAACTCTGATGGGATGATACAAATGAAGAAAAGCTATAATAACAGTTTGGATGTTTAGGATTGAAGTGAGAGTATATGATTTGTTGGAATGTGCTTAAATATTATTATAATTGCATCCTCGTATCCTGAATTTCTCAATTTATCTTTTAGTTATAGTACCAGATTAAAAGAGCAAGGGTGTTCTTTGATGCTGCAGAGGAAGGCGTGACGGAGCTTGATAAAGCCAACAGATGGCTGGTATGATACTTTCTATGGTTAACTATAGCTCAAGGCCATGTCTATTCAGGAGACTGAACTGTGACAAACCCTCTTAGAGGGAGGTTACATACTGGAAATGGCTATGGATACATATAGGATATGGGGGTGGCAGGTCAGGCACGGACGGATACGTGTGCAGACATATCCACCATACCTGACCTGCCATCCCTGTACTTCAGGCATTTCTAAGCCGTACCCACAGCAAAATATGATTCTTAATTCCCCCGTCCCCCCCAACATTTAGCACATAAAGTGCAAAAATAAAACATATAAAACACAAAACAAACCCAAAAAATTAATCTGCTAATGCTACCAGCAAAAATTAATATATACCTATGTCTGATATTTTTTGCGTAAAGGCTAAAAGGTGATCCTCCAAAGGCCTTTGCACCCATGGCGATGGTATTGTTGGAACTTTTGGGTTCTATTTGGACATTTGGGGTTCTTAATATGGGATCCTCCTTTTGGTCATGCATGTTGATGTGTTTGATTGTTTACCTCCCTCTTTTTCGAACTTGAATCCAATTTATGTTACTTTAGTAGCAATTGGAAAACAGTCTCATGTCTGAATTACAATTATATAAATGCTTTATTTTTCTCTTCTTAATGTTGGCTATAATGTGCTTTAAAGATTTCATTAGATGCTATTGGAATCTAATCGGTCCAAAATGGGAAAGTCTATGGCAGACAACCTTTATTGGTCAATGATCGGAACTGTTGTTTTGTTGTGGCCAACTCCATTCTAGTTTCAGGTAAAGTAAATTGTGAATGGCAACGAAGCTAAATGATACGCATAATAGAATACATATATAATGGGAGCCAGAGAATATGATAATATACATATTCCTGAATCCAATATGATGCTTCCATTGGAAGTTCAATTAAATACTTGTAACAACAGTAAAATACTGAAATCTACAATTTAAAACCTTTTGGTATGGGAATATCCAGAACACATCTCATAATAACATGAGATAATATAGCTATTCACATAGGTTTCTATTTTAATAATACTCTTATATTCTGCCTAAATTCCTATACATTCACCTGTCCTTTTAATCCCTAGCATCCTCGCTTGAGTAGGATAAGCAAATGATTTCTCTCTCTCCTAGCTGCATACAATTCTATAAGTTCCCTGGGATAGATTGTCTGTACACTCTTTCCATGGACCTGACTTCATTATTGGAATTACATTTATAACAATCTCTAATCCTAATTTTCTTTAATTGGATTGAAATCATACAACTTGATAAACTTTTTCGCAGCACACGTACAAGCTACACACCCTTATGCGGGCTCATCGTAGATTATCACAAATTTTAACCATGTTTTGTTTTTCAGAATTTTCCATTTTATAGACTGACTGGAGTATTGAGGACTGTGATAGGTGATGACAGCAGAAGACAATACATGTTTCACACCGATGGTGAGGCAAGAAGACAACAACGGCCCAAAAAAAGTTATCTTGAACGACAAACAAAACATTCACCACAAATGAACGTAGAAAACTTTAAACATTCACCGCAAATGAACATAGCTACGAAAGCTTTTTTTATACCTATAATTTAACTTCCCTGTACCTCTGCAAATTATATGCATTCAGCATATACATGAAGATATTTACAATGTCTTCATTATCATATTTGGTAATGTACATGGTCTTCAAATGTATTCCAGCCTGACTCATGTAAGGTGCTCAATGAACTCATGAATGGAGACTTTTGAATATGACAGATCAACTCAAATAGAAGTTATGATTGTAGGTATGGCAGTTCACTGCAACTGTCAAATTATACATGGTTGCATGGCCTTTCTTTATTAATCGCCTATTTTAGTAATTGTTTTGTACATTGATCATAAAATCTAACTCTAGAAAATCGAGTTATATGAAAATGTTTGGGGGTTTGTTTATTTTGAAAGATCGAGGTTTAGAATAAAGTTCTAGATTATAACTTCCAATAAGTCCCCATTGTAGTCATCAGGAAAGATGAAGTATAGATTTGGGAGGTCTTATATATTCGGAGTCATTTTGGATTCAATTCACTTCTATGAGAAAGGTAGAGAAAGAAAGTTGAGTCAAGGGGAGCATTGGCTTTTCTAGGTAATGTGCATTCTGTAATGCAGAATTGTAAATAGAGGAGTATTGATGTTGAATAGTATTCTTTTTGTTGTTTAAATTGAATTACATATATACGTATTACAGATAAAAGCTTATGGAGGTTAATTCAGATTTTAGTTTCAGGTTAATATTCTGATTTCCAATTTCCTTGTTTCCCTGATTAGGCTGGATGTGTACATTCACGACTATCTTGTCAAAAGAGGTCTCCAACTGTCAGCCAAGACTTTCATGTCAGAGGGTAAAGTTTGTACAGAGCCAGTTGGTAAGAAATTCCCTGATCAGACATCGAGTTCTTTATGGTAACTCTGTATGTTGCAATCATATGTGCTTTGATCATGTTTCAATAAAGAAAGAATTTCATTCATTTCAACTGTTCTAGTATAATGTTTGTTTGTGTTTTCTTTTTCTATACTTAATGTACTTGGTGGTGTGAATGTGCATATTTGTGGCAATGTTACAGATACAACAAACAAAAGCGAGGGAGCTGCAGATACAGCACGAGCAACAGGAAAGGCAATGGCAACAGCAACAACAACAGAACCCACAACTACAAGAGCAGAAAATGTTTGCCCAGATAAGGAGGAACATGAGTCATCCATCTATTATTGGTGCTACTAACTCAATCAATCCTGAAAATCGGATAGGACAGTCAACAGTCAATGCTATGACAGCCAAACTTTATGAACAGCACTTGAAACAATCACACCAAAGAGACGGATTTGATGAGCCTGCATTGAAGGTTATTGTAATCTGATCTCTGTTTGTGTTCTTATGCTGAAGGTCAATTATCTAAACATGTCAGATGTATTATTTAGTTGAAATGCTTCAATTTGGCTCACATACAGAGAAATTAAAAGTGAAGGGAACCTGTACTTTCTGAGCCCAATAGCGACCTACATTCAGAACATCCAGAATTTTTGCTCAGAGAAATATTAAATCTCAACAGGCTCCCATGACCGATTTCTCTGTTTGGTTTTAGTAGTGATGTACCTGATTCATGCATGTGTTTTTACTCTGCAATAGACTAGGTTTAAGTAGCTGTTGCTGCAAGACCTCGAGCAAAAACAAAGCATTCAGCACTTGCTGCTATGTATTTCATGTTTTAGTAATTTTTACCCTTTAGACAGGAATAAAAAAAAGTTTACCAGAAGGGACCTTTATTTATGCAATGTTTTTCCTAGTTGCCTTCTGGGAATCTGCATAGCTGCTATACTATATCCGTGCAATAATCCACATCCTATCTCTATGCAAAAGGGCTTAGTTGTTCAGCACTAAGCTAAAAGTAATATCTAGGTTCCAGAGGGCAATATGCACATCCTGCCCTATGAAATGCATCAAAGCTGCTTTGATTTCAAAACAGTGTTCATCAATCAATTCTATCATCTATGATGTAGGATCAGATTCATAGAGGCTTGTGATCGATTTAACTGTCACATACAATAATCTCCTTCAAAATACAAAGGAATCTGGAACTGAATGACATAATACCCTGGCAAACTATTTCATCAATGTGTTATTTGTAATGACTCCGGATCACTCAGAAAACGAGAAATTACTGATCAACAGGAATTGCAGACATGTTTATTGAAATTGTGGTGGCGATCCATGATCTAAAAACAGAGTAGTGCTACGAACATTTCACATTAAAATAAAATAGCAGACATACATTGATCATATAGAAAATGTATAACGAAACCTAATAGTTATTGAATATTGTAGCTGGGTGTACAGGTTAAACTGTGTAAGGGTACAGAGTTTATGCATTCCCCCACTTTGTACTTTAACATTAGCAGCAAAGTCTGTTATTATGTGGCTTGCGTACTTCTGGACTGCAGCCTTTCCTAGGATGCTTCTTCTTTGACATTAGCCTTTTTGGAGCTTGTTGCCTTTGCTCTATCCCCAGCACTACCACATTAAATATAAATTCTGGATAATAGGGAAAGAAATCCCCACAATAATTACTTGCTAATCATTAACTAGTGGTTAAACCTACAATCCTACGTGGCATCAAATACCAATTTGGATGTCTAAACAGTACAGATAAAATCGGTGATTAATAATGTCCTCAGCACATGAATTTCATTTGATGGGTTTAAGCTTGAATTCCCATTGTTGGTTTTGTAAAAATTTAGTGGTGGAAGTAGAAAATGATGAACATTTGGGTGTTCTCAACTGCTTAGACAATTGACACAAAGATGGTGTGTTGTTAGTGATAAGAAGTTGATCCATTATATAGAGTTTGTAGATTATAATTGAATTCTTGTCTTCTTTTCTATGCAAGCAAAACATCCTATGCCTTCCAAAGACAATCATGAGAAACATGACCTGTCAAACTCCCTGTGGAAATTCAAGAATTTGGGGTTGAAAAAAGTGTAGAGGACACCCTCAATAAGTGTCTTGATACAATCCCAACCAATCTTGTATCGGGTACCGGATTCACTGGCACTTTAGTACGGTCATAGGAAATTGAAATACCACTCAAGAATTGAAGCAAACATGTTCTTGACATATACTTTTAAGGATGGGTTTTTAAGTAGTCAGCTCTCTGGTGAAGTCTGTGTGTGATGTCCCAGAAACTTCCTGGTGCCTGAAACACCTTGAATCCATAACTCTTAATACTATTGCCGAATTGCTCACAAATGCCATATCTAATTCTGCTGTTCCTGCTGTGGTCCAAGACAAGGTAAAGAATGATGCCCAAGCATTTCACCAACAATTCCTTTGGACAAATGATTTGGGCTCTTGTCTCATTCTCAGGCGGAGTGTTTTTCATTTGGGCTGTCTCAGATCTCCGTGAACCTCACTTCTCATGCATTAAATGGTATATCAAGCAGCTTGGAGAAGGATTTGAGGGACAGAATTATGGAGTTCCTTAATATTCCTACGAGTGAGTATGCTATGGTTTTTACAATTGCAATTGGCAGATGTAAAGCCAAATTCCACAACCTTTGTCAGCATCCTCCCTGCCTGTGCCAAAATGGGAGCTTTGGAACAGGGTATGGACATGCTCTATAAAATCTAGCAGGCTCATGGTGAAAATGACTAAAGCATTTAAGCATTCTACTTAAAAGGACGATATTGACATTTACTTGTATCATGGCATTCTTAAGCCAAAAAATTCCCACCGTCAACTAAATTCTTTGCTCCTTTCTAACACGAACAAATTCTTGTAAACAGATCTGTACAGTTTCTAAGAGAGCTCAAGAGCTCAGGGTGGTTCCATTCCACTTTTGGGTATATTGGAGAGTCAGAAACCCTCCTGTTATGGAATTGTGCCATACATGTGACAAATGAAACAAGACACTTCATCGCCCCAGGATCCTTTTTGTGTATGTTTTGGCATTTTCTTTTCACGTGTTGGTCAAAAGGTGGGATCCAACCAGAATTCTTCAATGGGATCCAATTTATTTCACTACACCACATCTCCAACTTTCTCCTTCTAACATTTGTACACTACTTTCTCATCAGTTGGGTTCCGGGTATTGTCAATGACATTTATAATATTATTTTCCTTATAATTTCACTCGCCCAATCCCACTTTCCAAAGTTTTTTTAACCGATGAGTATTTTTCAATGATAAATGTAGGGGCATTTTAACGTAGTTAAGACTGAAACAAGGAAGATAATTTCTCATAAATCTATCCCACGATAACTGTATGTCTCCTATTCCATCTTACAAAATAATTTGTTGTGAATTCATGCAAAAACTTGCTTCAATTGACTTATTATTCCTTATGCAGAGTTTATGCTTTGATATAGTCCCGTGAATTATCAAACTTGTGCAGAGCTCAAACACAGGACAAGGAAAAATTGGCAATTTGATCCACATAAGGTCTCACACACAAACAAGGAAAAATTGGCAATTTGATCAACTGATGTGATCTTTATCTATTTTAGACTGGGAATATTTGCAAATCCCTTTTCCATTTTCTTGATACAAATGTCTTTGAAACATTTCACAGAAAAGCATTCGAACTTGATAGTAAAACTCAGATAAATATGCCTCTAAATCAAATAACATATACCGTTCAACGTTCACATGTCATGAAACACATGCGATTGCTAGTTATATACCTATTATGATATCATCAAGAGACAAAAATGAAAGATAAGGGGGTGTCTTATATTCACATCCATAATTGTAAATACATGTGTCTAAGACATATATCAAAATATATTACTAATACACGTGTCTAAGATATATATCAAAATATAATAATAATGTCTAGAATGAGTATGAATATATATACATGTCTAAAATCTCCAGAAGTATGTCTAAAATGTTTGAAATCTATAAAATATCACTGAAGTCTCCTCCGTGCACTAGAGCCAGTACCAGACCCCTCACTATGCTCTGCTGCACCCTGCATGTTAAAAAAAAGGAATATAAATGTCATAAACTATATATAGCATGTACCATATATTAAAATATATAAGTAAAAATCTACAACAATTTCTTGATTAATTCAATACATTATATAACTGATATGTATAATTGATTACATCAGTATCTGTCCCTGTTGCAGATGTTGGGAGTATCTACGCTACCCGTAGATCTCTATCCTATAGATCCCTGTGAAACAAAATAAATAAAATGTAAGAAGTTGATAAATAAGTTTTTTGAATAAAGTTCATTAATTTCTAACATTTTAAATTAGATTAAATATTAATTATATTAAAACACATGTATTTATACCTCTGCAGAACGCATCTCCAAATGTATGGGATTGTCATCCATGACCCTCAACACCAGAAAATATGTCGCCAACTAGGCCAAGTTGACTCAGACCCGGAAACATCAAGATCCATGTTGTGCTCAGTCAAGAGCTGTGTGTATGTGACACGGGTAGATGGTGTGGGATATGAAGCTCCACACACTAGAGCAGAAGCCTAAACACAAAAGTACATGTTTAATTTTAATATTAATAAATTGTAAAGTAATGATCAATTAAAATAGATTTTAATTATATTAAAGGTTTAATTTTCACACACCGGAACAAAAATGTGGCTGAACATCAGGTGTGACAATCCTAACTACAGGAAGTCTATCTGTAGCAGCGGCAGTAGTACCCTGACTAGAAGATACACTCCCACTTTTGCTCTATAAAATCTAAAACCCCCGATAGTGGAATGTTACAATGCCGAGCAATCAACTCATACGCACGCAACAAGTTAGTAGCCATGATGCATCCTAGCCGACGTGCCTAAGCGGGATCTGTAACTAGCTCAAAGTCATCTAGGGAAATCAAAGATGCACGAGCGTATACCTCGTTGCGTGCATCAATGGTGCTACTAGCACCTCCACTGCTAGTATCACGTCTCTGAAGGTACTGACCCACACGGTCAGAAGACATCAATTGGGTCTCATGAGCAAATGCCAACAAGACCCTCGATAGCAGCCTCATGTGCAGTAATAACGACAGGTACTACGACATCCTGAAATCCTGATAAGAATGGTTGTGGCCTTGGTACAAGATGCCACGCGTTAACAACTACAGGAGCTCCCTCCTTTCTATAATGATTTCCTATGGCTAATATGGCCACGCCTCTGCCTCAAATAACTAGGGATGTCTATATAGTTTCAACCTTTAGGGTTAAGTTCAAACCTCAGCATGTAGCATCATTATGAAGTATAACGGTAATTGGTCATTATTTGGAAATTGGCCTTGAGAGGCCACAAATCTAGGATAAATCAAAGGGGCACATAAAGGACATGAACATTTGTTTACATAATATGCCCTTATTTTCTGTTTGTCTGCATAAAAACTCCAACAAGACCTCTTAATGACTTCCTTATCAGAAAGTTGTGATGTAATCACATTATAACCTACCTCTCCTGTGACACTTGATTTTAGTGAATCCATAAAAATTTTTATTGATTCAAAATCAAATGGATTATATGTTTTCAAACTTGTCTCTATTCTATGAAGATCAAGCAATATTTTTTCACAATGGGCTTTACATTGCCCAACAGTAGTTGGATTTTCAAGAATAGATTGCAATATTGCAATCTCTAAATCGGTCCTCTCAAAAAAATTAGGAGTTCTAGAAGAAGCCATGACTGTAAAAAAAATGAAAGTAAAATTCTAATTAATAGTACTTTTAATTAAAAAAATTTCCTAAGATATTCTCCTATATTAATGAAAACAGAAATATGAAATTTTCAAGCTTCAATGCAACTAATATACAAAATAAATTACAAAATCAAATAAATTACATAAATTAACAAATCACAATGATAACAAAATATACCAAAGTGATGTTGCAGAGTTCAGAAATGAAAAGTTTTGAATACATTTAGATGATCTTAAAGTCAAAGCAATGTTTGTAGAAGAGAATGTAAAGTTTACCTTGGCACAAACCATTATCAAATCATAACAATTGAGTGGGATTCACCTTTCCCTGGAACACAACTTTTGTGCATATGATACAGAATTAGCGCAGTCAAATAGAACACCAATCAAATTTTAAACAACAAAACACATCGGTAAAAGACATGTCTAATGCATCTTTATCTCCACATTTACAAGTTGACCACTTATGCATGCTTAAAAAACACAAAAACATTGAAATTATTTGTAATCTATTATTGATGTCATCACAGTGTTTGTATACAAAATAAGGGATAAATCAACTTTACATTTCAAGGAAGTTGTTTATTTCAAGGAAGCTGTTTAACTTTAACAATATCTTATTTAAGTCATATGACTGAAATTTCCTGTCACATTTCCCATCCTTACTTTTGTCAAGATTGTTTTTGATAGTTCCTTACAATATTCACTACATTACATTATCTAAAACCTCTAGATGCAACTAGATACAAGAATATAATCTGAAAGTTCAGTGATATCATTAAAGCATGTGCTTCTCAAGTGTAGGCATACATGCAGCCAACGATTTCTAGGAGGAAACTACTACCAACGAGTTCTTATTTATTTATATTTATATTATCTTATCTAGAAGCTTTAAAGCAGCCCTAAAGGCACATTAAAATAGATAATGCAGAAGAAATATGCAAAGCGTCCTAGCTAGTGGCAGTAGTATTAAGGTTTGTGAAAATGAAATATCTCCATGATATGCATTATTCTGGTAGTGCACTCTGTAATCTCGGTTCCAATCAACAATTATGCCACTATTGGGATCTTAGTATAGCATAGGCAGCTGTGAGCTACACAATATACTCATTTTTCTAGAAACTAAAAAGATCCTTTATGTTACAATTTGCAGCACATAAAAGAAGCCCTTCAAAAAAATACATTGAACAATAGGGGAAACCAAGAGGACCTTATAAAAATGTATAGGGTAACAACCATATGAATTCTTCCTTAGTCGTGGATCAAAGCTAATAGAAATAAAGCTAGATAAAACTAGCTTGAAACTACAGTTTAATCGTCCATTGTAAAAAACAATTTTCCTCTGAACCTAGTAAAAATACTACTTTTATTTTCTAATTGGACGTACATAATGGAAGGGTATAAATATTTCCTATTGCCTTCAAGAGTTTCTCATTTAGAGAGCATTTACAAGTAACAAGGATGTAGCATACAAAACGAGAGCAACCAATTACAAAGGAGGATTCATTTGCCCTTTTACAAGCAAGCTGATTGATTGCTATTGTTGAATCATGAACAGAAGAAGATTACCAACGTTAAGTCCAAAAAATGGGGTCTGTGGAAAATATCTGGTGAGCACGAATCAGGGGAAAGAAGTGAAGGAAGTTAGCATAAGCAGTCGGAGACATCTCAATGTGGAGACTGCTAAATCTGCATTTGAGGCTACTGTAGAGGTCTATAATGCTGCAGTCGCAACAATAGTGAGGGCTCCTCAAAAGGACTTCAAGGTTGTACGACAGGCATGGGCTGTCATTCGAATGCAGACTGCATTCTGAGACTTTTTTGTAACCATTCTTGATGAACAATAACGGGTCTGTGAGAATTTCATTTGATTATTTTTGCAGGGGATTATTGTCACTCTTTTGGATTTGGTTTTTGGGTTTTACAGGCGAGGAGAGCACTATGAGCACTAAAAGGGCTGGTGAGGCTCCAGGCATTGTTTAGGGGTCATCAGGTAAAGAAGCAGGCAGTAGTTGCTTTGAGGTGTATGCAAGCACTCGTCAGGTTTCAGGCCCGTGTAAGGGCTCACCATGTTTGAATGTCTAAGGAAGGTCAGGCAGTGTAGGAAATACTTGATGCACATTGAAGCCGCGAGACTAAACTGAGAGAATCCGAGGTATTTCTAAATAATTTGATAAATAAGTTGCTCTATCTATATTAGGATTGGGGTATTTGAGTGCTATGATTTAATAAGTTCAGGGATATTTTAAGTAGATGGCCAAATGGGTAGGGCGAAAACTCTTGCCAT
This sequence comes from Taxus chinensis, assembly GCA_019776745.2. Classification (NCBI taxonomy): domain Eukaryota; kingdom Viridiplantae; phylum Streptophyta; class Pinopsida; order Cupressales; family Taxaceae; genus Taxus; species Taxus chinensis. Next base: position 58,083,311 of record CM034153.1, read on the forward strand.
TTATGCAGAGGTGAGAGACTATTGGGTTTCTCCTATTGGCAAGATGGATAAATTCTCCTGCTCTTAGGCATAATTCTTAGGTCTACCAAGGGATAAAGCGCACTCCTTCAGTGCTCCAAAGATAAGGCCGCCCTCAAATGATGATCTTCAATTGCAGAAGAAATTTTCTACTTATAATTTAGATGCCAAGAGCACAAGCGGGTAAGATTCTTCTTTGCCTTCTTGTAAATTTAATCTGCCTATGTTGAGATCATAAAAATCATCCATCAAGAGTGGAGAGATGAGTATCTTTTCCTATGCAGACCCTCGAAGACCCTTTCACTAGTAATTGATTGGAAATATCAAAGTTGTCAGTTCTATGTTCGTTGGAAAGCACAACGTGACATTTATGAGATGTTGGAATGGAATAACAAATCTCTTTAACATGGCCTTAGCTTTCCCCACTTCATCGATTTTGTTGAATAGACATGTCAATCAACAATCTTCGCCTTCTTTATAGTCTAGGCTGAAATAAAAACGTCTTTTAAAAATAGGTATATGCGAGTTTGAAGATTTGTGTCACTTATAATGGTACCAATGGAAACATTGGCATTTCTTAAAGGTTTTTTTTCACTTATGTGTAGCTGACAAGACAATTATAATTGGAATTTTGCAACTTGAGGATGACTCACTCCTTGTTAAGATGTATACTCTTGGTTCAATGCAACTTCTTGAAGGACTGGGACATGGTCTAACAACAACATGTTAAATCACTCCATGCTCAAATGTGTTTATCGAAAATTCATCCTGGATTTGTCCTTGGAACAAAGACTCAACTCAAAATGAAGATGTAAACTTAAATAATTATAAATGGTATCACCTCAAAGCTACTATTTACAATTTCAAAGCTAATTCCACGACTAAAAAGCTTTTTTAGCCATTGTTATTCCACACACTACCTATTGGCGATGATATACAATTTCTTATAACCAACCGTCATAAGTGTCTAGTTAGAATTTTTTTTGATTCTATCATGCATACTTTTTGGAAATACAATCTCACTAAAAAGACATAGATTTCTATTCACAATAGTCTTTGTGCTATCTTTGGAAACACATTATCTTGGAAAGAAGTTATGCCAGACATCAATATTTTTCATAATGTGAGTGCCAAGTCTTCTAAAAAATTGGTTATCAACCACTTGTGGAAGAGCAAATGCAAATATATTTTCAGGTTGCTCAGAAAGAGCTTGCTTTACAACATTGATTTGGATCACCAAATAACAATGATTGAAGAGAAAATGGGAAATCTAGAAGATAATCAAATTGTCCATTTTAGAAGATTGAAATTGTAGTTATAGTTATTATGTTCTAGATTCTTTTCTATGTGCAGGTAACAACCATATGAATTCTTCCTTAGTCGTGGATCAAAGCTAATAGAAATAAAGCTAGATAAAATTAACTTGAAACTACAGTATAATCGTCCATTGTAAAAAACAAGTTTCTCTGAACCTGGTAAAAGAATACTTTTTATTTTTTGATTGGACGTACATAATGGAAGGGTATAAATATTGCCTATTGCCCTCAGAGTTTCTCAAAGAGACCATTTACAAGTAACAAGGATGTAGCATACAAAATGGCCAACCAGGTATTTTCAGAGTTGACCTTCACATTCAATTCATTTCTACGAGAAAAAATGGGGTTTTACCAAAAATAAAACGAGCCAGGGTTTTGCAAAAAATGGTATTTTAGTGGCTACGATTTTGCTAAAAAAATGTGTACGATTTTGCTAACATACCTGGGGTCATCGTTGCTGGGATTCGTCACTGGTGGGCTCACTGGTGTGGTGGGCTCTCGGCTGGTGTGGTGGCTCTGGTCCAAACTTTGTGCGAAGGAGGTGGGGCGGAGGAAAATGATTTCCTCCACAGTGCCTCCAATATACAAACAGGGGGTTCACGCGAACACCATTCGCGCGAACACCATGTTCGCGTGAACCATTTCAATTGTGCCACACGGCAAAAAAGGGCTTACGTGTCTATTCGCGTGAAACTGGTTTGCGCAAAGACTGTGTTCGTGTGAACCCTCCTTGGAAAACATGCCTTTCCCATTTTGGCTCACATTTTTGGGACAAGAAGTGGGACACAACACCATGCATTGACCCCCTTGCATAAACCTTTGAATACTGTTCTATAGTTGTATCATTCATGTTATCATTGATAATTTTAGTTCACCTCTTACGTGCAATCCTCATCCTTTTTTCCTGGCTTGTACTTAGCCAGTTTCTCAATCTAACACTTATTTTTGTGCCCCCTACAGTTTTCCACCCTTCCTCATGTAGGATTTTAAAGGTCTTAGTAATCAATTTGGAGGATGGGTGATTGTGTGACACATAAAGCAAATAATATTTGATCTTGTGATTAGATGACTAACAACAAAAGTAGGTATTAGGAAGATTGATGTAAATATCTCACTGTGAGTAGCGCATATCTTCCATTTGAATGTCCACAAAATATTTAACTCATGTGAGAGGTAAACCTCAACATAGAGCCATTTCCAGGGCCGAGAAATATAAAAGCATTGTGTCTCCATGTATACAACTTTCCCAATGGAGGAGGCAATTTGATGAGAGAAGTGCATGGAGAGGAGCAGTAGGCCAAGTAATTCAACCTAGACAGGAACTTTAAGGGCCATGAATTCAAAAACAACAAACTCATACATCCAAGGGAGAGAACTAGTAAGGAATTCCAAACATACCACCTGTCGCAGAATAATTTAGAATAGTCGAGGCATGCGAGGGATCAGAAAACTAAAAAATAAAGAAGCCTTTAGTCAAGGTTGGAACGCTCTCAATCTTGATGCCATGAGCATCCCAGACTAAGCTAATCCAAGATTTGAGCATGCTTTTAGAGGGCATTTAACCCACAAAGTAGCTGGCAAGGAAAAAGTGTTCAAGCCATTAACACACAATATTGAATACATAAATATGTAAAACAACATCATGAGAAGATATATTACCTTGTGGAATACTTTGCGGGAAAACTTCTAAGAATATTTCTGTGGCAGTGCCATTATTCACATCTCCACTAGCTCCATCCTCAACATCAATGGTTAGGATTGAAGTGGAGGGCGTATTATATAGGCAAGCCCATAGGCCAGAAAACCCTAGAACTTAACAAGAAAAGTAATCTCTTATAGATCCCAAGGTAACCGTGGAATGACATGTCAGAAAACCTTGTTTATTTTTCACTATAGATTGTTGATCACTTTTTCCCCTACATTGAATTTCATAATAAAAAATATTCCAATGTATTATAATTTTCTTACCCACTAAAATATCATCATTATCTAAATTTCCCTCTACATAATAATAAATATTTCAAAATTTCATTGTGTTCTTTTAGTACAATGTGATAACCCAAGCCCAATACACATGATTTGAATTTTTTATAACATGCAAATGGATTAGTATTTCCTTCTTGTATAATTCATAATTTATTCCTCCTATTCAATTTTCAAATTTCAATAGCAATAGGTTGTTCATATTATAAGAACATGACCCACATGGTTTTTCTTGAAGTATGACATTACCTTTTTTAGGAATACAGTTGTTATTGGCCGTAAATAGATATTTTTCTTGTAAGATTAACGTGATGTGATGTCTTCAAAACTGAATACATACATACATACATGCATACACACACACACACACACACACACACACACACACACACACACGCGCGCGCGCGCGCGCATGCATGCATGCATACATACACATTTAAAACTTATGTAGCTTATAAAATCCTCTCGTACTGTCACATTAATGAAAATGGGCCAATCATGACTGGCTTTCAATATTGTTAACTTTGTTTAGTTTAAGATAAAGGTGAATAGAATAGAAATCTTCATGTGGGGTTGTTGATGACCTAAAATACTACCTTTACCTATTATATGTTCAGTGTTCGCAATTTCATATTTTGATTTTTTATAGCTGTGAAGATTAAGATGATAAATTATAAATTATTTTTTAATTCCTTTAAACAATTTAATATATTTTTTAAAAAGAAAGATCATTAGAAAGAGTATTGATATGTCTTCCATAAAGTGTCTTTTTATTATTCTTTGGATCATACACTCAACATTGATGTGGTTGATTGCTCAAATATGTGCCTATCATTATATATATATCGAATAGGAGTCCCATCATCATTGACACCTATAGTATAGATATTTATAGACAAACTATTTGTGAACTTAGTTCGGTGTACCAGTTTGTTGAAATGATTGTAATGAAACAAATGAATTATTTATTTATTTACAAAATTCCCTAATATTTGATCTTTTTAAACATAAGATAAATGTGAAGCCTTCCACTGTACTTAAGTTACCATCTCGTTAATAAAATTAAGAAATTAAATTCAGTTTTTTCATGTATTTATATTTTTAATATTTAAATATTTCTCAATTATAGCTTGTGGAAGAGAATGAAGTTAATCTTGGTCAATCTTGTTCATCTACGGAGTGAGCTGTAATATAGGAAAGTACTACTAAATTTGACGGCTATGGTTAATGTTTGAAGACACATAAAGGCAAGATACACTGGTATATTCTGCACAATGTTTCACATGTGTGAGACTTTAATATAAATTTAAATTCTTTAATATTGTGTCGTCTAATCTATTGACATTTTCTCCAACACTGAAATTACCCTTCTTCAATCTCCTCCTTCATCACCCCTCTTCCTCCTACAATGTTTCACTCCTTCCACTTTATGTTCTTCAACACATCCCATTAGTGTTTTTCATTGCACTCTTCATATATGAATACTAATTTTAAATTTGTTAAATGTATTATGCTCCATTAAAAATAAAATGATGACCAATAAAATTAAGAATTTTTATAATTTTTTTATAAAATTTAAATCTTTATATTAAATGTTATAAAAAATTAAAAAAATCACATATAAAACTAAAAGTGACTATTGATATTAGTGAAAAATATATACTGCAACAAGATAATATATCACAATAGTAAACTATGGCAACAGAATATAAATTGAAGCAAAAGGAATGTGCACTATTATTAAATCTACTGCGACCATTGAGATTGGATTACTTAAATGGGTGTTTGATTGTATGAAAGTGTAGATAGCTATTGCATGGATATTAGGATGTAATATTTGTCAAGAAGAAAAGGATAGAATGAAATTTTGTATTTCCTATATAACAGTTGTAATGTTGTTCTTATTCTTGGATCATGAAGGGATTTTCATTTATACCTTTAAGTGTAGTTAATGAAATGATGTCTGATAACTCTGAAAATATATAGACTCTTTGATGTCTCTAACCATGGGATTCGAAATGTTTTCCTCGTAACTTAAAGGTATGAAGAACATAAAATGTTGCCCTACACTGTAACTTGCCATGGATTATGAAGATTAAACAGGTAATCTATTAATTTTATTAGCATAGTCGATACAAAAAGAAGTATAAAATGACTAAGATTTCTTCTGTTTAATTGACCTATGTGATTGTATTGTCCATTAAAACAACAAGTTGCAACTTGAAGACTGAAATGGAAATTGAAATAAATAAAACAAATGGTAGAGGATTGTGAACTGTAAGGGCAAGTTGTTCTTAAGATTTAAATGTACCTGTGCTACAATCTATCTACTTGCCTTGACACTATAACATATAGGTTTTTTTTACCACAATTATTCCACAATTTTTTTACAATTTAGAATGATTGTAGCATCTCTATGAAAATTAATTTTATTGATTTTTCAATATTGTGGATGTTCCACAATTTACACATAGTTATAATTATTCGTAGAGAACTCACATTCCTACGATTCCTAGTAGAAAATCTACAATTTTTTGTAAATAAAATTAAAATATATCATAAAATAAAGTTACCGAATTATGGTTATGAGATATTTTTAAAAGACTAATATAAATTTATTATAATAAAATTCCTAGTAGAAAATATACATTCTTTTTATAAATAAAATTAAAATGTATCATAAAATATAGTTAGAGACATCTGACGTAAAAAAGGGTTTCCAAAAATTAAAAAAGCATAACCATGGAAAGTGTATGGAATGCTCTGCTTATAAATACTTACAAGTAATTCCAATCTCCAGAGTCCACATGTGAAGATGTGCAATCTGCACATGTTGTTGGTGTTGGGCATGCTTGCCTCCTGCTGCTGCTCCATTTGTCATCACCAGGAAAGAAGCGGTCTTTCCCATTTCAAACAAGGCCTCAATGATTCGTATAACGAGGGCTTAGACTGTTTCTCCAGAGAGGGAATCACCACGTGCCACGTGCTTCGCATGGATTTCACAAACTTTGAGGAATGGATAAGTGTGATTTTACAACTGCAGCATTTAGAGTACCTCGATCTCTTTGGGATTGACTTCTGCCCTCTTTCCATCCCTTCAGATTTTTGGATGCTCAAGAAATTGACGCATTTGAGCTTGCAAGGATGCGGGTTTAGAGGCAAAATTCCAAATGACGTTCATAATATTTCTAGCTTGAAATTTTTGGAGGTCTCTGGTAATGATATTTTGGAACGCTGGAAATTGGGTGAATGGATTAGAAATTTGCGAGGTTTGAAGTACCTCACGCTGGATGATGTGAATCTAACAATGGGAGGTGATTGTGTGGTGAAGAATATTACTGCGTCCCTCACCAATCTTACAACACTCGACATGTCTCGTGTTGGATTTCAGGGAGTACACCAATTCTCTCTCCTCTTGCAAACCTAACCTCCCTCTCCCATCTCAACCTCGATGAGAATGACTTCAGTCACCAGCCATTTCCCAACTGGATTTCAAATCTTACAGCTTTGGTCTCCCTCTCGCCCATGTATTGAAGTCTCCAAGGTCCCATCTCATCTTTTTGGTAATATTTTTACAGATGTTGGGAACTTCTCATCAACACTAAAGGTGTTGAATCTAGAAAACAATCTCTTTGAAGGTGAGATTAGGAGCATGGCTTGTCTTCAAACACTTAAGTTGGGAGCTAACATACTACAAGGGCTGATTCCATCATCACTTCAAAATTGTAGCTCTTTAGAGCTTCTAGATTTGGGATATAATAACATGCAAGGAGAAATCCCAAATTGTATACAAAAGTTGACAAGTTTTTGAATTTTAGTTTTGAGATCCAATAAATTTGAAGGTGGGATACCATTAGAGAGAGAAAAATTGTAAAATCTTTAAGTCTTTATTTTGTCAAATAATAGTTTCTCAGGAAATATTCCAAGCAATTTTGGAAAGTTGAAAGTAATGAAAAATCAAACACAAGGTACAAAAGTCCTTCAATATGATTCAAATTCAACCTCATCAGTGTCTTATGTAGATAAACTAGTAATCACCACCAAATGGCAATTTCTAGAGTATGAAAGATCTTTGACATTGATTAGATGCCTTGATATCTCAAATAACAACCTCTCAGGTGAAATTCCTCATGATATTGGATTCCTTATTGGTTTGAGAGTTATCAATTTGTCAGGAAATCAACTTAGCGGTGACATTCCAAATTCTTTTGAGAAGCTTTTGCAATTGGAGTCACTTGATCTTTCAAGGAACAATCTCATTGGAGCTATTTCCACAGAGCTACAGCTCCTCACATTTTGAGCTACTTGGATGTATCTCATAATAATCTTTCTAGAAGAATACCACAAGGAGGTCAACTATTAACATTGAGTGCAAGTTCATTCTCAAACAATACAGATCTATGTGGAATTAAAATCAACATAAATTGTTCCTCTTTTTTTGTTTCTCCAAAGACAAGTGATAATGAAGATGCAAGTGAAGAAGATTGGGAAAAGCATATATGGTGGGAGGTGGGACTTGGATTGAGCTTTGGATTTGGGTTTGTAGTTGTTATAGGAGTGTTATGTTTGAGCAAAAAATGGAGATCTAAATGCTTCAAGATCATGGATGAAATTATTTTCATTGTTGATGAAATAGTTAGAAAATAATTATTTTATAAGTATATTTTTCCCTTTCCCTTCCTCTTCTCCTTGAAATGATTCCCTTCTTTCCTCTACTCATTTGTAAGGAAATGCTTCCCTTCCTTTCTCTAGTCATATGTAGCGTCAATGTAACCAATTTTGTCAAGTATTTTTATTTTTTTCTTATTTTTTGTGGTCATTAGTCTAAATATCCCATTTTAATGGTTTTACATATAATATGAACCAAATATATTTTGTATTCAAATGTTTATGCTAAATCTCTTCTTCGTTTTGATTAAAACTTCAAAGTATTTTTTTTCCAATAACAATGAAAGTTTATGTTGATAATAAAAATTCTAAATATAAATTTCACATATCCCAAGTAACTTCTTTTTTTAAAGAAACGTATTTTTCAAAATGTTCATGCAAACATTATGCTAGTTTTAACAAGATATTATTTTTTCCTTGCGTGCAATCCATGCATGATTACAAGTTCATGCATGTAATTTATTACTTAAAAAATCTTTTTCAACATTCCAAGTGCTCCAAAAAGTGCCAAAAATGATCTTGTAAAACTTGTCAAATATATAATTTAGACATCTACAATATATTGATTTTATGAGATTTCCACATATTGACATAGTGCAAAATATATTTGGATGTCTGTGTTATGAATTTACAACTTCAATGTTTTAGGTCGCAAATCATGACCCATCTACGCTTTATGAAAAACCCAAGATACGTGACTTAAGATTTCCATCTCTCAACATTTCTAGATATATGCATTTAAAATATTTCCATGCTTGAACAAGCATTTAGGTTTCTAAATTTCCCAAGTTTTGGTTTTTTTATATTGTACTTTTAATTTTAGGGTTTCGTGAGAGATTTCTATAATTGAATGTTTCATGCTTTTATTATTTTTAGGCATCCCTTCAGAGATTCAGATGCTACAAAAATCGACACATTTGAGCTTGCAAGATCGGGTGTTTATGGGTTGAACTCATAATGACGTTCACAACATGTCTAAATTGAAATTTTTGGATGTCACTACCATTTATGGTTCGGAGATCAGGTAGTTGGGATAATGGATTAGAAATTTATGATATTTTGAGTACCTCAGGCTAGCTAGGGGGAATCTCACAATGGGAGGTGATCATATAGTGGAGAATATTAATTTGTCCCTCACCAATATCACAAGACTTGATTTGTTTGGGTGCGCAACTATAGGTACTATAATTATATCTCCTCTTGTTAACCTCATCTCCCTCTCCCATATTTACCTTGATGAGAATGAATCCACTCACTATCCATTTCCCAACTAGATTTCAAAATTTATAGCTTTGGTCTTCAAGGTTTCATCCTTTCTATGGTGTTAAGCCTACCACACTTGAGGAACCTTGATTTATACTACAAACTCAATCTCAAATTAAACATGTCTTACATTTTACAAAACTATCACAAGCTTGAGATCCTTGATTTTTTAAGGACAAACATGGGGAGAGCGATTCCAAATTCTATTGGAAATATTTGATCATTGACCTACTTAGATCTCTCCGAGAATAGAATTGAAGGTTTTCTTCCCCCTCCAGTTGGAAATATTTCATGACTTGAAAGGTTGTATATTTGAGAAAACTCACTAAGAGGTAGAATTCCATGGAAACCTATAGATGGACTACAAAATTTATCACAACATTACTTCAGGTCAAACCATTTTTAGAAAATATTACCACATACTTTAGGGAAGCTCTCATCCTTGATTGTGCTTGATCCCATAAATAAATCTTTGAGTTGCGTGAGTCCACTTTCCTTATAAAAAATCTCCTCACTTGAAGCACTTCACTTGGATGAAAACAAATTATATGGTAATTTCTTACTCTCTATACCTGTAAATCTCACAAAGATTACTAAGTTATTTTCTCAAGTAACATTCTATTGATTATAAAAGTTAATAGATTTTAGATCCCTAAATTTTAGCTTAAATGTTTAGATTTGAGATCTTGTCATATGGAAGGTGATTTCCCCATTTTAATTTCAATTCAATATCTCATTTGGAATATATACTTGTCCAATAATAGTCTTAGTAGATATATTTCAAATTGGTTGTGGGATGTTACATATTATGTGGATTTTTTGTATTTTTTTCTCTAGAAAAATTACTTTCATGGTGGCATTCTAAATTCTATTTATGAAGGGCAATAGGAGGTTCTTGAATTGTAAAATAACATATTTTCTGGTAATATTTTTAAAAAATTTGGAACTACTCGACAACACTAAAGGTGTTGAATCTAGAAAAAAATCTTTTTGAAGTTGAGATTAGGAACATGGCTTGTCTTCAAATATAGAAATTTGGAGGTAATAGAATACAAGGGCTAATTCCATCATCACTTCAAAATTATATCTCTTTAGAGATTCTAGATTTGGGATTTAATATCATGAAAAGATAAATCCCAAATTGGATAATAAAGTTGACTAGTCTTCAAATTTTATTTTTGAGATTTAATAAATTGTAAGGTGGAATACCATTAGAGCTAACAAAATTACAAAATATTTAAGTATTGATTTTTTGAAATAAAAATTCTTCATAAAATATTTCAAACAACTTTGGAATTTTAAAAGAAATGAAAAATCAAACACAAAGTACAAAATTCCTTCAATTTAATTCATATCCAAGCTCATCAACATCTTATTAAAGAGACTAGCAGTCATTAGTGTTGGAGCTCAAAGTTTCACCCTTCTTTGAATCCTGGAAGATCCAAAATGTTGAGGTAACATGGGAATGTCTTCCAGTGTGGGACTTGTATCTTGAGATAAACCTTTAAAGAGTGGGTTGGGAAAACCCATAGAATGCAATCTACACCCATTAACAAAAGAATATGATATTTTGATTCATCATGACTTCACAGTGTTTACCTACTTTCCACGCTACCTAAATAGCCCTTCAAATCGACTAGCAATAGTTGTGTATATTACATGTTTGAAAACAATCACTCCACACAATTACTCGCTCATGGATGGAATCAATGATTCGTATAACATGTCAGAAGCATGGAATGAGGGTTTAGACTATTTCTCATAGGAGTGAATCACCTGCCACCTCCGTTCTGGCCACATGCTTTGTGTGGATTTTGAAAACTTTAAGGAATGGATAAGTGTGAGGAATTCAAGCAGCCATATTTTCCATGGCTTATTACAACTGCACCATTTGGAGTACCTCAATCTCTATGGGATTTTCTTCCACTCTCTTCGTATCCCTTCAAAGCTTGGGATGCTGAAGAAATTGACACATTTGAGCTTAGAATATTGCATAATTACGGGCCGAATTCCAAATGACATTTGCAACATGTCTAGGTTGAAATATTTGGACCTCTCCCATGATGATGGTTTGGAGGGGTGGTAATTGGGTGAATGGATTGGAAATTTTTTGAGGTTTGGAGTTCCTTGGGTTGGCTGGTGTGAATCTATAATTGGGAGATAATCATATAGTGGAGAATATTTATGTGTCCCTCACAAATCTTACAACACGTGACATGTCTGGGTGTGGGATTTCAGGAAGTACACCAATTCTCTCTCCTCTTGCAAACCTCACCTCCCTTTCCCATCTCTACGTTGATTTCAATGACTTCAATCAACAGTCATTTCCCAAATGGATTTCAAATCTTACAACTTTGGTCTCCCTCTTGCTCCATGAATGCAGACTCCAAGGTCCCATCCCTTCTGGCCTTTTAAGCCTGCCACACTTGAGGAACCTTTATTTTTCCTCCAACCCCGATCTCAAAGTAAACATGTCTTACATTGGACAACATTCTCTCAATATTGAGATACTTTCTCTTTGGGGGACAAATTTCAGAGGACTGATTCCAAATTCTATTGGAAATATGTCATCATTGATCTCCTTATATCTCTGTGACAATAATATTGAAGGTGTTCTTCCTCCTTCCATGGGAAATATTTCACGACTTGAATTCTTGCAACTTTCAAGGAACCCATTAAGAGGCAACATTCCATGGACAACTTTAGGTCGAATATCAAAGTTTTTAGAGCTTTACCTCAGGTCAAACCAATTTAACGGAAGCTTATTATCTACTTTAGAGAACCTCTCATCCTTGATTATGATTGATCTTAGTAATAATTATTTGAGTTGCATAATCCCACCTTCCTTACAAAAACTCTCATCACTCTTATGGCTTCAATTGGATGGCCAAAAATTTCATGGTACTTTCTTACTCTCTCTACTAGAAAAGTTCACAGAGATTTCTCATTTGTTTCTTTCAAGGAAAAATCTCTTGACCGTAAAATTCAATGGTTTTTGGATCACTAAATTTTAGCTTCAATGTCTAGGTTTGACATCTTGCAATATGGAAGGTGATTTCCCCATTTTCATTTCAACTCAATATGCGATAGAATATCTAGAATTTTCCAACAATAGGCTTAACAAATATATTCCAGATTGGTTGTGTGATGTGTCATATTTTATGGAGTTTTTGGACTTGTCCATGAATCTATTTGATGGATTCGATCCATCAAAAATTGGATAGAATCTCATATTACTATCACTGGCGAAAAATAACCTTCGCGGTGGCATTCCATAGTATATTTATGAAGGGAACTTGGAGGTTCTTGACTTGTCAAATAACAAGCTTTCTGGTAACGTTTTTACAAGTGTTGGGAGCTTCTCAACAACACTAAAGGTGTTTAATCTAGAAAACAATCTCTTTGAAGGTGAGATTAGGAGCATGGCTTATCTTCAAACATTGAAATTGGGAGGTAATAGACTACAAGGGGCAATTCCATCATCACTTAAAAATTTTAGCTCTTTAGAGCTTCTAGATTTGGGATATAATAACATGCAAGGAGAAATCCCAAATTGGATACAAAATTTGACAAGTCTTCAAATTTCATTTTTGAGATCCAATAAATTTGAAGGTGGGATCCCATTACAACTAACAAAATTACAATATCTTCAAGTATTGATTTTGTCAAATAACACTTTCTCAGGAAATATTTGAAACAATTTTGGAAATTTGAAAGCAATGACAAATCAAACACAAAGTATAAAATTCCTTCAATATGATTCAAATTCAAGCTCATCAGTGTCTTATGTAGAGAAAATAGTAATCACCGCCAAAGGGAAATTCTTAGAGCATGAAAGGTCGTTGGAATTGATTACATGCCTTGATATCTCAAATAACAACCTCTCTAGTGACATTCCTCGTGATATTGGATTCCTTATCGGTTTGAGAGTTCTTAATTTGTCAGGAAATTAACTTAGTGGAGAAATTCCAAATTCTTTTGATAAGATTTTGTAATTAGAGTCACTTGATCTATTCCCACAGAGCTACAAATCCTCACATTCTTGAGTTACTTGGTTGTACCTCATAATAATATTTTAGGAAGAATACCACAAGGAGGTCAACTATTAACATATAATGCAAGTTCATTCTCAAACAATGGAGATCTTTGTGGAACTCAAATCAACATAAATTGTTCCTCATTTTTTGTTTCTCCATAGACAAGTGATGATGAAGATGCAAGTGAAGAAGATTGGGAAGAACATATATGGTGGGAGGTGGGACTTGGATTGAGCTTTGGATTTGGGTTTGTAGTTGTTATAGGAGTGTTATGTTTGAGCAAAAAATGGAGATCTAAATGCTTTAAGATCATGGATGAAATTATTTTCATTTTTCATGAAATAGTTAGAAAATATTTATTTTACTAAGTATATTTTTCCCTTTCCCTTCCTCTTCTCCTTAAATGATTCCGTTACTTCCTCTACTAATTTGTAAGGAAATTCTTCCCTTCCTTTCTCTACTCATCTGTAGTGTCAATGTAACAAAAAATTTCAAGTATTTTATTTTTTTTCTTATTTGTTGCAGTCATTAGTCTAAATATCCCATTTTAATGGTTTTAGATATAATATGAACCAAAGATATATTTTATTTAAATGTTTATGTTTTTTTTTTATTATTGGCAAATAGTTTTTTGAAAGGGACTATACCCTTTTACACCAAGGCTCAGAAGCTAGAATTAAAAGTTAAAGCACAAGAGATGGATCAAAATCCAGATAGAACAATTAAGCTTGACAGCAGAAAACTATCTGCAAAGTAAAAACCAACAACCAAAAAAGCAATAGCAAAAAAACAACTGATGCATAGCAAACAAACAACAATGGCATATCAACACCATTGGAAGCAATCTGCTATCCGGCCAAGAAAAATGAGACCAATGGAACCCAGCCAGCTAATAGCAGAGATGAGAATCATCAAGGCGAAGTGTTACCCTTCAGGGTGGTATATTTTTTCTTTTTGTTGACCGTAACCCACCCTGATGGAGCCTTCGTGGTTGGAGAAGAAGAGAAAGGAGGAGTATTTTTAGTCGCATTTTTCCCATTTGGAGCAGCCACGTTGCTATCCTGAGAGAGATATTTATCATTTTCCATGTTGCCCTCAACAGCTTGTGTATTTTTCATGTTGCTAACAATCTGAGTTTTGGATAAAGGGGTTTTCGTTGACTCTGGTTCAGCTACTGCTTTAGATTCAAGATCCTTTCTATCCACAAAAATCAAGTGCTCCGGGAGTGCGTCTTTCCACCAGTTGCGCTTCTCATGTTGACGTTTTCCATCCCCCAAGCAGTAGAGGTGTGTCCTAATCCAAAACACCTTCTACATCGGAAAGGTAGACCTTCATAATCAAGAGATTGTGACCAAGTTTTATTTTGCACTCTAAGGTCTATGGTAGCAGGAGGATTTTTATCAGTGTCAAGTTCCACCAGGTTCTGGACATAGGTAGTATGGGTGTAATTATTTGTTTGAGAATCTATGTGGAGTGTAGTACCCAAGGTATTACCAATAGTTGTCAAACATTCATGAATCCAGAATTGGAGAGGTAAATGGGGCAGCCTGATCCAAACAGGTTTCCATGAGAATGACTCTATGTGCGAGTTAAAGGATGGGAACCAAGGTTTCATGATCAAATATTCTGACTCGTAGGTCCAGAGCTTGGAAGCAATGCTGTCTTTATCAGCTATTGAAGAGAAAACCATAATGAAAATGCCTTTAGCACATGGATATAAATCTATCTTACCAGTTAAAGATGGATTCCAATGCTTGGATATCCACGCGTGAAGAACAGGAAGGCTGGGCCATAAACCCCCGAATCTACAAATCAAAGCATGCTCTTTGTAGTAGATCTCAAATGAAATGACATCTTCCCCAAATTTAATACATGGGGTGATGTCTGTAGGTTTCATGGAGGATTCCTTACTTTTTAAGACGTCTTTGAAGGAGGTTTCAAGAGACCCGCGCCTAACCTCTTTATCTAGCATTGGAATAACAGGTAGATCTCCCTATTTTAGTTCACCACGAACCTTGCCTTTCCCAGGAACACCCCCAGATGGTGATTGAATATGGCTAGGGTTTGCAAAACTGTCTGAATGTATAGTCTCAGCATTGGTAAAGGTGAGGTCAATCCACGACCAACGAGAAACTCTTGAATCTAGATTCGAGCCCCCACCGTCTGGCCGAAGAGCTCTAGTCTGAACTCGTGGATCTACAGGGTTCACAGGCTTATGTGTAGCGAGAGAAACGGCGCATGTAGATACCATTGCGAGTAGATGGCGTGAGTACAGGGTACGAGCAGAGGCAGAAGGGTTTGCAGAGGCTTCACAGTTGCTTGTAAATGATTTTGAGTATTTCTACTCCATATAGTGAAGACCTAAATTAGAAATGTGAAGGCATATAGGTTGCAGGAAAGATGTGAAGGCAAGGGAATCCATATGATAGCTATGAAGATAGTGGAATACATCTACCATTTAAAAAATTAGAAAATGTGTAGATAATATCGTTTTTTAAATGTTTATGTTAAATCTATCCTTCATTTTGATTAAAACTTAAAAGTATTTTTGTCCGATAATAATGAAAGTTTATGTTGATGTTAAAAAATATAAATATAATTTTCACATATCCCAAGTAACTTATTTTCAAAAGAAACGTATTTTTCAAAATGTTCATGCAAACATTATGCTGGTTTTAACAAGATATTATTTTTTCTTTGTGTAAGTGCACCAATCTCAGGGGCCAAAAAGTGGACAAAAAACTTAAAATAAATGAAACGCGTATGCATTTTGTAATATCACGATCACGTTATGTTTTCCTTGGTTCAATAATTCATGAACATATAACGTGTATGCATTATGTCAAACTATAAACAAAAAATACCTGAGCCCTATTCATTTTCATTTCTCCCAAATGCGAGTTTTACAGCAAAACCCTGTCCTCATATTTCAAATTCAGCTGAATCTTTCTCAAACAATCGTCTGAGAATCACCACGAAGATCAGAATCGATGATGATGCCATGAAGAAGAGGTAGGCACAATTATTTTATCAAAATTACATTAAAATTTTGTAATTATAAAGTAGAATTTAAATTGAAAACATATTTTTTATTGTTTCAGCTCCACATCAACTCAATGGGAGGTGATCGTGTGGTGGAGAATATTGGTGCATCACTCATCAATCTTATAAGAGTCGACATGTCTTATTGTGGGATTTCAGGGAGTACACCAATTCTCTCTCCTCTTACAAACCTCACCTCCCTCTCCCATCTTTACCTTATTGACAATGACTTCACTCACTAGCCAATTTGGAGCTGGATTTAAAATCTTGTAGCTTTGGTTTCCCTCTCACTCTATCATTGTATTCTCTAAGGTCCCATCCCTTCTACCCTGTTATCCCTGCCACACTTGAGGAACCTTTATTTTTCCTCCAACCTCAATCTCAAAGTAAACTTGTCTTACATTTTACAACACTCTCACAAGCTTGATAAGCATTATCTTGGGAAAACAAATTTTGGAGGAGTGATTCCAAATTCTATTGGAAATATGTCATCATTGATCACCTTAGATCTCTATGAAAACAATATTGAAGGTGTTCTTCCTACTTCCATTGGAAATCTTTCACGATTTAAATGGTTGGATATTTTAAGCAACTTACTAAGAGGCAACATTCCATGGACAACTTTAGGTGGACTATAAAAATTAAAAGGGCTCAACCTTGGGTCAAACCAATGTAATGGAAGCTTTCCATCTACTTTAGGGAACCTCTCATCCTTGATTGTGCTTGATCTTAGTAATAATTCTTTGAGCGGCATAATCCCAGCTTCCATACAACAAATCTCATCACTCAAATCACTTCACTTGGATGGAAAAAAATTCCATGGTACTTTCTTACTCTTTCTACTAGAAAATTTCAAAAATATTTATCAGTTGTTTCTTTCAAGGAACAATCTCTTGACCATTAAAGTTAATGTCTTTTGTATCCCTGAATTTCAGCTTCAAGGTCTAGATTTGAGATCTTGCAATATGGAAGGTGATTTCCCCCTTTTCATTTCAACTTAATATCTCATAGAATATCTAGACTTGTCCAATAACAAGATTAGTGGATATATTCCAGATTGGTTGTGGGATGTTTCATATCATATGGAGTTTTTGGACTTTTCGATGAATCTATTTGAAGGATTCATTCAAGCAAAAGATTAGACAGAATCTCATATTACTGTCATTGGCAAAAAATAACCTTCGTGGTGGCATTACACATTCTATTCATGAAGGGAACTTGGAGGTTCTTGACTTGTCAAATAACAAGCTTTCTAGTAATAGTTTTACAAGTGTTGGGAACTTCTCAACAACACTAAAGGTGTTGAATCTAGAAATTATTTTTTTGAAGGTGAGATTAGGAGCATGACTTGTCTTCAAACATTGAAATTGTGAGGTAATAGAATACAATGGTCGATTCCATCATCACTTCAAAATTGTAGTTCTTTAGAGCTTCTAGATTTTGGATATAATAACATGCAAGGAGAAATCCCAGATTGGATGCAAAAGTTGACTAGTCTTCAAATTTCAGTTTTGAGATCCAATAAATTTGAAGGTGGGATCCCATTACAACTAACAAAATTACAAAATCTTCAAGTCTTGATTTTTTCAAGTAATAGTTTCTCAGGAAATATTCCAAGCAATTTTGGAAAGTTGAAAGCAATGAAAAATCAAACACAAAGTACAAAAGTCCTTCAATATGATTCAGATTCAAGCTCATCATCAATGTCTTATGTAGAGAAACTTGTAATCACCATCAAAGGGAAATTTATAGAGTATGAAAGATATTTGGCATTGATTAGATGCCTTGATATCTTAAATAACAACCTCTCAGGTGACATTCCTCATGATATTGGATTCCTTATTAGTTTGAGAGTTCTCAATTTTTTAGGAAATCAACTTAACGGTGAAATTCCAAATACTTTTGAGAAGCTTTTGCAATTGGAGTCACTTGATATTTCTAGGAACAATATCATTGGAGTTATTCCCACAGAGCTACAATCCTCACATTCTTGAGCTACTTGGATCTATCTCATAATAATATTTCAAAAATAATACCACAAGGAGGTAAACTATCAACATTTAGTGAAAGTTCATTCTCCAACAATGGAGATCTTTGTGGAATTCAAATCAAGATAAATTGTTCCTCTTTTTTTGTTTCTCAAAAGACAAGTGATGATGAAGATGCAAGTGAAGAAGATTGGGAAGAACATATATGATGGGAGGTGGGGCTTGGATTGAGATTTGGATTTGGGTTTGCAATTGTTATAGGAGTGTTATGTTTGAGAGAAAAATGGAGATCTAAATTCTTCAAGATCATGGATGAAATTATTTTCATTGTTGATGAAATAGTTAGAAAATGTTTTGTTTATTAAGTATATTTTCCCCTTTCCCTTCCTCCTCTCCTCGAAATTCTTCCCTTCCCTCCTCTACTAATTTGTAAGGAAATGCTTCCCTTCCTTTCTCTACTCATCTGTAGTGTCAATGTAACCAAAATTTTCATGTATTTTATTTTTTTTCTTATTTTTTGCAGCTATTAGTCTAAATATCCTATTTTAATGGTTTTACATATAATTTAAACCAAAGATATATTATACTAAAAATTTTATGTTAAATCTCTCCTTTGATTTGAGTAAAACTTGTAAGTATTTTTTTCCGATAACAAAGAAAGATTATGTTGATAATAAAAATTCTAAATATAATTTTCACATATCCCAAGTAACTTCTTTTTTAAAGAAACATATTTTTCAAAATGTTCATGCAAACATTATGCTATTTTTAACAAGATATTATTTTTTTCTTATTTGCAATCCATGCATGATTGTAAGTTCATGCATGTAGTTTATTACTTAAAAACCCTCTGTCAACATTCCAAGTTCTCCAAAAATTGCCAAAAATGAGGTTGTTAAACTTGTCAATTATACAATTTAGACATCTACAATATATTGATTCTATGATATTTCCACATATTGACATAGTTCAAAATATATTTGGATGTCTATGTTATGAGTTTATAACTTCAATGTTTTAGGTCGCAAATCATGACCCATCTACACTATATGAAAAATCCAAGATATGTACCTCAATATTTCTATCTCTCAACATTTTTAGATATATGCATTTAAGATATTTCCATGCTTTCAAGGATTCTAGGTATGGGAATTCAAGTTTTGGGTTTATAAAATTTTCAAGTTTTTATTTTTTTAGTCTCTACTTTAAGTTTAAGATTTCGTGGGATATTTCTATCAATTAATTTTTCATATTTTTATTATTTTTAGGCATCCCTTAAGAGCTTTGGATGCTAAATAAATTGACACATTTGAGCTTGCAAGATTGGTTGTTTACAAGTTGAATTTGAAATGATGTTCACAACATGTATAGATTGAAAATTTTGGATGTCACTACCATTTATGGTTTGGAGATCACGTAGTTCGGATAATGGATTAGAAATTTATGATATTTGGAGTACCCCATGCTATCTGGGGTGAATCTCACAATTGGAGGTGATCATATAGTAGAGAACATTGTTGTGTCCCTCACCAATATAAAAAGACTTTGGGTGTTGGACTTTAGTTATTATAATTATATCTCCTCTTGTTAACCTCACATCCCCCTCCCATATTTACCTTAATGAGAATGAATCCACTCACCATCCATTTTCCAACTAGATTTCAAAATTTACAACTTTGATCTACCTTAAGCTCTAAGATAGCAGTCTCGAAGGTTCGATCCTTTCTATCCTATTAAGCCTACCACATTTAAGGATCCTTGTTTTGTACTCTAACCCAAATATCAAAGTAAACATGTCTTACATTTTACAAATATATCACAAGCTTGAGATCTTTATCTTTCAGGGACAAACATGGGGAGAGTGATTCCAAATTCCATTGGAAATATTTCATCATTGACCTACTTAGATCTCTATGATAATATAATGGAAGGTTGTCTTCCTCCTCGAGTTGGAAATATTTCATGACTTGAAAGGTTGTATATTTCAGGAAACCCACTAAGAGGTTGAATTCCAAGGACACATGTAAGTGGACTATCAAATTTGTCACAACTTTACCTCGAGTAAAACCATATAAAGAAAAGTTTGCCATCTACTTTAGGGAACCTCTCATCCTTGATTGTTCTTGATCTCATAAATACCTCTTTGAGTGGGGAAATTCCACTTTCCTTATAGAAACTATCCTCACTCTAAGCACTTCACTTGGATGAAAAAAAATTATATGGTAATTTCTTACTCTCTTTACTTGTAAATCTCACAAAGATTAGTGACTTATATTTCTTAGGTAACAATCTATTGATTGTAAAAGTTAATGGATTTTGGATCCCTAAATTTTAGCATAAATGTTTAGGTTTGAGATCTTGTAATATGAAAGGAAATTTACCCATTTTAATTTCAATTCAATATCTCAGACGGAATCTAGACGTTTCTGACAATAGTCTTAACATATATATTCCAAATTGGGCATGGGATGTTAGATATTATATATTTTTTTTTGTATTTTGTAATGATTCAATTTGATGGATTCATTACTATAGAAACTAGAAAAAATGGACAATATCTCATATTTTTTTCACCATAAAATTAACCTTCATGGTAGCATTCCAAATTCTATTTATGAATGGGAATTGGAGGTTATTGACTTGTAAAATCAAACATTTTTAGTAATATTTTTAAAATTTTTTGGGGACTTCTCAACAACACCAAAGGTGTTGAATCTAGAAAAATCATGTTTGAAGTTGAGATTAGGAGCATGGTTTTTCTTCAAACATTGAAATTTGGAGGTAATAGACTACAAGGGCCAATTCCATAATCACCTCAAAATCCTAGCTCTTTAGAGATTTTAGATTTGGGATTTAATATCATGAAAGGGGAAATCCCAAATTGGATAAAAAATTTTACTAGTATCTGAATTTTATTTTTGAGATTTAATAAATTTGAAGGTGGAATACCATTAGAACTAACAAAATAAATAAATCTTTAAGTCTTGATTTATTGAAATAAAAAATTATTAGGAAATATTCCAAACAACTTTGGAAGCTTGAAAGAAATGAAATATCAAACAAAAAGTACAAATTTCCTTCAATTTAATTCATATCCAAGTTCATTAGCATCTTATTAGAAAGACTAGTAATCATTACTGTTGGAGCTCAAAATTTCAGCCTACTCTAAATCATGGAAGATCCAAAATTTTGAGGTAACATGGAAATACCTCCAAGTGTGGGACTTGTAGCTTGAGAAAGATCTCCGAACAAGGCCATATCCCTCTATTCCATGGGTTGGGAAAACCCACAGAGCACAACCTTCTTCTAATGCTAAAACTAACCTTCTTCTAATGCTAAAACTACTCCTACACTAACATTTCCAATGGAAAAAGGAGATAAAGATGCATGAAATAAAATCTAAGCTAACAGAGAAGTGATAACACTAAAATAAGGTGAAAATCCTCCAATTCCAAATGAAATAGATGCAAGAACGCAAGACTAGGAATGTGAAGATGCACACAATTCCAATGCAAAAAAGTAAAGAATATGAAATACAACAGAGGGTAGAATATTGACACAAAAAATAAGGTACTTGATGAAAAGAGATAAAAAAAATTGCATTAATTAATCTTTTACATCTTACATACATAATTGAGGAAAGAAAATATCGATTTTATGAGTTACAGAGGTTGAATACATGATGTTTTGAGTTTCACAGGGACAATCCTAAAAAAATGCTAATGAAATTGGGAGAAGAACCCTTACAAAGTGTGAAATAAATTTTACTTATAAAAATCATGGAAAGGAGAAATAGGGGAGAAAAAGAATAAATCACTTCCTAGGTGGACTTTGGCCACCTAAAATGTGTTTTATAAGCATGGGCGCAATGATTTTTTGCAGTGTTTTATTATAGTACAAAAATGAGCACCATTAAATGAGATACAAAAAACACAACATGACATCTTGATTCTTCTGCATGTCATCAGATTGTGCAAAAGGATGTAATTTTCCTCATTAAATTTTGGTGGTTGGGATGGTTGGTCATTTGGTTGAGAGTTTGACATGGATTGATACCTTTCGTGGACCTTCGCAACTCTCTTCCTTGCTTACCTTGATGTGAGGGAATTCTTCACAATACCCCCGAAGGCCCAAGTATTTGATTCGTGGATTTGTGATCCTATGACCACTTTCCTTTGTTCTGAAGATTTTTGAGAACACGCAAAACACTTTATATTAGAAAACCCATGGAACACTAAGTAAGTGTTCCATGGATTTTGAACTTAGTTGTTCATAAATTTCATTCCATAGCCTAGTGATTCTCCAAACTTGTTCCTTTATGCATCACGACTTCTTGTCTTGGAGGAATTGTGTTTGGTTCCTTGGAATTTACCAAATCTACAAAACACCAATTTTTTCTACTGCAAAGCACTAATTTCTTCCATTCGTTGTTCCGTGGATTTTATCCGTTATAGATTCCTCAAAAATTTTGTTGGACCTATGCAACTCTATGCTATTCTAACCTAACTTTGACCCATAAGGGTATAATCTCCTTAGAGCCACAAAGGTCTAACAACTTCTATGGAGGACCGTTATTGTTTAAATTTTCCTAATTCCTAGAACACTCATCCTTTATTTTGTGGGTTAGGGGAACCCATAGAAAAATAAGTTAATGCATTCTATGGAAAATTGAATCAATGTCTCATGAATTTTCTTGAGCGAAAATATGGCTAAGTTATTTTGATGAGTTATTTAAAATTGCATGGGCTATAATTTTGGACAATAGTTTGATGACCTCTATTGGGCATCTTCTTTCTATATGATGAAGACCACTAGCCTTGAATCATCCATTAGGCATGGATTCAAGAATAACCTTGAAGAAACTGATCTCAAGATTTTTAAAACCTACCTCCTGGATCCATATGAAATTAACATTGGTTGAAGATGATATGTGGATTTTTCGAAGAATGTGTACTGAAATATGCTCCAACTATTTTGTTTTTGTGATAAAATCTACTTTGAAATGATCTGCGTAAGATCACAAGTGGCCCCAAAAATTATGTACAAAAGGTAAGATCATACATATTTCAAGTGAAACATGTGGAGAGTGTACAAAAACTTATTACAAACAAAGATGATTACCACAAGGATTGAGGAAAAGGCACTCAATAAATGATCAACATCCAAAAAGAGGAGTGGACCTCCAACAAAATCAAAACACACACACACAAGTATTTACAAGATGTAATGGGAAAATTAATGGGAGTGTTTGAAATAAATCCCATTGACTGGGATTTGTAATACATATTTATCAAGATTAGAAAACTCGAAGGAGTTGGTCATTTTACAAGTAGTGATGATGTATGTCCCACTCTAAAGTGCATCAAACTTAGAGTTTTTCCTTGGTTTCCTATATCCAAATCCCATTTGAAAACTACATCACTTTTTTTGAAATCATGTTACCTAGATTTCTTGTTGAACCATTGTTTGGTTGACCTCTGATGCTCTTGTAACTTAATTATGATTTATCGTCTCAGTTCCTCCATTATAATTTCTCTTTGATTTGTACTAGAAGGAAGGTAACTCAAGTGATAATGGGAGCGTAGCTTCCTTTCCATATACAAGTTTGAATGGATAATTGTTAATTTATTTCTTTGAGTGATTCTAGCATCCCAAAGATCACTCTTTACTTTAGCATGCCACTAAATTTTACTAATCTATATATTTCTCTTCATGATCCTAATCAGGTTCTTATTAGTCGATTTCACCAGACCATTACCTTATGGGTAGTAATTGTAGGAAGTCTTCAAATAAAATCCATTTTGAGAGCCTAATTAGAGATTTTGGAACCTAATAATTCTTTAGCATTATCTAAAATGATGGTTTGAGGAACCCCAAAGTTTGTTGTGATATCATTAAGGAAGTCAAGAATGACTCATTTAGTAGCCTCGTTGAGTGGTATGGACTTAATCCACCTAGTAAAATAATATATTGTTGTCAAGCCCCATTTATGAACCACACTTAATAGAGGATTAATCATGCCTATGAAGTGTTCATTCCTCATTAAGAAAAGGGTTCATCCTCGTGAATTAGATTAAGGGTAAGGGTATCCATCCTTTTTTTACCAATGAAAAAGGCACATTATTTACATTTTCTAACCCAATAATGTGCATCTGTGATTAATGTAGGCCAGAAGTATCATGCCCTAATGATTTTCATTGATGTGACACTAGATGAGAAATTTCTACTAGAGAAACCATCATAGAATTCTGCTAGGACCTTATCTATTTGTTCTCCTTCAATGCATCTTGGTAGGATATCATCTAAATTCCTTTTAAAAATAATTCTACCAATTAATGCATAAGGAATTGATTGTAACCTGAGGTGTCTTCTTTTTTACTTACTCAAGCCAAAAGGATAACCGCCAGTTGCTAAAAAATTTCCATGTCGCTGATCTAGGTGCCATTACTAGGTTGAGTTCTTTTGACTCACGAGTTCTATGTATTATGTGAGAATTTAGTATTTTTTGGCTCTTCTATGTTGTGTGAATATCCATTTTCCTGCAGGATTGTAACATTTCATGGGTTTTCCTATTGAGGATTTTCCAAGTCCTGCAGATTCACAACAATGTGTTCTTTCTTTTCCTCCGTAAAGAAATAAGATTCTTGATTGTCCTAATAATATAAGGAAATTTTCTCATATAATTCTCTTCCTCTCACCAACTTCATGGACTTGATGGTCACGTTAAAATATATGATTTTGGTCACCCACCCGTCTCTCTTTTTGCTAATTTCCATGCCCACGATGAAGTATCTCACGCTAGCATGTGAGACTATAACTTTGATGCGCTTAGTGGCTAGCATGAGATTAAATTTCTTGAGATATCACAAGCTGGTGAAAAATTTATTTTCTAGATGACTATACCTGAGCTAGAAGTTCTTAATTTTTTGGCTAAATAAATCATTAGGATGCTTCAAATCTTCATTATTTTTTTGAGTGAGAACCAATACTATACTCAGATCTACACCATACTCATAAAGGAGGAATTCCTTTGCCAAATCTAGGTTAGTGAGCATTGGTGCTTACGAAATTGTGGTTTTGATCTTGTTAAAGCCTTCTCTCCTTTTTTTGGTATATTTGAAGATTATATATTTCCTCAACATCAAGATGATGGGCCTAACTAATAATGTAATGTTAAGAATGAATTTCTTAAAATAAAATTATCTTTCTTAGGAAGGCCTAATGGTCCTTCTTGTGAGTTGGAAATGAAAAAGATAGAATGATAGATACTCTTTCTGGGTCAATTGTAATTCTATCCTTTGAGACAACTTGACCCAAGCGATTATCTCGTGGAACTGTAAAAATGTGCTTCTTGGGGTTTAATGACAATCCAAATTATGTACATCTCTCAAAACAATTCTCCAAATTCACCATATGATGTTTTCCCTACTTTGAGAAGACTATGATATCATCCAAATAGATAAGGACAAACAAGTTGATGAGTCTGCGAGAAGAAATGTCCATTTCCCTATGAAATCTAGCACCTGTGTTTGATAAACCAAAAAGCATTTTTTGGTATGAATATGTTCCCCATTTGGTTTTGAACATGTTTTTCATTGATCCTCTTCTATGATCTTAATTTTATTGAAGCTTGAATATCCACCCAACACAGAGAATCTTATAGATCCTACCACTATTTGCAAAATTTATTCCATGGAGGGAAAATGATAATGATATTTTAGGGAGGCGTTATTTAAATACCTAAAATCCATGCAAAGGTTTATTTCTCCATTTTTATTCCTAATAGGGAACAAATTAGCCACCAAGAGGATTAATTAATGCGAAATATGATTTTTGACTCAATTAGTTTGGATAACTCCTTCCTCATGAGGGGCTCAATCTTGGGATTCATAGGACTTTTTTTTAATCTTAGTGGCTTAGTTTTGGGATCAAGATCAATAGTTTATTTCGAAATGATAGGATCAAAACCATTAATGTATTCATAATTCCATAAGAATACATCATTATATTTCTAAACAAGGAAATGACAATTTTTTTTTTGACTTGGTCACATACCTTTCCAAGAAGTAGCTCTTTTCCTTATACAATGGTGACCGGCCTGCAATATTTTTGACTGAAAAACATTCTTTTGTTCTACCCTTCAAACTCATTGTCTGGATTGAATATTTTTGTAAGGGTAAAAAATATTTTGGCTCACTTGTTTGTCTGTAGCTAAATAACTTGATCACCACAAATCTCTTATAGACCAAATTGTAAAATAGAATAGAACTCGACCCCATTCTAAATAAAATTGGACAATTTGTTCATCATTCTAAAAAAATTCCAATTAACTTGATTATCTGGAATAGATGGTCTCACAACCATTTTAACATGTTACTTTTTTTTGGATAAGGTCTTCTGCAAGAGAAAACTAAGAGCCAATGGTTTTCCTTTGATCTACCTCCTTATTTTGCTTCCGTGAGAGCACTTGAAGGTTTATAGATTCAAAAATTTATAGAAGATCCAAAAATCAATTCCTAAAAGATTTTAAAATATTGTTTTTAGTGACATAATTACATTTGACTTGATGAATAACCAATTCAGAGTCCCCAAAAATATTTAAAGATTTGATTAGTCTCTTTTCTGTAATGAGAAGGTCATGAACCAATGCCTCATACTCTTCCAGGTTGTTTGAACATGAAAATTTTATCCTGAGTCCAAAGAGGAATTTTTTATCTGTAGGGGAGACAAGAAATAAAACTACTACAGTTCCATTCCTACTTATAAAAATATCAAAATACATCTTCTATAACCAAAAACCATTGTTGTCTTATTCTTTATGTGGTATGAGGATGGTTAACTTCTCATTGTGGATGCAATAAATGAGAAGACCAGTTTCCACGACAGTGTCACAAGGATCAAACTCATAATGTTATTTGGCCCATTCATCTAGCATAAGATTAGGAATTGAAAATGATGAATTTTTTGTTTCAATGGATTCTAGATCACTGCTTACCTCACATTGGAGCATATGATTTGTATTAATAATACTAAGATCATAAATTTCCACATGATAAGTTTAAATAGGTTTAGCCATGATTGTAAATTTAGTTCCATACCTTTTCCTTAGTGGTAAATGGGACCAATATGAGGAAATATATCTGCCCACCTTGGTTTTTAAATCCCTGGAGAGACAACGGGTGAATAGAGGTGGCAAGTCAATCAAAAATATATCTTATGTTATAATTAAGATTGGGCAAGCATGTAGAGTTAATTCTAAATCATTGAATACACCTAAGATCTGCACTGTTGATTCATTAAGTTGTAAAACGCCCTTTAAAGTTAGTTTATACTCAATTCTCAAGATATTTGTAATCTTTTTGGGTACAACTGCAATACTAAAACCATAATCTATCATGAAATTGTGTACAAGGTTATTTATAACTACCAGAGACATGTAGAAACGAGGAGGCTTAATAATTAAATATTCTTGTTCCTTCTTTGGCTGACACATGTTGACTGCAGAGTTTGCTTTGTGCATTACGGGTTCTAGAGGTGGAAGTTGCTTCAATGATTCTTTCAATAGATCCCTTTGAGATGGGATACAAAGGGCATCCCACATTTTGGCATTGAGGTTTTTCCTTTTCATTTTTTCCACAATGTGGATAGGAATACTTGTGGGATTTTATAATGAAGGAGTGACATGTTTGTTTCTATATTCCATCTATAGAATCTCCTTACCGTGTGGGTCCACCAAGTTTCATGAATTTAATAGAGAGCACAAATTTTATGCGTTCCATAGAAATTGATAATTCTACGACTGTTGAGTGACCAAAAAAAGACTAGGTGAAGATGAATTTCCTCCAAAGTTTGCAGAAAAACTAGGATTATCACAATGAGTTGGGGAAACTGGAGGACCTTGTGTTCTCTCCCATGTGAAGTTATAGCCTATGAAAACTTTCCATATCTTGGTGAAGCACACATAAATATTCAAATCCAAAAATCATGAAGTTAAACTCAGGTGAGGATTCTTACAACTCTTCAATATTTATTTCTAATGGAACCATGACTTGATCTTGCAGATAAAAATGAGTTTATACCATAAGATCTTTTTCCTGCAGGGATTTCATCCCAATCTATAAAGCGTACTAGTTATGAGGTTGATAACAAGGATAAAACCATTAAAATCCTTGATCCATATTATTTTGGACTCGAATAATGGATTTTATTAAGATAGAAGTAAGTAAGTGTTGTGATTTTGGATTTGATAGTTTTCTTAGTGGGTGACTCTGTGGAAACCTTTGATTTAGATATTTAAATCCTAATTGTGGGTATCCCTGAGGAGGGTTGGGATAATATTTTAGAGCTTGAGCTTGTTTTTTCTTAAGGAAAACAATCTCATTTGCTAAATTTTTATGTTGAACACTAAGGATTTTAATTTGTTCATGCTTTACAGAGGAACTATATGTGGACGGAAAAGATGAAGTGGATGGTTAAGGAATGGGAGCAATGAAAAGTTGAGAATGTTGTGGAAAATCAGGAAAAATGGGCATATGAAGTCTAGGGCTTATTTTCCTTCCTAAATTAAACGGTTTTAAGCACTAATGGCTATTGTATAAGCATTTATTAGTTGAATCAAATATCTAAGAAAGTATAAAAATTCACCTTGAGGGTTTGGTCTTAGAAGGACTGGAATTCTATCCCATGTTTTCTAGAACCTGAATTTGAAATCTGTCAGGAGCTCATTCAAAGCCCACTTGATTGTAATAAACTGCTCTAAAAGTGAAATATTATCACTCTTTTTATCAAATTACTGACAGAGAGTGGTACCAAGTTTATCCCAAGTGCAGATTAAAGTAGTTTTAGTTTGTTGTACAATTTCAATGATTTTATTTTGAAAGATGATGCCAAAAGATGCACTTTGACATCATATTCCATCATTACATGAACTTAATAGACATTTTATATGTCTTGTATGTGCTCCATAGGTGTTGTTAGTGCAAAATCATAGCACCCTTGAATGACCAAAGATGGGAAGTGGTTAAAATAGGGCATTCGGTGTGATTGCATAACATTGGATCATCTCGCAATCTATGGGACTTACAAACCTGAGATGATCCTCTAGAGAAAGTTGGTTCTTGCTTCCTAATCTACCTGCCATGAGCTACTCTAGTGCAGGAAAAAACTAAATTATCCTAATCTAACCATTCCAAGGAACTATAGAGAAAGAGATCGTGAAAGAAAATCCTACACTAAAATAGTGATACACCAGAGAAGGAAAGGGGTGAGATGCTTTGTTGAGGGAGGGTGAAACAGGGGAGAAAGGAAGATGGGAAGGTCAGACATAAGTAACACAAAAACATACACTAATCCATGATTAAAACTCCATGAAACAAAATGTCCTGCACCTGAAAATGTGAAATACATGCACATAAAATAGATTTGAAAGGGAGAGGCACAGAGAGGCAACAAAAAAATGCAAAGGGTTGAAGAAACACCACAAAAACACGTTTTATTGCTCTATATGGGTGCACAGACCATTACATTTCTGCTTAGAAGCACAAAAATTCTTGCCAAGCATAGGAGAAGGTTATCAACTCAAAATGGAGTCGGGAAAAATTTTTTGACAGAGTTTCCCTATGCCCATAATAATCTCCTCTTCTAAAATGAGAAGTGTTACAATATATAGAAAGAATAAGAGGGAGAAGAGGAAAAATTTGAATCATGTTTCAACTACCACGGGATATGCATTGAATCCTACATTGAATAATCAACCACTATCAGTCAATGCCTTTCTCAAAACTACCCCAAATATGTTGATTCTGGATCCCTCTGTCTGTTCGGCGTATTGAAGAAGAACGACAGATCGAATCGAATCAGATCTGGTAGTTGGAGAAATCAGACTATGTGTTAATGACCTGGAAGACATTTTACCATTTTCACCCAAAAAAACCCTATAAAACATGATATTTTATGTTTTCAAGGCATAGAGGGCATCGAGACATTTCCAAAAAATCTTCTTCCACCAAAATCTGAGTTCCCATTCAAAAGATATGGTCATTTTAATTTTTGGGTCACGGGCACATAATATTTAAATGATTATATCTATACTGGGTCCACATGGTAGCTCTGTGCTCATTTGAGATTTGACTCCTTCCTTCTCTCTTGGAATAGTGCCCATGTGACACATGGCGGTGTCTGCAGGTTTCCCTATTTCCTTTGTATTCTTCACGAGTCTTTTCTGCGGGCGGTGGCACTGTATCCGACCCAAGACACGTGGAGGCTTTGCGAATGTTTAGAAATTGCCCCCATAATTTACCTTTGGAGTAGCATGTATACGACACATGGAGACCTCCGTGGGCCTTTGGAATTTTCAATGGTCTCCCTCACCTTTTTGGGCTCTCGGACACGTGGAAGGCCCGCACTCATTTGATAACCTGCTCAGTGTCCCACTTTTGAATGTGTGTTATTTCGACACTTGGTGGCTTCCATCTACATTCATTACTTATCCTTTTTGGGCTCATTATCCTTTTTACCTCTGTTGACCATTGGCTACGTACAAGGCTAGCGCAAGTTTGAGTCTCTGCCTTGGGCTCCCATTTTGGAATTGCGCTGAGCCGACACTTGGCCCCTTCCGCCGAGTCGAAGACTTTTCAATAGCTGGTGCAAATTTTTGGAGCTCTAGATGTGTGGAGGCTTGGTGCTTGTTTTAGCCTACCCCTTTGGTTTTAACTTTTGGAGGTGCATCGTTTGGAAACTTGGTAGCTTCCGCTGTCTCCTCCATACTTATACGATTTCAAGGTCCTTCCTAAACTATTTCAAATCCCAAAGACTTTGAATCTTTGCCATTTATTTTCCTTTGAGTATCTGGTTCCTTTGACACCTCTCGGCCTCCTTCCTTGACCCTTCCATTACATTTCCAAGCCCACCTGTAATTTTTTTGTTGGATTTGAGGCATAGATTTGCTTGATAGAGCCATTTCTTGAATTTCTTCTTTCACGAGGTCATTTGATCTTTCGCAAGCCCTGCCACTCCATTGTAAAGTCCCTCTACAACCTTGTTTGTCATCCTAGAATGTGATCTCGTGGGTTTGAGTTGTTTCCTTCATAATTTCCTTATGTGCAGGACTTGACTTGACCAATTTTTTTAGGGGGCGAATTTGGAATAACAAGTTGGTGACTCATGGGGACATCTTCCTACTAGATGAAGAGACCAGTAGCCTTGAAGCATCCATTGGGCATGGAGTCACAATTAAGGGCCTGGTGCTGACCTTTCCTTCAAAATGGACTCCCTACTGCCTGCACTTTCTATGTTTTTCCTGTTCCTAAGCCTTCCTGTGCCTCTGCACTATCAATTTTCATAATAAAATCTTGAAATGGAGTTTATGAGAGAAAAAAATTGTATTGACCTAGGGGCTTTCATTTGTCCCTAAATGGACTAACTTAAAAAACTTCCTTTGATTGCTCTACATTTGTTTCATTTTTTTAGAACTATCAACAACTACAAATAGTTGTGGATATTTCTGCTATGAATACTGAAGAGCCTGACCTTTGTTTGTCCCGAGAATGGACTGTTACAATGTTTACCTGGGGCACATTGAAATTCACAATGTCATAACCTTACATCAATAAAACACAACAAAAATGCTACGTACAAAGAATCAACTGATACATGCCTCAAATGAGACATGTAGAGTGTGCACAAGGATTTTTTCTACTAAAAAAAAAATCTACTCCTAGTCCTATACTAACCAGAAAGAAAGAAAAGCTTAGCAAAGCCCACTACAAGCAGGGAGAAATAGCTCCCCTTTCTCAAAAGGGGAAGTAATGCAAATGATTTGACATTGAATATGGCTTCCTGAATGAATAAAAAACTGACTTTAACCCTTTCCTCCACCCAAATCATCAAGGTATCTACATTAACCAAACATACCTCCTCAAGTTGATTGGCATTGGACTCCTAAAGATGTTGATGATGACCCTTGGTACTTTGATGCTCATCCTCATGCCCTGAAGTAGGCATGACTAGTTTTGGCTTCTCCCTTGGCTCTGTCGACACTAAAATTTTCCTCCGTAATTTCTATTTCATTAATGTATGTATTAGGAATAGGATGTTGTTAATTATAATTAGTAGTAGCATCTGATAGAAGATAACGGCGCCGTCAGTACGGTGCCGCCAATAATGTGGAGTACGGTAATAGTAAAAGTACAATAGGAATGTTGTAAAAAGTAAATATTTGTCGTAAGTGGTCCGGTAATGTAAAATGTCAAAGTTTTGGGTAATTAGAGAAGTAGGGTCTACATGATTAGGAATTAGAAATAATATATTAGTAATAAGGACAAGGAGTGAGGTCATAAATATTTTGTGTATTTTATTTGTAAAAAGTCTAAAAATGTGGAACCCATGTAAAATGATAAGGTTTATCTTATCTTAAAAGATAAGCTTACATGTACAGATAAGAGTTAAGGTATGGAATATGATTCGTCAGAGTGGATTTCTTATCCTATCTTAGAGATAAGATGGATAAGCCTAGAAGTTCTATAAATAAAGAGGCCACCCCCCTCATTTAGCATAGAAAGAAGTAGTGAGAAATATTGTAGGAAGTGTGCGAAGGAAGCCATCAGTTAAAGGTGTGTTGAAGAAGCCATTAAGAGGTGTAATTGTAAAGTTTCTCCCATAGTCTTGGTGAAAGGCAAGTGAAGTCAATAACACTTGAAGTACCTCATGGGTGAGATTGTAACAATTTCATGTTAATATTATAATTTACTTAGATATTTCATATTTGTCATCATTCCGTCTTATCATAGTCGATGGTATTCTTGTGTTATTTTGTTGTTGTGTTTCCAGATTACATCCACCAAACTAAAGGCTATGCATTAGTAAATAATCATAGCACGAGGAGTTCCTGGTGAAGAATTATCATAGTGTTGGATTGGTGATGACATTTTGGTTCCGTTGCCGGGACCATTCCTCGTTGGTGGATTTTCTGGAGAGATATTCCCACTTAGTCAAAAATCAATTGGAGGGTAACCTTATTTTTACTATGCATAGTATTTACCATGGTAAAGTCATTTTTTGCCGTGAATAGTAGTTACCATGGTAAAGTCATTTTTGCTGTGAATAGTATTTATCACAGTAAAGTCACTTTTTACTGTGAATAGTATTTACCTCAGTAACTTCACTTTTTACTGTGAATAGTGTTTACCACAGTAAAGTCAGTTTTTACCGCAGTAAGTCAAGTTTTACCATAGTTTACCGTGGTCATTTCTTTGTTTACTGTAGAAAGGTGTAAAGTCACTTTCTATTACAGTGATTCCAATTATTTGTGCACATAAGTCTTTTTGATTTGTACTTGTGGGTTGGTATTTTACGGTGGTTACTTTTGAAAATGGGAAAGATTCCTATTTTCTCAGCTCAATCTAATGAAGATGCTTCTTCTTTCATTCAAGAGTTTAAACGATCTTATATTTGTAATGGCCTCATAAGAGAGGGAACAATGGACTGAATTTTTTCCTACCTTTTTGGATAGTTCAGTACTTAGGTGGCTTGAAACACTAGGTGATAATGTGAAAAATTCATGGGATTTATTAACTGAAAGTTTTCTTGAAGAATTTGGGCGAACAACAGAGATATGCAGATCTCATGATCGATATCACAAAGCTAACCCAAGGAGAGAAGGAGAAGATAAGGGATTATCATGCTCATGTTCTAGAGCTAAGGAGGAATCTCGATGCCCAGATCCAGAAGGAAGGATTGGCAGATGGGGTTGATGAATGGCGTGGATAATCTCCTATGTAAGTCACTTCATTCTTGGGATGAAGCCAGAGATCAAACAACGAGTGAATTATGACTGCCCAGCTACCATTGAACAAGCAAAGGAGATTGCAAGAAGGCAAGAAGAAAGTATGGAAGAGGAGCCCAAAAGAAATTGTTGCTAAAGTAGAGCCTACACCAGCACCTTTGGTCTAGAATCCACAACCACTTCCCGATGAACACAAATATTTCTCCTAGTACATCTACTGAGTATCAAGATCTGCTCAAAAAGATGGGTCAGTTAACTATTAATCTTCTTCAAGGAAAAGAATTTAGTTCTTCAGGGAGGAGATAGAGGTCCAAAAAGAAATATTTCTGAAGTTGTATGTTATGGTTGTTATAAAAAGGGTCATTATAAGTATAATTATTCCAGATAGAGCTTCTACATCTGGTAAAGGAGATAATGATAAAAGAAAAACACCTTTGAATTCTTTTGATGTAGTAGATAAGAGCAAAAATAATGAAGTAGATGTGTTTGTAACAAAAATAAAGAAAGAAAAAGATAATCAAGATGGAAATGATCCTAAGAAGATGAAAGGAAAAAATAGTAAGAAACATAGGAGAAGAAAGTTGGGGTGTGCAAGATTTTCTGATTTCACAGGGGCAAGAACCATACTCCATCTTGGAAGATCTGTCCAAAAGGCCTGAAAATATTACATATGGTCAACTCTTGGCTATGTCTTCGGAGAAGAGGTGGGAGCTGCGAAGTGGACTCAATGCTCGATGAAGAAAGGAGGTTGAGGTCCCTGTTTTTTTAGGTAGAGGCAGATCCCTATGCTCCACAAGCTGAGGTATTATGTAATGGTATTTCAATTCATGATGTCTTAGTTGATGGAGGTGCTGCAGTTAATGTAATGACCGAGTCTGTAATGAATATGTTGGGTTTAAAAATTGATCACCGTTCAACACTTATGTTAAGGTCATTAAATAAAGGAAAAACTAAACCAGAAGGTGTAGTTTCAAATGTGGCAATATCTGTTATGGGTGTTGTATGTGTGGTAGACTTTCAGGTGATGAAAAATGGTACTGTTGCGTACCCAATGTTACTGGGAAGACCATGGCTAAGGATATCTCATGCACGGAACTACTGGAATGAAGGTTTCATGACACTTAGACGTGGTAGAGAGAGGGTGAAGATAAATGTGATCCCTCGGCATCATAAAGCAGAACTTGTGGATTCAAGTGATGAAACTGATGATTGGACATCCTCTGATTACTCTAGTACCATTTAAGTGGACACTGAAGATGAAGAAAGTGAGGTTGATGTTTCAGTCATGGATATTATTCCAATCACATCAACTCATGATCCCATAAAATTATCTGAAGAAGAAAGTTGATGATCGTCTCCAACAAATAAAGATTGGTGATGCTGTGATGGAGAGTGAGAAGGAATCCTACCTCCAACTCGTTCGAAGGTAACATACACCTATTCACTTTTGATTACAAGGAACTCCATCAAGTAAGTTGGGTAGAACATTCTATTGAGCTGGTAGATGGTGATAAGCCCATAAAGCAAATGCCATATAGATTGAATCCTACTTTTTCCAAGATTGTAAAAGAAGAAATAGATAAGTTGCTTGATGTAGGATTCATATTTACTGTGGAGAATTCAGAATGGGTTTCTCCCATTGTGATCTCAATAAAAAATAATGGGAAGCTACGCATTTGTGTTGATTACAGGAAGCTCAATAAGGCAACAAAGAAGGATCATTACCCTCTTCTATTCTCAGATCAGATCTTGGATGAAGTAGCTAGCTAGGAGTGTTTATAGTTTTACTGATGGATATAGCGGATACAACCAATTCCATATAGCAGAGAAAGATCAGCTGAAGACCACGTTCACCACTCCTTGGGGAACGTTTGCTTATAGAGTTATTCCTTTTGGGTTGTGTAATGCTCCAGCAACATTCCAGTGTTTGATGAATAGGGTGTTCGAACTCTACATTGCGACCTTCATCAGAGTATTTATAGATGATTTTTGCATCTATGGGAGCAAGTTGGACCACTTGCATCAGATGGAGACATCATTTCAAAGGTTAGATGAAGAACAAGCCTCACTAAACCCTACAAAGTGTGTCTTTGGATGTTCTAAAGGTGTTTTGTTAGGGCATGTTGTATCCAGAGATGGTATTGGTACTGATCCTGATAAAGTTTCAAAAATCAAAGATTTACCATTTCCTATGAATAGAAGTAAGTTGAGATCATTTTTAGGCCATGTGGGTTACTATAGAAGGTTCATCAAGAATTTCTCAAAGATTGCACAGCCACTAACCCAGTTCTTGAAGAAGGATGTTACTTATGAACCAGGAAATAAGGCACATGAAGCTTTTGGACAACTGAAGGAAGCCCTAGTGTCTTCACCTGTTTTAAAGAATCCAGACTGGAGCAAGCCATTCATTGTGTACACTGATGCCTCAGATGCAGCACTAGGAAGTACTTTGAGCCAAAAAGATGAAAATGGGAATGAACATCCAATTTTACTTTGGGAACAGACAAATGAGCAGTGCTGAGGTAAATTATACTGTAACTGAAAAAGAGGCTCTGGCTATCATTTTTGCTGTAAAGAAGCTTAGAAATTACTTGCTAGGGAAAAAATTTCTAGTTGTAACAGATCATCAAGTTCTAAAATATATTGTAAATAGGCCTAACCCATCAGGGAGGATAGTAAGATGGATAATTTTACTACAAGAATTTGAATTTGATATTATAGATAGGCTAGGAAAGAATCATGTCAATGTAGATGCACTCTCTCGAGCCTATGATGGTTTAGGATCATCTTGTGATGATGATGATTTCCGCGATGCAGCATTGTTCTCCCTTGACACAATACCTAGTGAATACATAGATATTCAGAATTATCTAAATGAATTCAAGTTTTCTGATGGTGCCAATACAAAAGACTAAGAGAAATATTACTCAAGCCAGTCGTCCATATTCTATTCTCCATGGAGTATTATTTCGAATAGGACTTGATGGACAGTACAAGAGGGTAGTTGGATGTGATCAAGGGAAGGAACTACTACAAGAATTCCTCAATGGTACATGTGGAGGGCACTTCTCTGGACAACTTACAGTAAGAAGGATCTTCGATGCAGGTTATCACTGACCTACTCTTTTTAGAGATTGTTATAATTATTATAAGACATGTGATATTTGCCAAACACATGGTAACCGTAAGACTTCATCAGCTCCATTATGCCCTATTCTTCCACTTGGTCCCTTTGAAAAAGTGGGGAATAGACTTTGCAAGTCCACTTCCAACTACCTCATGCCAAAATAAGTATATTGTAGTTGCCACATATTATTTGACCAAGTGGGTTGAAGCTAGGCCATTGAAAACAACTTCCATGGATGAAGTGGCAAGGTTCATATATGAACGCATTGTCACTAGATTTGGTTGTCCATTAGAAATTGTAACAAATCAAGGAAGCTACTTCATTAATGAGGTGGTAGAAGCCCTAGTCAATAAGTTTTCTATTAAGCACACGAAGGCAACAACATACAAACCAAGCACAAATGGACAGGTGGAATGAACAAATTTTTTGTTGTGTCAAATTCTAGCAAAAGATGCAGCCTTGCAGGTACATAAATGGGATAAGAGGATTCATGCAGCATTATGGGCATATAGGGCAACATCAAAGTCAGCAACAGGATACTCCCCATTTCAGTTGGCTTATGGCATTGATCCAGTTCTTCCTATTGAGTTTCATATTCCCACGGTCGGAGTAATGAAAAATGAAAGAATGGATGAAAGTGATTCAGTAAAAGAAAGGTTGGTACATCTTCATTTGTTGGAGGAAATGAGGGAAATAGCTAAGGATACAAGCTATAAGAAGAAAATGAAGCAGAAGGAATACTTTGATCAAAAGATCCAGTGGTCTCCATTTCATGTGAATGACTTGGCTCTAGTATATGATTCCAGATACAAAAAAAGAGAGACATAGAAAATTTCTTCCAAAATGGATGGGGGCCCTACAAAATAGCAGCTATGCATGAAAATGGTACGTACCGACTAGAGGAATTGGATGGCACTCCCATTACGAAATGGGTCAACCACGACAAGTTGAAGATTTTCCAAGCACCAGAATAAGTCTACCCCGAGGACGGAGTAGAAGCTAGGAAGGCGGAAGATGTTCGACACTAAAATTTTCCTCCGTAATTTCTATTTCATTAATGTATGTATTAGGAATAGGATGTTTTTAAGTATAATTAGTAGTAGCGTCTGATAGAAGATAACGGCGCCGTCAGTATGGTGCCGCCAATAATGTGGAGTACGGTAACATTCAAAGTACAATAGGAATGTTGTAAAAAGTAAATATTTGTCGTAAGTGGTCCGGTAATGTTAAAATGTCAAAGTTTGGGTAATTAGAGAAGTAGGGTCTACATTATTAGGAATTAGAAATATTATATTAGTAATAAGGACAAGGAGTGAGGTCATAAATATTTTGTGTATTTTATTTGTAAAAAGACTAAAAAATGTGGAACCCATGTAAAATGATAAGGTTTATCTTATCTTAAAAGATAAGATTACATGTACAGATAAGAGTTAAGGTATGGAATATGATTCGTCAGAGTGGATTTCTTATCCTATCTTAGAGATAAGATGGATAATCCTGGAAGTTATATAAATAGAGAGGCTACCCCCCTCATTTAGCATAGAAAGAAGTCGTGAGAAATATTGTAGGAAGTGTGCGAAGGAAGCCATCAGTTAAACGTGTGTTGAAGAAGCCAGTAAGAGGTGTAAGTGTAAAGTTTCTCCCATAGTCTTGGTGAAAGGAAAGTGAAGTCAATAACACTTGAAGTACCTCATGGGTGAGATTGTAATAGTTTCATGTTAATATTATAATTTACTTTGATATTTCATATTTGTCATCATTCCGTCTTATCATAGTCGATGGTATTCTTGTGTTATGTTGTTGTTTTGTTTCCAGATTACATCCACCAAACTAAAGGGTGTGCATTAGTAAATAATCATAGCACGAGGAGTTCCCGGTGAAGAATTATCATAGTGCCGGATTGGTGATGACAGCTCCAACAAAGCCAAATATCTGATTTGGCAAGGTATGGTCCTTTGAATCTGCCCATGGTTTTGAAATCTAACTCCAAAAATGGAGTCTTTTTATGGACCTTCTTGGATGGATGGTGAGAGAGAGATGATGACATCTCCTTAAAAAAAATTTCCTTCTCTTGTGAAGAACATGGAAGACCATGATCTTCCAAACCTAGTTCCAGAGGGATGTTATGAGACACGAGCTGCTATCTTTGAGTGCCCTCCTTTATGGCAGCAGGCTCATGTGCTTGGTATATGGATGATGGAAGAGAAAATGATGTGATCTCCATGGGATTTTCTCCATCAAGGAATCCTCCAATTCAGACATATAATCTGCCTCGTTGTTGTCCCATTGCATGTGCTCAACCTCCTCCATGGTGTCTTCCTGATCTGAAACTTGCTCACCATGGTTTCCCTCTTCCTCAAACATGAAGTTTGAAATAGAAACTCTTCTTCAACATTAGAGATTGAAGGGGATGAAGTAGAAGGAAGAACTAAAGGTTCTCTTGTAGCTTGCTCCACACTTGGAACCTCTGAAATTATATGGTCCTCCTCCATCTTGGGTTCATCAATCAAATCAAGCCCTTGAAATGAAAGCAAAAAATATTCAATGATGCCTTCTTCATTGAGTGGCCTCAACACTAATTTGATCTCTCCCAACTGCTCCTCTTCAATGGGACTTGGGGCTGGTTGTTCTTCCTCTTTAATTGGTTGTGCAGCTTGGGTCAGCTCAGCATCCTCTTCAGAAAAAGTTCCATCATAGATACTACATCCAAAGCAGCCAGACTATTGATCTCCTTATTCTTGTTTTTGTTCCTTCTCTATTGCAAACTCTATCTCAGCCACCACTAGCTCTTCAAAATTGACCTCCTCTATTGGCTTGACCATCAAGGGGATATTTATAAACCCAAATTTGGCACCTAAACTCTTCATATTGTCTATCATTTCTTATTTGTTGGGCTCCCCTTCTTATTGTTTTCCTTGACTGGATTCTTGAGTCTCTTGCCAACATGGACTTGGGAAAGCAAGAGGAGTGACAGGTTAGGGTTCAACCAGCTTTGAAATTGTTTGTGGTGGGGAGGGAGGTGGAACTTCTTGTTTGTTTGGAGGGGATGACTATTTGGAAAGGAAAGGGGGAGAGGAACTGAAATGGGGTGGAAGACTAGGGAATGGAGAAATGGAATCAACACTTGGGGCAGTAACTAGGAAGCTTGGAAATTGGAGCTTGGGTTGAGATGGTGCTACTTGAGAAAGAGAAAAATAAAATCTATGAGATGGTGGACTTACCCTTGACAAGGTTGTTCTGAATCCAACTCATAAGCCTCGATTTCCTTAGTCCATTGTGCAAGTTGGGGCAGCATTTCAACCATGAAGTCTAGCTTCTCATGAGGGTTGTACTGTCTTGGAAAAGGGCCTTCCCATGGACAAGGTGCCCTAAAACCAATCTTGAATGCCTTCATTTGTGCTATGCCCCTTGACTGAACCATGCTAGCCTCCATTTTTGAATTTTCTCCAATAAACTAGCATTCTCCACATATTTTTCACCATTGTATGCGTCCCCTTATTCTTGATAAGCTCCATGGCCAAACTGACTTTGACCCTGCTTATATGGGTAAGCGTAATAGTCTTGGATCTGATTATAATGTTGATTTAGAGGAGTTTGGAAATGCGTTGGAGGTCGACTGCATTGTTGTAAGTGTGAGTTCCATTAAGGGAATGAAGACATGATTGCACAACCTCATGGAATGGGAGAAAATGAAAGAGATGGAAGAAGAAAATGGATGAAAATGAGTGGAAATGGATGGAAAAGGTCTCCAACTCAGAGAATGGGTTTTTTACTAGACAGAGTCACCAGATGTGCTTGCATGTGCCTCAAAAGGCTGAATCCCACTAAGAACACATCAAATGGATGAAATAAAGTGAATACCTCTTGTCCCATTAGGCTTGCCAAAACTGTTAGTGTAAAATCATAGCACCCCTGAATGGCTAAAGATGTTAAGTGGTTGAAATGGGGAATTCGGTGTGATTGCATACATTGGATCATCTCTCAAGCTGTGGGACTTGCAAACCTAAGATGATCCTCTAGAGAAAGTTGGTTCTTGTTCCTAAAATACCTACCATGAGCTACTATAATATAGGTAAAAACTAAACTATCCTAATCTAACCATTCCAAGGAACCAGAGAGAAAGAGAGGGTGAAAGAAAAGCCTACACTAAAGAAGTGATAAACTAGAGAAGGAAAGGGGTGAGATGCTCTATTTAGGGAGGATGAAATAGGGGAGAAAGGAAGATGGGAAGGTCAAACAGAAGTAACACAAACCCAGACCCTAATCCATGATTAGAACTCCATGAAACATAATGCCCTGCACCTGCAAATGTGCAATACATGCGTCAAAAACAGATTTGAAAGGGAGAAGCATGGAGAGACAACAAAACAATGCAA
Organism: Taxus chinensis; assembly: GCA_019776745.2. NCBI lineage: Eukaryota > Viridiplantae > Streptophyta > Pinopsida > Cupressales > Taxaceae > Taxus > Taxus chinensis. Next base: position 58,124,910 of record CM034153.1, read on the forward strand.
AGGGTTGAAGAAACACCACAAAAACATGTTTTATTTCTCTATATGGGTTCATAGACCATTACGTTTCTGCTTAAAAGCACAAAAATTCTTGCCATGCATAGGAGAAGGTTTTCAACTCAAAATGGAATCGGGAAACAAATTTGACAGAGTTTCCCTACGCCCAGAATAATCTCCTCTTCTCAAATGAGAAGTGTTACAATATATAGAAAGAATAAGAGAGAGAGAGAAGAGGGAAAATTCAAATCCTATTTCAAGTACCATGGGATATGCATTGAATCATTCCTTGAAGACTCAACTGCTATTAATCAACGCCTTTCTCAAATCCATCCCAAATCTATCGATTCTGGCACCCTTTGTCTGTCCGACGTATTAAAGAAGAATGGTGGATCAAATCAAATCAGATCTGGTATTTGGAGAAATCAGGATTTGTATTAATGGCCTGGAATACTTTTTCCCATTTTCACCCAACAATGCATATAAAAAATGATATTTTATGTTTCCAAGGAATAGAGGGCATCAAGACATTTCCAAAGGATCTTCTCCCTCCCAAATATGAGTTCTCAGTCAAAAGATATGGTCATTTGAATTTTTGGGTCGCGGGTGCGTAATATTTAAATGAGTCTGTCTGTATCAGGTCCACATGGCAGTGTTGCTTTCATTTGATATTTGACTCCTTCCTTCACTCTTGGAATAGTGCCCATGTTACACGTGGTAGTGTCTGTAGGTTTCCCTATTTCATTTGTATTCTTCTTGAGTCTTTTCCACTAGTGGAGGCACTGCATCTGACCCAAGACACATGGAGGCTTTGCGCATGTTTAGAAATTTCCCCTAGAATTTACCTTTGGAGTAGTGTGGATATGACATGTGGAGACCTCCATGGGCCTTTGGAGTGTTGGCGTAAGTTTGAGTCTCTGCCTTGGGCTCCCATTTTGGAATTGCGCTAAGCTGACACTTGGCCCCTTCTGCCAAGTCGAAGACTTTTCAACGATCGGTGCAACATTTTAGAGCTCTGGATGTGTGGAGGCTTGGTGCTTGTTTCAGCCTTCCCCTTTGGTTTTAAATTTTGGAGGTGCATCATCTGGACAATTGGCAACTTTTTTTGTCTCCTCCATACTTAGTCGATTTCGGGGTCCAAAAAGAATTATTTCAGAGCCCGAAGACTTTGAATCTTCATCATTTATTTTCCTTTGAGTCTCTGGTTCCTTTGAAACTGCTCGGCCTCCTTCCCCAACACTACCATTCCATTTCTGAGCCCACCTGTAATTGTTTTATTGGATTTGAGGCATGGATTCTCTCGACAAAGCTGTTTCTATAATTTCTTCTTCACAGGGTCATTTGATCTTTTACAGGGCCCACCACTCCATTGTAAAGTCCCTCTGCAACCTTGTTTGTCATCCTGGAATGTGAGCTCGCAGTCCTAAGTCATTTCCTTCATAATTTCCTTATGTGTAGGACTTGTCTTGACCAAATTCGTCGGGGGCGAATTTGGGATAACAGATTCTTGCATTCAAATGGATAGCAGAAGGCAAAGAGAGTTTTAAGGCTATCAAGCTTCTAATATCATATGCCCCAACTCTTGTTAACCCATAATTTTTAAAATACTTCATGTTGTACGCTTTTGGGGGATTAGACACAGTCTCAGCTGTTTTGGTTTAGCCCAACAAAGAATATTTGAAATAGCCCATAGCCTTCTTCAGTCAGAGATTGGAGGATTACGAGGTAAAGTACTCTTTCATTGAGAAGCATGTCCTTGTTGTCATTAGGAGTTTGAAGAATTTCAGACACTTAGTCTCAAACAATAAGATTCAACTGCTAGTATCTCATGCTGGTGTCAAGGATTTTCTCCTGAACAAGAACTTGAATGAGAAGAGAGTAGGTTGGATCACTCAGATAATGGAATATAACATTGAGATCAAAGTGACCAAACTTGTTTGTGGCAAGGGTATGTGTGATCAGCTCGCTTTCAAGAAACAAGATGAGTTAGTAGATGAAGAAGAGGTTTTCTTATTACTACATAATGATCATGAGAAGCCAGCTAATGATACATCTAGTCCATGTTGGACCTAAGCCTTGGTACATTATCTCCAAACAACTTTGTGCCCTCCAGAATGGAACAAAGAAAAGAGGAGATATTTCATACTACAAGGCATCCCATATGTACTTATCGATGGTGTTTTGTTTAAGAAGAATCTCAATAGTGTCCTATTGAGGTGCATTTAGACAAACCAAATTGAAATAGTATTGCATGAGTTCCATGATGGAGAAGCAGGAGGCCACTTTGCTCCTCGAGGAACAACTCTCAAAATCATGAAAGCTAGTTATTATTGGCCTACATTGTTTAGGGATTGCTACTCATGGATCAAGAAGTGCAAAAGGTGCGCATTCTTCATAGGGAAGGAAAAGTTAGCAGCCCTGCCCCTTCGTCCAATTTCAGTGGATTAACCATTCATGCAATGGGGACTAGACTTCATTGGAGTGATTAACCAAAACTCAAGCTAGGGCCACAAGTGGATACTTATAGTAATAGACTATTACACCAAGTGGACTGAAGCAGTGGCACTTAAAGAGGTAAATGAATCCAACATCTTGGATTTCTATGAAGGGATAGCCACTAGGTTTGGAGTCCCTGCCACTATTATATCAGATAATGCATTGGCATTCCTTGGTACAAGGATCACTGAATGGGCTATCAGGAAAGGTGTATACCTCAGCACTTCATCAAAATATTACCCTCAAGGTAACAATCAAGTAGATTCCACAAATAAGAACCTTTTAAGGTTTATCAGAAGGAATCTTGATGAAAATTAGAGAACTTGGTATACAAAGCACAAATCAGCCCTATCAACTGATAGGATCACATCCAAAAGTTCCACAGGAAGCTCCCCATACAAGATTGTATATGGAAAAGAGGTAGTATTTCCCATATCACTGGAGTTTCCTACTTTGGAGCTCATGAAACAGTTGGAACTAGACGAGTTCGAACCTATGGCAATCAGGTATGCAGAGTTGATGGAAGTAGGAGAGGTAAGATAACATGCAATGCAGATCATGGAGAAGGATCAAGCATTGATGAAGAAGAGTTTTGATAAGAAAGAAAGAGAAAAGACCTTTCAAGAGGGGGACGTAGTTCTAAAATGGGATGCCGATCAGGAAAACCCATGAAAGCATTCCAAATTTGATGCCATTTGGAATGGCCCCTACATGGTCACAAGATGTACAAGTAGTAATGCCTTCCAACTGGCTAAGTTGGATAGTGAAGCAGTACATATTCTAGTCAATGGAATCTACCTCAAACACTGCTACTAAAAGGAAACAATTCCTCGCCATTGTAAATATTAGCCTAGATTTTCAATTTCTCCAAGTGTGTATGTAGATTGTTTTGTTGTAGCATAGGTTTTATTTCCCTAAGTGTTGTGGCACATGTTTTTGTTGCTCCAGGTTTGTGTCATTATATAGTTTGATGCACCTCTAGGTGAATACACCAAGCCCTTCATAATTTGCAATAGGGAGACCCATAGTTTTCGTAACAGTTGCTTATTTTAAAATAGAACAAATATAGAGAAACTAAAATTGGGTCTTGAAGGGTCCATTTCTAGAACAACGGGGCAGGTTCCAAGGTGCCAAGTGCAAACGTCAGATTCAATTTTCAAGAATAAAACCAATATCAGGTTACCACCCATGACTCTTTTTCCAATGGATACAACAAGGTAGTTTACCTCTTCATCTAGCAGGTAGATGTCCCCATGAGTCACCAAATTGTTATCTCAATTTTATCCCTGGGAAAATTGAGAAAACATGACCCTATGCAAGAAGAAATCTGAGGGTCACTTCTATCACACCCATGTTTCAAATCTAATGATCAGGTTGCAGACTGGCTCAAAAATGAAGGAGCAAGGTCAGCTAAGGAGGCAAATAATGTCAAAGAAACCAAAGGCTCAAAGGAGGAAAATAGGGAAAGGCTCAAAGGCTTCGGGCTTCACAAATGATTCAAAGCTGGCCTAAATTGGCTAAGTATGGAAGAGTTAGTGGAAGCTACCAAGTGTCTCAATGGTGCACCTTCAAGAGTCAAATCCAAGCACAGCCTCAAATAAGCACCAAGCCTCCATGTGTCTAGAGTTTCAAAATTTGCATCGTTCGTTGAAAATTATTCGACTCAGCGGAAGGTGCTAATTGTCGACTCGGCGCAACTTCAAAGATAAATCCCAAAGTGGAGATAGAGTCGACAATTGAAAAGTCAAGATGGGAAGAGTTAGCGGAGGGTGCCACGTGCCTCAACTACACAAATTCAAGAGAGGCGGCCCAAGGGCCAAACTCAAACAAGCGCAAAGTCTCCACGTGTCCCTGGTCAGACATATGGCCCCGCCAAACAAAATGACTTAGCCAAAACATAAGGAAATAGAGTAAGCCGTGGAAGGCACCACGTGTCTCTTCGGCACAACTTCAAAAGAAAAATCCAAAAGCGGTCCCCAAACTAGCGCCAGCTCTACACGTGGCCATGCTTCAATTCAAGGCGGGAAGGCGGGTCATTGGAGGTAATTAAAACTTTTTGGCTCAAAAAGCATAAAGTATAAAAATGAGCCACACCTCCACCGATGCCCAAGGAGCCCCGTGTCAAGCCTAAATTTCATGCAGGCCGGCGGTCTTGGGAAAGAATTTTTGCCCAAATAGAAAATGAGGACCGGCGAGCCCGAAAGATGATTTTTTTGCAAAGTGAATTGCGGGGCTGCGGGGCATTTTTTGCATTTTTGTCTTTTTGGTGCTAAAATTTGCAAAGTGAATTTCAGGTCCGCGGACCTACTCTGCTAACTGGTTTTCACAATTTTTGTATGGACCCAACTCAAACATTCAAATGAACATATCTTTCAATCTAGTGCCTGAAATTCAACAAATTTAGCACCATTGGAAAGGTCTCAACCTCGTCTATGTGATGGAATCCTGAAACTTTAATTTTGATGAGGTTAGGTGGGTGAGAAATGGTAAAACGAATTTTAGGTCATTAATGCAGAATCTAATTGCTTTAACTACTAGATCTGATTTGATTTGATCTGCCATTCTTCCTTCTTCAACACGCCAAATAGACATAGAGTAGTGGACTCGACAGATTGTGGGTGGATTTGCAGTGGCATTAATGGTTGGTAGCTGAGCTTCAAATCAAGTTTCCCACCTCTTTTCTTCTTCTCTCCTCTTTACATCTATAAAATAAGGATTTGGGCTCATTATAAAGGGTTGGACATTTTGATTTTACGCCCTCCCTTCTCCTCTGGTCTGCATATGAGTTCATGAATTCCTACCTCCCATTCAAGTTATAATACAAAGTTTTGCTTCTTAACTATTGTAATGTATTATATCAACTCTGGAGTAATAATATATATCTGTGGATGATTCTCAACCCTCTCATGTGTTCATTGTTGTCTTCTAATCTCTCATTGTAGTTTGGTTATTTGTGCAAGGTGGTTGTATTGCATTTATATGGTCTGTGTTAAATTGCAAAACAAGTGTTTAATATTCCTTTGGTGCATCACCTTGTTATCTTAGGTTTTTTTTCTCACATCTTCTTAACCATGTCTCCTTGGAAAGATAGAGTAGGTTTAGAGTATATCCTCTATAATTTATTTGTGTGCACTTGAACAGAGGAATAGGAATTGGCCTTCATCTAGAGAGTTCTATCAATTTCAAAGTCCCACACTTTGAGAGATGCTTCATGTTATGCTATCACACTGAGAGTTTCAAACATTCAGGGGTGCTGTGATTTTGCACTAATAGAGACTAGGTGTGTTTGTTTATAAAGAGTCATATTATCCCCGATCTCAATGATTGAGGTGAGCTCATACTCAAAAAATTACTGTTATTTTTTGTGAAATGATGATTTCATATGCGGAAGCTTAAGTTCCCTATCCATAGGTTTTTGTACTTTGCACCATACTTGATGGTTGTGTGGGTGTGCATTCTTGAATCACACTTGATTTTTAACTTTAAGATCATTCAAATTTTTGGGAACATTGGGGCTCTTGGAATGTGTAATTTAATCTTGATGAAGAAATCATTTAGGCTTCTTATGAGAGACTATGTGACTTGTCTGATGCTGATAAGTGGGAGAAGAAAGAAAACATTTATGATTGATGATAGGAAAAGTAGGGATGAGGTGGGATTGCCCCAGTCATTGGTAGAAGGATGATGTGATGGACGAATAGGATACGGTCCAAGAATTGAAGAGGAGGGGATACCATGAGGTGAACCACTAATAGAAGATGACGAAGGACTGCTATAATATGGCCCTAAGATGGAAAAATTTTTGCTACAAGGATATGGCCCAAGTATAGGAGATGATGGGATATGTGGAGGCTGCCCATAGATATAAGAGAATGAAGGGATACTAGGATGTGGCCCAAGAATAGAATGTAATGGGTTACCCAAAGGTGACTCATATTATAAAAGATAATGGAGGGATATTAGGACGTGGCCCCATAATGGATGAAGATAATGAGGGAATATTAGGGGGTGACCCAAGTATAGACGAGGATGAAGGGATACTAGGACGTGGCCCAAGAATAAAAGGTAATGAGCTACCAGGAGGTGAGCGAAAAGTAGAAAATGGAGGGCTACCCGAGGGTGGCTCCAGGATAGAAGAAGATGATGGGTTACTCAGTGGTGACCTAAGGAAACATTTTGATTGAGGAATGATTTGGTAATGAGCAGATAGTCCATTGATCAATGCTAGACCCCAACATCTCATCACACTCAGAGGAAGGTGAATATGGAATAAGAGAAGAAGAATCAAGTTCCATGAATTTAGGATCTTCCTCTGTGTTCTGACGAAAGGGATCAATTTCTTCTCCCCAATACGCGAGTGTATAAAGTTCTAGAAAGAATCCTTTTTTGTAACCCTCTAAAGGGATATCATTGTGTAGTCTAATTGTTTCGTCATACTGAGAGAAATCAATTAGTAGATATTGTTTTTCTTTGGCCATATGATGTTGGCTAGAAGAAATGGGTCTAATAAGTGGGGAATATTGACTGAAAAAATAATATGAAGATGTTTGATGATGTAGATGATGGGAAGGCTTGACCTTATCACTCCCATGAAGATTTTTGATAGTTCTTTGGAAAGATATCTTAGCACATGGATGATTTTTAATGGTTTGTTGTGGTTGCAGAAATTGATATTTAGAAGAGGGATGAGGGAATGATACGATATGGTTGAACTGGCTCAAGGGACAAAGAGGGATTGAAGTTGGATTGATATAAAAAGATAACTCAAGAGACGACATACGCTTGGAGGTAGGCATATCATGGATGGATGATTTTAATTTGGACCTAGGTCATTTTTCTAGAAAATGACGTAATGTAGGTTGGAAAGTAAGATCACATAGCCATCCATTAAGTTGAGACATAGGATTCAAATTAGATGATTGACTAGAGGGAATCCGAGTCATGGAACTCTTTGATGGACGAAGGGGTCGTCGAGGTGAATGTTGAAGGAGGTCCTAGGAGGAAAGGGTGGACCATGAATCAATAACCCAATTAGATGTTCGATCGATGGAACCTGGAGTCGCACAAGTCTGTAAAGGAGGAATACGTTGTTGAGGTGACCGATGAAGGAGGTCCTACATAGAAAGGGAGGACTGTGACTCAAGAACTGGATTATATGTTCGATCGATGGAACTTGGAGTCACATAAGTCTTCAAATGAGGAAGACATCATTGAGGTGATTTGGAATAAAGGTCCTGTGAAGGAAGGGAGGACCGTGATTTAGGATTTGATCTAGGGGTATCTGAACAATAGTTGGGATCTGAATCTTTAAAAGAATAGTGTGAATTTGAATGGTAGTTTGGATCTAAATTAGAAGAAGAGTGGTGGGAACTTGAATAATCATTTGGATTAGAAGCATCCAAACCATACCACCGAATATGAACTGAAGGTGGGGAACAATGTTCCTGAGTGGGCCCTCTAGCATGAAGAACCAAATGAGGTTTAGTTGTAATGTGAATATTTTTATTTGAATGCCTAAACATAGGTTCCATATTGCTGTAAGTGTGAGGAACCATGCGATAGTCAGTCATTGTTGGCATCATTTAAGCACATATGTCTAGACCTATATAGTGTGATCAAAATTCTTCAAATGGAAGAAGGATCCATGTCGATTTGGGTAGCATAACGGAAACCAACTAGACATTTTGTAAGTATAGAGATACGTGCATGATTTTCTGAAGAAGGTATAAGGAAAATAGACATTGTGATGATGCAATATCAATGGGATAAAAAAGGATTTCCCTAGAAAATAAGTTTTCTAGATGAATGATCACATACAACAATCATGAAAGTTTAAAACAAAAATCCAACCAATAAGGAAAACACTCCATATGAAAATGCGTGCTTCAATGACAATTCGACGCAAATATGATTAACACAGTGTTAATACTTACGTCAAGATCGAAATGAACAAGGTGTAAATATTAACAAAGGGTAAACGTGACTCCCAATCAAAGGATACCACGATGAGTTTAGCGACCAACAAGGCATGAATGTCAAAGGGTTAGGATTACAAATGAAAGAAACATAACCACACCATTTGGACACGTCTGTCAAGCTTAACGGAGAAGCGAGATATTAGTACTAAAGTGGTATTGAAATGACACAAAAAAAGTAAGCGAAACTCTTCAATATTTTGGACAATATTTGAAGTAAAACTAAGTCAAAGTATACTAAGGATGTGCTAAAATAAGGGAAATGTAATGACATAATGAGGACACTTAGATCATGTTTACGAGAAACATGACATAAGTATTTGAATTGTTTCTAGATAATGCAAACAAGGTAACACATTAAAGGGAGATCAAATGATGAATCAATCCTAACTATGATGATGATCTTGAAATGAAGATCAAAGAAATATCAAAGAAATGAAAATGTACTTGTACACTTTAGATGTTTAACAACCCAGCCGCAAACATGGATGGGCGTAAACGGACAAAAAAGTGGCGAATATTGTCCTTGACAAGACACGCGAGGTATGATTGCTTCTCACCAAAAAATGGGTGGTGAGAATGCAATGGTATAGATCAAATGGTGTTAAAATAAACTTGGTGTTATTTTGATAGAGTTTCGCCTTGTCTTAAGATGAGTGAAAAACTAGGACAAAATGACACTAAGTAGATTTCATGATGAAACATCACATAGTTTCAAATTTAAGAGATTATTTCCCTTGTTCGAAAAATAAGAGTTTGAATCTAAAAAAAATTGTCACTCTATGAGATCTCTCAAGTATACGATTTAAGACAAAAAAAATGGCTCCAAGTCGACAATCTTCCTAGGTGGTTCTCTCTCTAGGTGTCACAAGATATCTAGGAGGGATCTCGATTTACCCAAAAAGTCTCACTGACTAATTTGGGAGTATCTCAGATTTACTTTACCCCTTTCAGTATAATGAGCACTAAAATTCGTTCAGTTATACTTTCACTGGGGTCACAATATGGATATCTTTGACGCTAACCTCACCAAGGCATACTAGACAAGTTGATAGTGTGGAGCACTTTCCTTTTCCATTCATAAGGTTCCCTCTTGCGTGAACTACTTTAGGGTTCCTCGAACGATCCCCATTGTTTTAACTTAAGGCGTTATGCCAAAGGGGTTATGTTCCAGTTGAGCGGATAAGGATGCACCCTCTTCCGAAACCTGTAATATAGTGTGATGCGGAGTTTTGTGTTTTTTATCTTGCTTAATTTAATGTGGTTTTAAGTAGCACACCGTTTGGGTAACCTGTATGAAAACACATATTAGAGGGTTTTGTTTTTTTCTTGACTCCCTTCTTTGACAAGTGTTTGGTCCTATACGAAAAAAGGTTAGTAATTTTCCATTAAATAATGATATCAAGAAATTGAATTTGCGCGTTGTTTTTTATTCCTAAAATTTCCAAAAAGGTGCGAAGGAAGAGCATACACAACACGAAACTCCACTAAACAAGACTTTTGTGAAAAATACTTTTAAGTGTGCCTTTTACAATTTGTTTTAACAAAATTTAAAGGTTAATTCTCTTAAGAAGCGTGAAACAAGTGTTTTTAAAGATGAAAAAAGTTTTTTAGAAGTGCTTTTGATCTCCAAGATCACCGAGAAGGTGCGATGAGAGAGAATACACACTTCGCAAGCCTTTTTTGAGCTAAAAAATGTGATGTTATGTTTGTGGAGCCTATTTTCATGTTAGAGTATGGTACACCTTCCATGTGTTACACTCGGGTATTTTTACGGCGGTCCCGCTCGCCGGTGAGCGGGTCAGGGGGGTTCGAGGGGTTGAAGCCCCCCCCGATGAAAGGGGGGTTCAGGGGCGAAGCCCCCGAAGCAAATTTTCATGGGTGGTTCATTAACCCATGGGTAATGGGTAACCGTTATGGGCTGTTTTTGGGCCCATGGTTTTTTCGGTCTTTTTCCCATTGTTTTGATACCCACGGTTTTTTTGCCCTTGGTTTTGATACCCACGAGTTTTTTGCCCTTGGTTTTGATACCCACAGGTTTTTGTATCAAACTGCTTAAGCAGTTGTCTATTTATATGGTCTTATGCATATGATAGACATACAAGCAAATGTATTGCAGATGTGTTTTTGAATTCGGGGTGTGAATTCTGTAGAGTTTGTTGAGCATAGCTCCAAACGGATCTGGGTATTGTATTGAGAGAGCGGTGGCTTGTAATAAAATCTGAGCAAGTGATTCTTGGTGGACGTAGCCAAAATTGGGTGAACCACGTTAAATACTGTCTCTTTGTGTTGTGTTATTTTGTTCTGTAATTTTATTTCAGATCTGTAATAATTTCTGCATATTAGTTTCTACTAATGCGACTCTGTGAGGGATTATTCCGCATATTTTTATCCCTTATTACCTAACATGTGAAACACTTACTTTATTTTAGTTTTAAAAACTCAAAAGAAACTTGTAGTTACCTTTTTAGAGCATGCAAACAACCATAAAATTCAACAAAATGATCTTACAGCTTGGAGAGAGAATTTCAAATTTTTACTCAGACACTTGCACGCCCAGAATGACACATGTGGGCCCCAACCAATAGATATGCACCCAAACCAATGGATACACATGGTAAGTAGTTTTTTCAGCTGTTTCAACACCTACGTAGATCCATTTGACATGTACACTAGGGTTTCAACATAGATGCATGAAGTTCGATGGATATGCATACAGGTAAAGATTAAATTTTACACATTATACCAAAAAACACAAGCATGTCCAGAGGAAAAGGTATGCGCAAAATTCAATGGAGATGCATTTGGTTCATCGGATACGTTCCCCTATGCAAATGACTTTTCAGTGAAAAATCCGGTCAGACGGGTATGTGACCAATTCGACATGTGCATGCAACAGTCAACGGAGACACGCACAACTTGACAGGTACACGGCCATATGCAAAATGCTATGTCAATGAGAAATACGACCAGACAAGTACGTGTCCATTTCGACAGGTGCGCTAGGGTTTTGACAGAGACGCGCCCCTTCAAGACACCTGCGCGTACCCCTTGTAGAACCTGCAAAGAACATGGAAATGAAATTTTCAAAAAGTAAAATAGGTTAATTGTCAGTCAAAAAAGATTATTTTCAGCTTAAACCCACAAAATATGCATGAACAAGGATGATTTAGCCTACTTAAGAAATGAATTTAAGAAAATAACAAGCTATTTCTCCTCAAAATCATAAAAATGGACCTAAAAAGCTTGAAAAAGGCTCCTAGAGGACAATTGTGAGTGTCCCATCGGGCATGCCAAATGTATCCATGATATGATTAGCTATGTTAATAAACAATAAATCGACTAAGTAGTTCCATGATCTAACTAAACCTATTATAAACATCAAGATGAGTGCTAAAAAAGATAAATTCTACAATAATGAATTAAACTAAAACACTATCATTTTATCTCTAACTACTCCATGATTACTTAAAACATAAATTGAACCTAGTTAAACCTATGAGTAATCAAATTAGATTTGTTGTTTTCTTCAATGGAGATGAAGAGGTCTCTCTAAAATGGCTACAAGGCCAAGTTAGATACCCTCCTAATAACCTACTATGAAGGTACGGATGCAAGATGGAGGAGCTTCAACAATGGAGGATAGCCAAGATCAAATTCCTTATTAGCTTGGCTAATGCAAATGAGGTCTAATGCCAATATCTCCAAATGTGAGAGAGAAGGACTTTTGATATGAAGTTGTAAGTTTGAATGGGTAGGCCTGGCCTTATATTTATAGTTTTCCACTTGGGAGAGTTTGAAATTTGGGTGCATGTGGGACTAAATTCTAAAAATCACTTTAGGATTAGCAGTTGATAAACATTCTTTAGGCTTAGTTAAGCAAGGATTGGGCTAGGTAAAATTTATTAGCAAGTGATTAGAGACTCATTGAGAGTTGGGAGGGGTTTGATTAACCATTTGTGATTGATAAATAGCCTAGGAAGCTTGCTGAAGTGGTTCAGAGGGAACTAGGGAGGTTTTGAATGGTCGAAAGGAGTAATTTTTAGCTAATAAGAGAGATATTAGCCAAACTAGCTGATTATAGGAGGAATACGACCAAGAAGGTGTCATAAATGGGCATCCGAGAATGGAGCAAAGAGTAGATAATTGACAAAGTGTTGTCAGTCGATTGAATTAGAGGAAATGCTAAGTGCAATCATATTTTAGGTGTCTACACAATTAATTTTTCATTATTTTATTATTTTGAGGCATCCCTTGATACCTTTGGATGATAAAGAAATTGACACATTTGAGCTTGCAAGATTGGGTGTTTATGGGCTGAATTCGAAATGAAATTCACGTGTCTAGATTGAATATTTTGGATGTCTCAACCATTTATGGTTTGGAGATTAGGTAGTTGGGATAAAAAATATTCCAACATATTCTAACTTGCTTACCCACTTTCATCATCATTTTCTAAAGTTCCAGTTGTAACATAATAATAAATATTTTAAATTTTCTTTGTGTTGTTTTAATACAATGTGATAACTCGAGCCCAATATACGTGGTTTGAATTTTTTATAACATACAAATGGATTAGTATTTCCTTCTCTTAGATGCATAATTTCCCTCCACCAATTTAATTTTTTAGGTTCAATAGTAATAGGCTATCCATATTATATGAGCATGACCCATATGTTTGTTCTTGAAGTATCACATTGCCTTTTTCATTTTAGTAATGTGGCTGTTAGTATATGTAAATTGATATTTTCTTGTAAGATTAGTGTGGTGTGATGTCTTTAAAATGGAAAAACGTTATTTTATATATAACTTGTATAACTTATAAAATGGTCACATTAATGAGAATGGGCTAAATCATGATTGGATTTTAATATTGTTAACTTTGTTTAACAATATAAACATGAATAAAATATATAAATCTTCACGTCGACTTGTTGCTTAGTGTTTGCAAATTCATATTTTGAGTTTTTTACAGGTGTGAAGATTAAGATGATAAATTATAAATTATTTAAGTTATAGTTTTTCTTTTAAGTGCTTTAAATGATTTAATATATTGTTAAAAAATATTATCAAAGAAATATTAAAAACTACTAAAATAGAATGTGTGTTTTTTATTCAGTTTTTCGTGCCTTAAAATATGGTTAGGGAATCGATTAGCCTTAAAGGTATTTCCTAAAACTCGTAATTGTTATCGCTGATATAAAAATGTGACTTGAATTGATCATACTCCCTCACTCTTATCTTGTGTTATCCTTATTTTGAATCAAATGTTGTATCTACAATTTCTATGTGTAACTTAGCTACAATTCATTTAAATGTGAAATGGAGAATATATATTTATTTGATTGTCCTCTTGTTTAACTACCTAGCAATAATATATATATGGAAAGGATCTTTCCTTATTTATTTTTTACCATATGAGTTAAAGTTATTCACATGATGGTATATTAAACATGTCGAGTAAATATTTTACTATTCTTTACACTTTTTTGAAAGCCATTGTTTTCTAAGTCTTTCTCTTCAAGCATTCTAAAAGTCTTCATATTTCTAGTAAATATAGTTGATGTATAAATTAGTCACAGTCATTGAATTATTGGTATGCCATAAGAGTGGATAATGCCTTAGGATTCAATGTCAAACTTCCTTTTCTGCATGATGCGGGGGTCATTATGTCTCCACATGTAAGAATTGAATAAACCATCTTCCTTTCAAAAGGAAAAATACATTATTTTCCAAGCCCGCAAAAGTTGTGTAAAATGAAAAATGCTCTTCCAAAAACACCATAAAATTGAAATCCTACCTCGAGATCTATATAATGCAATAAAATTCATATCTTAGCAAGAGTTTTCGCTAATTAAGAAATTGAAATTACTAAATCATGCATGCAAAAATTTTACTGCAATATAATGCCTATCTAAAATTTATAACAAATTTTTGGGGTCTAAATAATGTCAGATGTTTCCAACATTGGACATATCATTGTTATGTCTTCCATAAAGTATCTCTTTATTGCTCTTTAACTGATACGCTTGACATCAATGAGGCTGATTGTTTAGATATATATATATATATATATATATATATATATATATATATATATATATATATATATATATATATATATATATATATATATATATATATATCGATTAAGAGTCCCATCATGATTGACACCTTTATATTAGATATTTATAGAAAAATATTTGTGGACTTTGTTAGGTGTACTGTTTTCTTGAAATGATTGCAATGAAACAGGTAAATATTTATCATCTAATTGTTCCAAAATGCCACTTTATTTCCTTATTTACAACATTTCTTAAAATTTGATCTTATTAAACATGAGATAAATGTGAAGTCTGTCATTATATTTAAGTTACCATATCCTTAATAAAATTAAGAAATTAAATTCACTTTTTCCATATATTTATATTTTTATGTTTAAATATTTCTAGATTACTAGTGTGGAATAGAATGAGGTTAATGTTGGTCAATCTTGTTCATCTACGGAGTGGGTTGCGAGATAAGAATGTACTATTGAATTTGACGGTCGTAGTTAATGCTCGAAGATACATAAAGGCAAGATACTTTGATACATTGTGGACAACTCATTTTACATGTGTGAGGTCCTATTATAAATTTAATATAGGGTGTAAATTCATAAATATTGTGTCATCTAATCTATTGACATTTTCTCCAACCCTGGAATTACCCTCTTTTTAATATCCTCCTTCATCACCCATTTTCCTCCTCCAATATTGCACTTCTTCTACTTTAAGTTCTTCAACACATCTCTATAAGTGTTTTCATTGCACCCCTCATATGCAATTACTAGTTTTAAATTTGTTAAATTTATTGTGCTCTATTAAAAATAAAACCTCAACCAATAAACTTAAGCATTTTTTTGATTTAATTTTTAAAATCTTGATATAAAATTTTATAAAAACTTAAAAAATCACATATATAAAACTAAGAGTGATTATTGATATTGGTGAAAACTATATACTACCTTTTGCAGGATAAAAAAATCACAATACTAACTATGGCAACATTATTGCAATATAAATGTCCTTTAAGTTCATTTTTAAAAATTGCAAAAGGAAAAACACGGACAATGGCTGACAAATGGCATCTCCACAAAGAGACGTCTGATGTAAAAAAGGGTTTCCAATTTTAAAAAGCATGACCATGGAAAGTTTACCTAGAAGGCCTGGAATTTGATGATATGTGGACCGTATTTCCATATTTTAACTATAATTTACAATTTAATAAAATTTTAAATCATAAATTTAGATAGGGTACTTTTATCCAAGTTGTAAATTTGATGGTGTGTATTTTTTACAAACTGTAAAACATGGTAGTAGGCATACATTATATGAGGTAGAAAAAATTGATATATTAAAAACTATAATTTAGAAATTTAATATATGATTTTGAATATATATTTTTATTCAAAAATATATTTAGTTTTTGAATTGAAACATATGTTTTATTATTTTTTGTTAAGTGAAACTACAAGATATTCTATATTGATTTTTCAAACCATTTAGTAATTTACTATTCTAATTCCATACTGAAATTTAGAATGATTATCTGTATCCAATCATTAAATGCAAACTAATTTTCAATGCAGATTTTATTTCAAATTCAAGTAGAAAGAATTTAAGAAGATCAATCCAGCCACAAGTATGCTATTTATTTATTGCATTATTTGATGTTTGTTTTTTTGTACATACCGTAAATTTGATAATTTTTTTGTTATTTGGAGACTTAATTTTTTATCATCTTAATTTTTTGTACATACAATAAATAACTCTGACATTATATTGAGAGTACCAATAAATTTATATTTCAAAACTCTAGTGAAATCTTTTATATTAATTGTGAACTCTAAATGAAATATAATAAACATATGTTTTATTATATTTAAATTTTCATTTATATGTTTTATAATAATTTTATCTATTTTATTTTAAAATATAACTCTATATTAAAGATAGGAGAAAATAATATTATTTGTAATATATATTTTTGAAAATCTTAAATATTATTCAAAATGTAAATCAAAATGCGTATATATGACCAAATCATCACCTATTTTCCTTTTGATGGGCAGGGTGACTATCAAATTCCAGGCCTAGTAGCTAGGTAAGTTAAGATGACAATTGCACTTAATTCAATGAGGTTTTCACTGTCGCATCCCAATTCTCCATCCACTTTTGTTTGAGCTAGCACATGCACCTCTGGACTTTGTGTTCATCTTCAAACTGTCATGACTCGCAACAATGGAATAGGTCATTTATTTTTCTCAGATGCTCAAGAGTTTTCATTGTAATAAAATGTTACGCTCAAGAATTTTTTATTTACATATGACAATGATAAAATTTGAAGGGCTACCTTTATTTTAATTTGAGGTCTAGGTTAAGCTTTACAATTTGTAAATGGCCGATTAAACAATACATTTCCCTTCAAAGCAAAATGAAAATATTAATTTATTTTCAATACGTATCTAATTAATTTATATAAAATAAAAATAAATATGAAAAAAATCAAAATTATTAAATATATATGTAATAATAATTTTAAACTTTATTTAAAATAAATAATCAAATATTCAAAAAAAGGTAATCACACAAATTATATGTTTGACAAGTCCTTGTAACAAATTTATAAGTTGGTCGTATAAAAAAATAAAATTTTAGCATGAGACATGAACCTTAAGCTACACCAATATTGGGTAATTGTAGTGCCACGTATTTCAAATCATTTCATTCCTAGTAAAGTTATCTCAACTGATAGAAAACTTGGGTATGGAAGACTTTGAGGAATCTCCAATTTAAATATTATTGTTCTCAACTAGATTGTACCTTTGTAAGGAAACAAATAGAACATTTGTGTAGAATTGAGGGCATGTCATTCAATATATGTTAAAGCATATAATTCAAGAAGTACAAGGTTATGGAAAAGAGTTTTTATAAATATATTAGATTGTTATACATTGAATCAATAATAACTTCTTAATAAAAATTAGTAACATATTAAATTGCACTTGAAATATTGTAGAGACAAGAAGCAATAACAATTTACTATTGAAAAATAAAAAATGGCATACTCGTCGTGTTAATGTGTAAAATCGACAGGTATTTAAAAAAAGTATACATTACGTATCAAGTTGTTATAAAATTTAAAAATATATTCGGTATTTTTATCAAATGATGTCTTGGGCAACACATTTACATTGATGAGGGGCCACTAGAATATGTTGAGCCTAGCAGCCACTGATCTATAACTTTCTTTAAGTACCATAGCTTAGCAGCTACTAATATTTTTCTTCGATGCACACCGATGTGTATAACGAATAAATGATGCAAAGGTGTGAGACTAGAAGTCGTCAATATGAACAAAAAAATTATGATGAAAAAACCATAAATGTACTTAAATTACATTCATCCTTTAGGACATAATGTTATTATACACAATGCATCTTATCCCAACAATATTTAAGATGACTTGTCTCTACACAATGATGTTGTATGAGCACCCTGCAAACATTTTTAATAACCATCTTGCTTCTTGAATAGGAAAAGACCTCCATAGCTTTTGTGAATAAACAATGTCCATTTCTCACATATTTCTCATCAAAATATATTATGGAAAATGCCTAACGACCACTAATATCTATTACTATGATTTGTTATCCATAGCTTTCGAGATTAAAAAATGTTCATTTCTCAAATATTTCTCATTGAAATATATTATGGAAAATGTTTACTGACTGCTAATATCTATTGATATGATTTGTTATTTTAGTGCTCTATTCAAAATAAGAAATTATTTAGCGTAGTTGTAACAAAATCATTCCTTTCTGTAAGTATTCAAGCTTAACAGTCGCTAAGCATTTACTAAATATGAACTGATATGAATTATGTGTTAGACACAATATAAATTATGAGAAATATATAAGTTTTGATTCCTTTCAAGGATATCAAGTGCAACTCTTGGATATGCAAGGGATTGTATAGTGATCCAATTTTAATTATTGAAAAATACTAGTGATCCAAAATTATAGAGATAGTTTTTTACATTGTTGGAAAGGAAACCTAGGAATTATAGAGGCTAGCAGCCACTAGGCTTCCCCTCGACAAATAGATGGGCAACATAAGACATGAAAAGTTGTTTATTAACACCAATTGAAAAGAATAACTTAGTGGCTTCTCCTCTTGTTTAACTACATCTTGATAATGAATATATGGAGAGGATATTTCCTTCTAGAAATTGTTTTCCATATGAGTTAAAGGAATTTACATAACGTTATATTAAGCATGCCAAGTAATTAGTTTATTATTCTTTACACATTTGTTCCAAGACATTGTTTTCTAAGTCTTTCTCTTCAAACATTCCTAAAGTTTTCATTTTTCTAGTAAATGTAGTTGATGTACTTGACCTAATCACAGTCGTTGACTTATGGGTATGCCATAAGAATGAACAATGCCCTACAATTCAATGTATAACTTCCATTTCTTCTTGATGTGGCGGTCATTATGTATACACATATAAGAATTGAACCAATGATCTTCTTGTCAAAAAGAAAAATACATTGTTTTGGAAGCCCTCCAAATTGGTCTAAAACAAAAAAATCCTCTTCTAAAAACACCATTAAATTGAAATCCTTACCTCGAGATCTTTAGGATGCAATAAAATCCAAAAAATTTGAAAGTTCCATATCTTAGCAAGGGCTTTTGCCAATTAAGCATTTGACATTACTAAAACACACTTGTGTAAATTTTTTGTTGTAACATATAATGCCTAACTAAAATTTATAATAGATTTTTGCATTCTAAATAATGTCAGTTGTTTCCAACGTTTGAAAGAGCATTGATATGTCTTCCACACAGTGTCATTTTATTGTTCTTTGGCTCATACACTTGACATCGATGAGATTGATTGCTCATATATGTGCCTATCATTTTATATATATCGACTAGGAGCCCCATCATGATCGACAGTTTTAGGTTAGATATATATAAACAAACTATTTGTGGACTTTGTTAGGTGTATCAGTTTGTTGAAATGACTGTAATGAAATAAGATAAATATTTATCATCTAATTATACCAAAATACCACTTTATTTCCTTATTTACAACATTCCTTAATATATGATCTTACTAAACATAAGATAAATGTGAAGGCTTCCACTATACTCAGGGGTTAAATTTGACGGCCACCTATGTCTGTCACACAAATTTTAGGTGACGGTAATTTTTAAATATTTCCCTTTAAAAATATAAAATAGTGTTATTTTTACACTGTTAATCAAATATATTTAAAAATATTTTATACATATTTAACTATTTTTAATATAGATTAGCATATTTTATATATAAATCTATAGAAAAAATTACGATCATACTCAAAATATGCAAGTCACATGTGATAGTTATGTCAAATATTTGTAAGTATTTTATGGCTAAAATCATGAAAAACATCTAAAGGGTCGTCAAATTTAACCCTTGACTATACTTAAGTTACCACCTCCTTAATAAACCTAAGAAATTAATTCACATTTCATATATTTATATTTTTAATGTTTAAATATTTTCTCAATTATAGTGTGGAAGAGAATGAAGTTAATGCTGATCATTCTCGTTCATCTATGGAGTGAGATGCGAGATAGGAAAGTACTGCTAAATTTTAGTTCTTACGGCAATTCAATGGAGTCGGTCAAGTCATTTCATTTTCTCACATGATCAAGACTTTTCTTTGCAATAAATGTTCCTCTAAAGACTTTTGATTGGAGTATCAGGTACGTTACAGAGTCTCCCCAGGGCCATTCACTTCAAATTGATTAAAACATGAATATGATGTCAGGTTTAACCTTTGGAAAATGTAAGTGAATATAAAGTGATAGGTTGATGTTTATGCCGAAAGGCATGATCTCTGGCGGGAAGCCTCTAGGGTCCTGATAGCAAAGGAGACTACAACGGCCTAGATGGAGTGGTCGACGATGGACGGTAGTTTTGGAGCCCTACATGTGGCGGCTAGAAACTAAAGTGTTAGTGTGAACAATGATCCGTGGAAAGCTAGAAAGGAGGAGAGCCCATCACCATGCTCGCGGGAGGGAGAGTCATTTTGGGAGCCAGAAATGGAGGACAGATCCCAGAGTCCTAGCTGGAGGTGGACATGCCTCTACCGTCAGCATGAAAAGGGGAGTATGGGTGCCTCCTTGTATGGTAGTATTTTTTCAGTCCAGGAAATATTTAAAAACGTCTTTCTTAGGGCTGCGTAAAGGGTTTTGCAATTGTTATTGTTTGTGGCCTTCAAACACTAAAGCTGAGAATTCCCTTTGTATTTGGCTGATGGGTGTGATTGAAGTTGGAAACTACAGTGCTAGAGGAAGCTATCGAACAACACAGCCCAAATTTAAAGAAAAGGGTAAAAAAAATTCATCTTGTCTATGTATTTTGTATAGTGATTGGGGACTACTATATTGGGGATGCAATATACGTTCCACTGTCTCTGCTCAGATACTTGCTTCAAACTTATCAAAATCAAATTGGTTTCACTTTTCATTTTACATGTGAGGAATTTTCATGCTTTGTCTTTACCTATATTATCTTCTATTCGCTGGCTTAATTGATATATGATTTGTCTTCACAGAAATTGAGTTACCCTGTTTTTAAGAAAGGAGACAAATTTTATTATAATCTATTTTTTTATGAAAAAATAAGACAAGATTGTTCCATAAGTATTTTCTAGAGTCATTACCCCCTTCTCATGGCCTTGTAAACATTGTTCTTTTTCTTCATATTCATGTTCACTATAAACCCACATATAATCGCCACTATTCTGATTTCTGATACACCACAGAGTACACAACAATGGCCAATTTAATCCTATGCACACAAGTAATCCTCTGTATTTACAATAAAATTAATATGTAGGTTACCAATAGCATCAAATCATTTATTTATTTTAAAGAGTCGATCGATCATTTAATTTGAGCAAGGATCCGTAAAATATGTATATCCCTTGCAATTTAGACCTACTTCAAACTTGGTATTGAACTAAGAATGTTGGATGCAGATGTGCTTCCCTCCCTCGGAATTGGTTAAATAACATTCTTGTCTGAAATTTGTTAATCATCTGAAAATGAAATTAGGCAACATGTAAGGA
Organism: Taxus chinensis; assembly: GCA_019776745.2. Classification (NCBI taxonomy): domain Eukaryota; kingdom Viridiplantae; phylum Streptophyta; class Pinopsida; order Cupressales; family Taxaceae; genus Taxus; species Taxus chinensis. The sequence continues at coordinate 58,146,546 of CM034153.1, forward strand.
ATTGGGGAGGGCCCGGAAATGTATGGAGTTTGGAACGTGAATCTAAGGCTTTTTTAATGGCATACCCGTATAATGGAGGTTACTTCTGCAGAGGTACCAAGCAATTGTTCTATCTACCAATTTTAGAAGTAGCTCCAGTCAGGAACACTCTTTCAAACAAATAGTAAGATGAAATTATATATAAGTAAATAATTTAAAATACCACTCAATATGAACAACCTGAAAATTTTTGCGTTGTAAGTTTGCGCATAAGCACATGGTACATCCCACCACAATGCACTGGACTACCCCTCTTTACTTTTACTTATACTCCTGGCAATCTGGTCATTCAACTGTAGAATTCTCTTCCCAGATTTAACATGTCTTTCAAAAGTGGCAAGGTAGTCACTCTGTTGTTAGACATCTGACCAAATCTGGCCAATACAAATCCAACCAATAAAGTGCTCTCCACCCCGTGAATTTTTCCATCTCCCTTAGCAACCCACAACAACTTTCTATGTCTCATGTCCTTCCTGCAGTAACTCATCCTTGAATCTTTCTATAGACAACCATATAAATATCATCCATTATTATGTCAACTAGCTCCACCGTACATCCTTACCATATACAAAAAAATCAAATTGGTGATTGCTTGAAATTCTTCAACGTCCACAAAGGGCTCTCAACTCATCATAGACGCCAGTGAACATCACTCTCGTATAAAATTTCATCAAACTAACTTTTTCTTACTTTACTTTTCACTACTGATGTCTAAGTTCCTAAAAACTGTAGATTCAACGAATTTGAAAGAATTGTAAACTATATATAATTTACAAATAAAATTGTTATTTTCTGAAGTTCCAAAAACTTAGCTAAAATCTGATTTAAATTGAAATTGGGAGGCCTTGATTAATCTTTTTGTTTTTGAATCCGTCTCAAATCACCAAGTATTTCCATCTGTAATCTTCTACTATTGAAGTTTGTCTAGAACCCCCCATTCAGAGTTTTGAACAGTGATTGACATCAACATTCAAGAGGATTTACAGTGTTTTCCTCCCACCATTTGGAGCTTCATTATGGAAAATTTATATGTTTAACATTTGTGAGCTATAGGTGAAACAAAACTTTCATATTCTCCTATGCTTCAATGATTACCCATCACATCTGTGTTTTGTTTCCTTTATGATCATTGTGTCGGTTAATGTATTTCGTATGACCACCCTACCCGCGGATATTTGGAGCCGTTCCAAATATGTTTCCTTCCACCATTTTAGAGCTTCATCATTCTGGCAAATTTATAGATTTGTACACA
>CM034153.1:58148336-58186555 GCA_019776745.2 Taxus chinensis
TCATAAATAATAATTTGAATATTCTCATAAAGCTGGCTTGATATAGCATTGTGAAATAAAACAGAGACAATTATCATCGTGGTCATGCAATAGTCGAACAAAACAAAAGATGACCAAACCGATTAAAATAAAGTAATCAGAATACAATTAACTGAAAGATTCACTATCATTTATGAACTGTTTTACCTATGATTAAGGCCTAATCATGTTTTAGGAAAGATCATCAAGGTGGGTGCGGGGTTATTCATTCCGCAGTGTCATGCCCCGTAGCAAAATTTGTGGATCATGATACGATGAACCAAATGAATTTTACACCCAATGATCTCATCTAATCCTATTTAGACTTAACCGTAGTTAATTTAACTTACCAAGAAATTTTGGGATGTTATAGTATGAGTGGATGTTTAAGTGTGGTATATATCTGTTGTAGTTAGTTTTGATGCATGTAATGTAATTGCATCACTATTAAATTTGAGTCTGTAATTGAAATGGACATATGTTTGTAATGGATGATCTAGTGTGGATTTTGAAGGTTAGTGGGGATGAACATGGTGTGTTGGGGCTACAGATTCTAATATTGATTGTATACTCTAATGACTAAATGATCAGTTTCTATATTAACATGTTTCTTGCTATAATTTGTTATTGCATTGTATTTGGTATTATGCTGTGAATATATAAGTATGTGATTGACATCTTTGCAATGTGTAAACAAGAAGTGGCTTAGTAGACTGTACGCGATTTGGGTGAGCACTTGGATATCTTTCTAAGTAAATTTCTAATGCACCCAACCCTGTTGTGTTAGAAACTAGACTCCACACATTTTTGTTCCATTGCTGAGACCTTCTTTCTTTCATAATTTCAAGATGTGTGCAAATGGCATTTCGGTTATCTCTGGAGAGCATTGAATGTTGGGTAGACGAAGACTAAGATGAGTTCTTGTAGAGGTATAACATCTATAGAAATTTTAATCTACGTAAATGGATGGAAGAAATTTTTTATGATTTATTGTATGATACATTCTTTAGTTTGTTCCCAATAGAGTTATATGAATGGTTTGACACCATACGATAGAATATTGATTTAATAAATATGAAAATTTAATCTTATTTCAGCGTCCCTCTGCTAAATATACAATAGAATACAATTTTTAAGCACTCTAAGATGTGATCTGTCTAAGCTAATGAGAGAGATAACCACACTTATATGATTTTCACTTATCTAATATTAGATTTGAAGTGTTAAAACTAATGAACATGCTATGGAGAGAATGTTGAAGATGCTTGATCATCAATTCTAGAAGTCTGCGGACAGATCTAGACACATGCGTTGGGATAGGGTGAGGGTTCCCGGGGAGTCAAAGACACTCCTAAGAATTGGTGACTATGTGAATGCTCAGACAATATTTTTCATGTGTCACTGGGGTTTCACACTTGTTTGTTGTTGATCGCTTGTATGTCACGCTTGGACTCACTGAGGTATCTATAAGCTTGCAACAAAAACCCTAGCTACCTACACAAGATTAAAAAAACACATCAAATTGGAATGAAAAATATAATATGTGAATTCGAACTAACCTTAGTGGTCATCTAAAGGAGGAACTTATGACCAAGAATTTTACTACATTCTATACTTCATGTAGTTCTATGTGCTTGTGTATGCAATAGTTCTCCTAGGTTGTCCTCGCACCAATGATGCCAATATAGTGGGCTAAATCTAGATAAAATAAAAATGTGTGTGATGGAATTCAACAATTCCCCTTCCTATGTAATATATGCAGAGACATCATCCCAAAATGTAGTCCTTTTGATATTATGTAGATATGCTTGACCGTTTTGAATTTCCCTCCCCTATAATGGTATGTACATTGTGTATATATAGGGATATCTTTGTTTGAATTTTTTACATAGTGACATGACATGCTGACTAGGACCTCAGGATAAGAATAAGAAAACCAAAAATGTCAACAACAAATATCAAAAATGTGAACAAGAACAAAAGAGACAGAAGCGTCCAGGGTGGACAGGAGTGCATGGACGCTAGTGTCCAGAATGGGTATTGGTGTCTTGGGATAGCTGACGACAAATATGAGAAGAATGATAGATAGGGATCCCTGTGACCTGAGCAAAATTGTGTGCAGAAGTGATAGATGTGGGAGAGAGACAATAGAAACAACCAAAATAAAACAAATGGACTAGGGAAGTGTGTCACTAGTGAATACCTCTTCTTAATTAAGAGTCATGTATATAACAACATACTTGGCAGTATAGTAAAATAAACTTATGTGTGTTATTTTTTTTCTACATTACCCTCCCCCCCCCCTTTATGCTATTTGAATGAAATTTAAGTATAGTAAAGGAAGTAAGGAACATACCAGTGAGAATTCTGAAGAAGCCCTATTGTAGAAGTACGTGTTAAAATATAAGAAAATATAGCATGGCACACCATGTATCAACATGTTGATCCATGTGGTGTAAATAGAGACAATAATCCATTTGTGATGAGAAATTGAATAAATTGATGATTTAATTTCGATAATTTGGATATTTTTGAATTGGTTGTCAATAGAGATTTGAAGGGATAGGGAGTGATCAATTCCCAACCTGATTTTAGTAAATTTTTTATCCAGGGAGTATTTGGGTGTCTTTCCACAAGAGGAAGAGTGTTAGGGAGATAGGTCTAGTTTTACTATCCAACTATGAATACATCCCCAAAAGGTCCAAGTACGACAGATGGATGAAGACCAAATTTAGCTCCATTTCGATCAATTTTGAATAACCCAAATAAGAGTAGTATATTAAAGGAAATGATGTCTCATTTCCCCCACTCCTATGGGTTCCCTGATTTGTAAAATGTTATATCGCTTCCATGTTAGGTCATCTGGAAGTGATATAAAGTGGATATCAATTCTCACGTTAGGTTCATCTAGGAATGATATAAAGCAATGTAGATCCCAAGATAGGTCATCTCAGAGAGACAGTAGAGTATGTTCTGTCATATCGATCGATTGAGTTGATTCGAATAGTAAAATATTATTTTCAAGACTAGAGGTATTTCATATGTTACTCATGGAGATACTTTTGCACTTTCCCCTAGATTGGGTCATTAATGGGAAATAATAAAAAGTATTTGAATTGACCAATTTTTTCTTTGTTGGGATAGTGTACAAGAAAAATTGTTGGAATATGATGTATTATGAGTATCTAATGATCATATAATAGCATGAGAGTGATTATAGAGTGATCCTAATTATATGCCTCCCTTTCCAGCTAAAGAGTGTGGGGTGGATATAACGAGTACTAAGCCAAAAGTAGACGTGAAAATATGTAATGATGACTAGGAGGACATAAGAAGATGTTTAAAGATGGAGTATATGTTTGATATCATATATGTGACATTAGAATATAGAATTTGAAATATGTAGAGTACGATGGTAAAATAATTTTGAGCCGATTCGTGTAAGGTGAGAAAAATGGAATAACACAAGCTCAAGATATGAGCGAAATTGTTTCACTGTGTATTAATTGGAAGACTGGGCGCTAATAGTAAACTATAGTAATACAAATTGAAAATTTCTATATATAAAAATAATAAAAATAATATAGTAACTTCATTGCACTATGACGGAGTTATAATTTTCGCTTTGAGCTTGGTGATCATGAGCCACAAATTAGGGCATCAAGGTTGACTATGTTCGAGATAGTAGAAGTAGTCATGGGTAGGAACCAAGAGTAGGATGCTAAATACCACAACTTATAGACTCATGCTTGATAATATGGGAACATGGGACATCATATGGAGGCCATATAAAGACTCTGGAGTTTAGTTGGAGGATGGTGTAGAGTTACAGTGCATTCGATGCACCATGTGGTTAGAGAACCGATTTCCAACAGTTATACAGTTATTCCAAGAGGAGCATATATCAAGTCAGTTTTGTATGGCTCAGGATGTGCACCTAAAGCCACATATATGGGTGATATCCTCTAGAGAACTTCGGAGGCCAAGAGAAAGGTCGATTCCTATAGGAGCATAGCTAGTGCCCATAGCTCAGCTGAGACAGATGTGGCCTTAAAGCCAATATAAGTGGATGATGCAAGGTGCACCCAAGACTATAGTGAGTGGTGGGAATCACACCGATGGGTGTTATTATTTCCAATTGTCATAGATGCAATAGGTGGACCACCAGTAAGAGGAGTAGAGGTACATGCACCTACTCCCGATGAAGATGACATAACATCAACGCTAGTGGAGCATGAGTATTGTTTGTTGTTATGTGTTGATTGTAAATTGATTGGCGTATATTGTGAACGTGTAGTAACTAATATGATGTTGTATGGTTATAGGTGATTCACATTGGTCATTAATTTTGGATTCATTAATATGCATCTTCATGTGTAATGTTCCTTCATATGCGCTTGTGGGATGTGACATACTAGAGCGAGTGGATGAAATCGCGATCAAGAATGCCCATTTGTTCAAATTGGTTGCTATGGTGGCAACCACATGCACTGTACTATTAAGCAAGAAAAATGAAGCTTACATGAATATAGAGTGAGTGATACAGAATTTGGGAGCTGGATCCTTGGCTTAGGACGTGTTTGTAATATATGTGGAGCTACATGGCTGATTCGTGGAGTAATAGGTTGAGGTGGCTATATTATGTAGACAACTACAGAGATATAGATTCCTCGACCAACGTTGTAGATTTAATGGTGAAGCATCTAGTTTTAGAGCTCCCATGATTGTAGCTAGTGATAACGATGATGATGTATGATGTATGTGTTTGCAGTGATACATGGGAGCTTTCCCACCTGCGATTGTATTTTAAGAATATGATTTTTGAGGATATATATATATATCTATAAACCTAGGTTGGATATCATGTGTGTTGTGCATTGATGTGATGGTTTCCATATATACTTTTATTTAATGTTTGAATATATATTTAGTAATGTTATAATATGTAAATATGGCCTATTAGGGGAATGGTTTTACAATCAATTCCATAAAAAGCTGGTGATGTTTTTGTATTATGAAGATTTTGATCTTATTAAATTATTTTCTCGTAAATGCTCGAGATAGTTTGATGTACTTGTCTGGCCATGGTAGAGGATCCGAAATAAAGGAAAACGATTGTAGATGAACTAATAGTGGGATATCATGCCCTTGTTACTATCCTTGAGTAGCCACATGCTACAAGGGCCACTTTTAAGGAACGACATACAAATTTTCAACATAACATTAGGGAGGAAGATATTAAATTAAGATATGAGGGTGGAGATGGAGAGATGGGGAGGGAGAAATGGGGAGATATATAAATGAAGAATAGTTATTTGAGAGGAAAAAATCAGATGTTGGTTTTTGATAGAATTTCATTATGCCAAGGGGGGCTACTAATATAAAACATGAGATATGAACTACCTCTAGGTTCATTTAGAACGACCAGGAAATGTCATGAGGAAGTTAATTCTCTAGATTTAAATCCAAAACCCTTTGTAGAAAGGGAATAACTTGTCAAAATACCAAAGATGTCGGATTGGGCAGAGCCTGCATTCATGGGAATGAAGCAACTAAGTAGAGTGCATAGCAAAGTGTGTGAAACGACACTATTTATTGATGAGAATTTTCTTTTGTGCACAACCATAGGTGTTGGTAAGAACAAATTTTCCATGTTAACAAAAATTTTCATGTGTGTACTTGGTTATCTCTTTATCCTCACACTCGCACTGTATGTTTTCCTCTCACTTACACTTATAAAAGTTTCACTCTTCAAATTTTAAAATTATTTGGATAAAAGGTTTTAATTCTTCCTTGTATATGAACGACAAAGAAATCAAACTTCCAAGTGAGAGAATGAAGCATTCAAAACTCAAACTTCCACGTGTGAGATTTTAAGTGCGAGTAGAAAAAATTCAATCCTTGTGGCTCGCACTTCATAAGAAATGGTCTCGCACCTCCAAAAGTGAGAAAATGAAAAATAAAGTATATTACAAAAATTTTGATTTGATTAAATTTATTTTAAGTAAATGATAATGGGAGAGTCTACCCTTGCTACAATCCTTAAGTAGCTACATGTTACAAGGGCCACTGTTAAGTAATGATAATAATTTTTAGCCTAACATAGGGAATAAGGTAGGGAATTAAGATATGAGGGTGGAGATGGAGAGAGGGGGAGGGAGCAACGGGGAGATAGAGAAATGGATAATAATTGGTTAAAAGGAGAGTGTCAGATGTTGGATTTGGATAACATTTCATTCCCCCAAAGGGGACTACTAATAAAAAATAAGAGATGTGAGATAGCTCCAAGTTCATTTAGAATTATGGGGAAAGGCTATGAAGAAGTTCATGTCCTTTCTTTGAAGTCAAAACCCTTGCAGAAGGGGAGGAACTAGTCAAACTATCAAACATGTTGGATTGGGTTAGAGCATGCATTAAGGGGAATAAAACAACTAAATATAATGTAGAGTAGAGTGTTTATTACTACACTATTTACCACTAAAAATTTAATTTTGTGTGGATCCACAACTCTTGGTAAGACCTATGTTGCCATGTTAACCATACATCAATAGATTACTCTCAATAGAAGTCTAGATGGTTCCATTTATTTGATTAAGTTTAAGATTATTTATGTGGAACCTATACAACCATTGGTTGCAGAGGTGGTCAATAATTTAAGTTTAAGTTTGAAAAATTCCTTACTACCTCTTGCACTAGTGATTTCATAGGTTCCATGTAAATAATCCTACACTTAATTGAATCAATGTAACCATCTAGACTCATATTGAGAGAAATATGTTGAAGTATTGTTAACATGGAAACATTGGTCTTACCAACACATGTGGTTGAAGACAAAAAAAATTTATCATCAGTAAATAGTATAGTTTTACACAGTCTTGTATGCACTCTATATAGTTTCTTCATTCCTCTGAATGTAGGCTCTTCCCAATCCCACATTTCTAATGTTTTACTATTTATTCCTCTTTTGCAAAGGGTTTTGGATTAAAATAAAGGACACGAACCTACTCATAACCTTTCCTCATAGTTCTAAATGAACTTGGAGGTATCTCACATCTCTTGTTTTTAATTAGTAGTCTCCCTTGTGGAATGAAATATTATCCAAATTCAACATTTAACATTATCCTATTAGCCATCTACTCTCCATTTCTCTATCTCCAAGACATTCTTTCCCCTTCTCTCCATCTCCACCCCCATCTCTTAAATTTTTATCTTCCTCCTTAATGCTACATTGAAGATTATTCTTTCATTCCTTGGTAGTGGCCTTTGTAGCTGCATATAATAAATAATCATAGCAAGGATAGGCTCTCCCATTGGAATTTCATATTCAATATTCTTTCCTTCTTTATGATATTCTACCCTGGGAAGATGAGTACACCAAACTTGCCACAATCTAAAAGCATCACTATCTTATTCTCCACATCTCAATCATTGACATCTTCCAGTTTTGAAAACATATTCAACAAATCTCTGGCTATCGTAAGGATTAATCACATCATTTTAGAATAACATGGAAGTGTATCACATCTCTTGTATGTATTTATCATAGTGTTCATTAAGATTCTAGGAATTTTAGTTATTCAAATCACCATATTCCAATCTTAAAGGCATTTTAAAATGAAAAAGAACCATATTTCGAATAGTAAATAAAGCCTAGTGGCCTCTAGCTAATATAAAACTAAAACATGTTTTATTTATTATTTTGCAGTTGAATATTAGATTCCCTGAAATAATTAAACAATTTCACCCATATTTATTAATGGAATCCGTAATCTAGTGTATTGGACTCCAAAAAGAGGTATAACGGGTTCTAATATTTTAAATTTTGGATTACAATATTTAATTTTCAGATTCCAATATCTATAATTTTTTAGTATATTAAATGCCAATATTTAACGTTTTGTACTCCAAAACTAGTACTATATGATTCCAATGAGAGCTATATTTTGTAGGTGCTTGGAGTGGAATATTTCCAATGTTACTGAAATAATAATTTTACTCACTATTAGGGCATGCAACTTAAATTTTATTAATCCCATTTGAATCAACTTGCCATGTTCTCAAATGAGTTGGGATGAAAAGTTGTCAAATGAGGGCATCTTCCAAAAAGTCCCTAAAGCTTATTTCTATGCGTGAAAGGTAGGAGATAAGACAAATTATTTGGGGCCAAGCTTAGAAATAATGGATAATACCATCCAAGCATCCTTATTATTAACTCCATATTCTTTTAACAATAGTCTCGTGTGGAAAACTTTGGAGAAGAAGACTTGTCGGCTATCAAAGTTACTAGGAGTCAAACCTAGGATTTTGTTTTATAACAAGCATGAGCTCTCGTGTCATCTTATTTTCTAAACATTCCATCTAGATTTTTCTAGGCTCTGTTAGGTGTTTTGGAAGACTCAATGTGCAAGAGAATTTCAGGAGAAACAAACATATAAAGGAGACCTAAGGCTTTGTCACATTAGTTGAACCACTTAGATTTCTTTGGTTCATCTATTGGTTCTTTCTCCACTCCCATAGTGATGCAGTATTATCTTTACCCCATATTGTGATTATCATTTTGTATTTCCATTCATGAAAATTAAATAGCGTGAGAAAAGGAACCTCTACATTCATTTTGAGGAGAGAGAAAATATAAATGTAAACAAGAAAGGAAACACACACACCTAAAAATAATATTTTTATACCCCCTATTTATGACAATTTATAATTAGTGTGTTTATTACAATATGATGAATTCATGTGATGTGAAATAGTTTTCCACTCACCTTACAATTAGTGAAGTCCGTGTAATTGTGGAGACCACAATAAGTTTCAAGCGTACATAAATGAGACAACATTGTAACAAGCACAAAAACAAGATGTACACAAGTGAGAGGGGGAAAAAATAGTTCCATGTGAGAAAAATCATCTCACATCATGATTTGGTTCCCTTGCTATAATTTTATGGCAAGGATAATTTTAGTGGCAAATATTCATAATATGGCAAAAATGTCATTTTAGGAAAATTTGAAAAGGTGATTTTTTCGGAGTGGGTCGGTGTCCAGTTCGCCTAAAATTCACAGTATATATTTTTTTGGGATTGGCTTCGCCTTCATTTGAAAACATCTCCTATAAAAACCTAGGTGATTTGCTAAGTAGTATACTATGGTAATACCACAACTAGCTTACCAAATTACCAATACCGTGAAGTTTGAACTCACATACTCTTAAGCACCAGAGATTGATGTTAGCCTGTTAGAGTTAGTTGTTGATGCACGACAGGGATATAGTTGACACGTGACAAAGAGGTATTACAAATGCGTGACAAGGAGATATTGCAGATGTGCGACAAGGGGGTAATAAGTTGACATGCGACAAAGACAGTGACACCTTGTTGATGCGTGACAGAGAGAGTTGACACTTGAGAAGGGCGTAAGCAGTTAATGCACGATAGGGACAGAGTTGACGTGTGACAGAGCCAGTTGACGCTTTTGTGACGCACGACAGAGATAGTTGATGTGTTGTTGATGCATGACAGGGAAATTTGATGCGTGACAGTAATTTTGAATCTGACTCATTGAGTCGCTACTTGGATCTTTTGATGACGCAGGAATCTATTCAGAATAATGGAAGGTGTTAGTCCTAAGAATGCGAAGACCCTAAAAGTAACTAAGAAATATCAAATATCGTTGTTCAAGTATTTTGGAAACTCTGCTGATATAGATATTGAAAATATCAACAACCATATAGATGCCACCAGAAAGAATCAAAATACTGACTGTGTGAAAGGTATTATTGAGGTGGACATGCAATCTGCACAGTATCAAACAAATGACACCTACGATAATATGCCAGATCTTGAAGATATTCTTCCTGTTGGGGTGTAACCAGAAGTGCATCAAGATATCACACATACAAATACTCAACAAAATGGAACACAGAAATCAAATTCAAATTCCGGTTCACGAAAGAGGAAACCAGGTGATTGTGATATTGCTCAAAATTCTACTAAAAAATGTAAAACATTGAAAATGAACAAGAATATGTGGACCATTGGCAGGTTATACAAGTTTGATTGGGTGGCTAAATTTTTGTTCATCGAACCTGTACAATCATCTAATTCTGAAGATATCCCATCTGAATGTACATGTACAATATGTAGATGGAAATTGGGAAAGCAACAAAAAATGCAAATGAAGCTGGACACTATAGAAAAACATTGTGAAAAACAATATTTGACTGTAATGGGGGCGGATGGCTAGAAAATCAAAACACACAGGTGGAAAACTGAAAAATAATGCATGCATGTTAGATACACAGCGGATTATGAGGTAGAGTAGAAAAAATGCAGACATCTCGTGGAAAAGGAAGGAATGATCACATCACAAATTGGTAAGATGAATCAAACAAATCTACATGCAAAACTCATACAATTCTCTACTTTATTTCACATACTAAAGAAAGGAAGACCGATTTTGGATTTACTCGATTTCAAAGTTTTGTATCAATATAATGGAATGTTGAATATACCTCAGTCTCATTGGTCTGAAAGTAGTGGATGGGAAATGCCAAAATGCCTTTCGATGATAGAGAAGGAAGATTTGAAAGAAAATGTAAAAAAACCAAAGTTTATATGTCTTTACATTGATGAAATGATAGCAGTCGACAACACTGCATGGGTATGTATCCATGTCTATACTTTAGAAAATCATATGAGGACACCTCATCTGTTGGGTGTTATAAAAATGGTTAAAAACTGTAATTTCGAAAACCTACATAAAATAGTTGTTTCTCATTTGAAAGATATTGCTGGAATGACTGATTATGAAATTGCTACAAAGTTGGTATGTGTCAGAGAAGATGGTGCATCTATCATGCAGGGTCACCGAACAAGGATTTGTGTTAGATTACAAACAACAGTAGCCCCATATATGCTACCAATTCACTATATGGCTCACATAATGAATTTAGCGTATAAAATGGTAAGCAACCACAAAAATGTTGCTAAATTAGAAGACCTTATAAGATAACTTCATGCCTATATGGAAAGCAGCACAAAGTGATTTCTTGAGTTCAAAATATTTGCAATTAGAATTACAGATGGCAAAAAAGTTCTGAAAGATGTTGAGACTAGACAGATATATTTGTATGAACCTGCTTGTAGAGTTTGTGAGGAGTATCCTTCATTGGTTGGTTTCATGCACAAATATCATCATGAAGTTGATAGGCCGAGGGACTTGTTGTTCCGTTTAACTGATTTGGATACATTGCTTACATTGGTTAGTATTCTTCCAATGTTGAAGGAGATCAATACATTGATGAAGCATGCACAGGGGAGATTAATCTATATTGTGGATTTTATACGGATGAGAAAAATGGTATGTCAAATTCTTGATATCTTGTATTATTCCCAAGATAGTTTTAATACACCTGTTTTTGAGAATTGGAAAGATTTATTAGATCTTAAAAATCTCAGTAACTATTTAAGATTTAATATCCACAATCACCTCTACATCACTATTAATGGGAGGGACATACCACTACACATTTTGCAAAAACGTCAAGATATTACAAGATCGGAACGAGATGATGTTCTTGTGACACGTAATCTCTTTGAGTCTGTTATAGTTGAAACAAGAATAAACCTTTAAAAAAATTCAGAATCCTTATCATCAGAATTTAGAGAATGTTTATCCAAAGATAAAATTCTTGAAGCCATGGGTGTGATGAATCCTAATTTTTGGAATACTGAAGGTGACTGTGCAGAATTTGTCAGAAAGTATTTCCATAAATCCATGGGTACAATAATGGAACAATTCACAAAGACTTCAGAGCTCAAGGGTATGGAAATCAAAGGTATAATGAATGTTGATTTATTAAAGTTTCAATCAACAAATTTTGCAACAACAATGAGGAACCAATATAAAAACTTAGAAGAACCTTCTGAAAGTGGTGCTATTACAAGGCTGTGGCGAGGAATCTATCAAAGTTCTATCTTACAAGAAGATATCAGTGAATATTTCAGATTATATGAGTTATGCCAAACAATGATTTTGGGGTCTGTGGAGGACAAAAGGGTTTTCAGTGCATTATCATTTATAAAATCAAAACTAAGAAACAAGTTGGATAAAAATCTGGAAAGTTGCATGAGGTGTTATGTTTCTCGATACTCCATCGAAACCTTTCCGTTCGATAAAGCAATTGTGCATTGGAATTCCCTTTGCGAAAGAAGAGGTGTGAATAATACAGCTACAAGTACAACTGTTCCCAACGTTGAGAGTGGAATTGGTGCATCGTCACACTCTACAGAAGATAACATCGAGTTTGAAGAAGCTATTGATAATGGATTGTTTACACTTTAAATTGGTATATTCTTCACCTTAATCTTATTGTTTGTCACTTTACATTTTTTTCAGCGCTTGTTTTCATTAAAGATGTTACAGGTCTATATATTTAAATTTATTTAACTACAATATTTTTATTTTTTTTGAAAACGTGGGTTGACAACCATCCGAGGAAGCTGGTACTTCTCAGGACTGACAATGTCAGGAAACTCACCCATCTATCTACTAATCCATTTCTCATGTTGAGTTTTCTTAAAACAAAGATCTAGCACATTACCAGTGGCAGTGATGATTTCAACTTTAAATAGGTATCTTCTTCACCTTAATATTCAAATTAACAAGAATGATTGTTTGAAAGTTATAGTACTTACAACCGCTCTACCTCTCTCGGCATTTGCAATTGCTACCAGATCCTTGTCCTTAGACCATTTGTTAAAATATGCCTGGGACTCAGCACTAATATTTTCCAATTTGTTTAATGTCTTATCCAAAATATCATCTTTATAGTTTTTGTTATACGTGACAGTCCCACTTCTTACTTGGGTAAGTAAGGAATCCATCTTCGCAAGTTGATTCTGGACTGCAGCGTATAAACTATCTCTTTGCCAATAATTTTCAAAATGACTAATAATCTCATTGATAAGAACTTTAGCCCTTCTCTCCCATTCTATGAGCTGATTGATATGAGGTAGAATAAACTCACTGACATGGGATTGACAATCATAACCAATTAAGTTCTCCAAAGGAAAAGGTAACAACTGTTCACTATCTGTATCTGATGAAGATGATCTTGCTGGAGAAGTATGGGGGCTTTCGGCTAGATCAACTGCTACTTGTTTTTGCCTTTGGGTGGCCTGATCCTGTTTTTGATAAAATTAATCAAGATTTAGATAAATAAATTTAAATTGAAATGTAATTCAATATTGTAAAGCATGTTTAAATTAAAGTATACCTGCTGGCCTTGAATCATCTCACGGGTATTGAAAAAACCAGTTGGGTCATTGCTATCAATGCCCAAATAATCTTCATCTAAATTTATATTGTTCAAAACTGATATGCCCGTTGCACTGGGCAAGCCACCAAGTGAGAGCGTTGGAATTTGAAAGGAGGAGGCAATGTTTAGTGTCCCGCTAGGGGCCGGAGCAATTGGCATGCGTTTACCAATGTTCTTTTTCACTGTTCCTCTGGTTGGCATTTTAAAAATTATTGGTTGAGGGGGGGTCGGTGCCACTGTTTCAACAGAAGGACTCCAATGTGCTAAAAAGTTCAAGAAAAAACATGAAAAGCTAGAAAACAATCCAAAAAGGAAAAAACTACGAAATTAAACGTAATATTGAAAAGTTGTACCTTGTTGTCGAGGGGTAGTTTTTCATGGTGCTAAGGGTGGTCCATGTAGGAGTAGTATTTGGTGGTTGTTCAGAAGATATGAATGCATGCGACTGTATGGAGTGAGTTGGGGAAGAAGGTTGAGTTTTTAAAACACGAGTATGGTCCAAAGTCCCTGCAATGTCATCAACATTAAATGTTATGTCAATTCAATTGGTTAAAATTTAAATTGGAAAATAAAAATACAAATTTGGAATTTGTAAATAATATATGAGAAGGTATTACTTCTCTGGCGTTTAACGAGTTCAAACTGTTGAGGGTTCGGAGAGGAGTGAGCTTCCATTTCAGATTGGGAGTCTCCCCGAAGCCTCAGCGTGTTGTTGGCCTCTTCCTCTTGATAATGCCTTTTTTCAAGGAAGGGCTTCAATAAATCTTCTCTGAAAACCGTAAATTGTTATTAACTGTGCAGTGTAATGTCGAAAATTGAAATACAAACTAAATAGTTTATACCTGTTGTTCTTCAAATGGAATTGAAAACTTCAACAACTCCTCGTCAGTGCAAGTAGGAATTGGTTTGTCCTTTAAATTTAAAAGTGCCTCATAATAAAGGCCAAGGAGATAGTTTGTGGAATAAACGACGTATTTTTCTGAAAGCTTTGAATTTGATATGTCAGTTCTTTTTTTTTTATAGATAGCTGCACCAATCGAATTTTTGTTTTGAGATAGTGGCAACTATGTATGCAATGGCCCAGTTTGGTAAATTTGTTTGCCGACCCTGCAAAACTATTCTGGATTGAAAAAATGAAATCATTGCAGCAAGAAAGTGGTGTGCAATTGCTTGCGTATCCACACCACGCCTAGATTTATTGACATGAGCTGCAAATTCCAAACAGTGGGAATTAATATAAATTTATAACACTAAATTGTACTGACATAACAGAATAAAAATGATGAATGAAAATGAAATATACTTATAATCAACATGGAAACGAAACATTGATTCGAGATATTTCTTGTCATCTTCTAGGAGTGTTGCCTTCATTGTAACAATTGGTAAATTTCTGAAGGGAAGGCCTGTAAACCGATGGATGTCATTTGCTTCGATACTGAATTGAAACATTCATCCATCGTTCAGAGTAACATAAAAAAGGCCATCCTCTATATTGTAGGACGAGAGAAGGTAATTCAAAATATCTGGATCTGTTTCGAAATGGGGCATGTCAACGAGCCCAGTAAACTCACATGCATCAATCAAATCTTTATATTCGGAAGACATTTTTAAAACAGTATGGATGTGGGGGCACAAAGGATTCTTGTAGATGATCTTGCCCATGGATTGGACTATATTCTCTTCTTGATTTTTGTTTTGAGCTTGCAGTTGGGAAGCACTTGAAGTCACCATTGTAGTTATTGCGTCTACAAAGATTTAGACCTAAAAAAAATTGAGAGCCGGAAAGTGTAAACGAGAAAATGACCGGTGGGAGGGTATTTATAGGCCAATAAAGCGTCAATGGGCTCTATTGACCCATTTGCGTCAATGGGCTCTGTTGATGCGCGTCAATGGGCTCTGTTGACGCACGTCAACAAAGGCCATTGACACACGTCAACAGAGTCCATTGACGTGCGTCAATTTGATCCATTGACGTTGCGTCAATAGAAGTCCAAGGATGTCAACAAAGTCCATTGTCTACAGTGCGTCAATAGAGTCCACTGACGCACATCAATTGATGCCATTGACGCACATTAATAGAGGCCATTGGCATGTGTCAATAGAGTTCATTGACGTGCGTCAGAAAATTCCATTGATGCACGTCAACAGAGGACAATGTTCTGATGTCCTTGTTGATGCGTGTCAATTGTCTCTATTGATGTTGTGTTAATGTGCATCAATGAGGGTTTTTGACGTCCTATTGTCGCATTTCAAAAGGTGCATCGGTGTTCTGGAACTTCTGGTTTCTCCAACTTGAAAAACTTGGCGAAAATTTTGGTTTTGGAATACTGTCAAATTCACCTTTCGCTGAAACTAGTGCCGTGGGATATTCGCCAGGTATTTTCCACCTACAATTTTCTAGAGGTGTCTTTAAATGAACCCTTCCTGTATAACGAAACTTTTTATCCTTGTGGAATTTTGGATTAGACATTAGAGTCAACTCCATAGAGATGTAGTCTTTTAAGGAGATTTTGATCTAGTGTAGCCATTAGTTTCACACACATGCATTGTATATTCTAGTTTTAGTATAATGCAATGTGTTTTTGCTAGGGAATATCTTCCTCTCATCTGATTACTTTATGTTGATTCTTGCATTGCAAGTTTTCATTAGGACCTTTTCAATTTCTATATGATATCAAAGCCAAAGTTACAATCTCCAACTTGTAATTTTCTCAAAGTTAGATTTTTTATTTAGAGTTATTTACATTATTGGTTGCATATCTAAATGAAGAAGAGTTTTTTGAAGAGATTTCTCCATTTTTTTCCAATTTTAAGTGTTTTTGGTTGATCTCAAAATTCCCTTTTGGAGACTTTTTTAGATGTTGATTTTCAAACTTTTATCAATTCTAAAATTACATTGCTTCTTTCCAAACCCATAAGAATTTTTTGAGCCAATCCATGTTGTGGATTTCAAAATTACCCAATGGGTATTTATTGTTTGTACCGAAATTGCTATTATAGGGTCATGTTTTTGGATTTTTTCAATTTTGGAAAAATCTAAATGTTCTAGATATGATCTAGTATTATTTCTGCATTATACACAAAAAATAGAAATTTATAAAAATCATATTTTTGAAAGTTCAAATCCACTAGAAAATCAAAGGTCAACTAAGAAGATAGTGTATTTTTTTTATTTTCTACAAAAAATGACTTAAAAGTAAATTTATTAGATTCTTCTCCTTTGGAGCTTTCCAAAAAATATCGATTCATAAAAATAGAGCATTAAGGAACCCGTGGGGTGATTTTGATGTTCCCAACACAATTCTGGTGCATTTTGCGTGCTCAACATTGTTGGTGCATTTTTCATACTATGCATAATCAACCAATGGTCACTCATACAACCATCATCTAACCCCTACTACCTACAATCAACCCCTAACCTACCATATGACTACCCAATGTGCATTTTTAGCTCCTGAAGGATAGAATTTCACCATTGAGCCCTTTTTTGAAGTACATTTCTTTCAAGGTTCACAAATTTTGATCAGTGAAGTTTGGGAAGATGATTATTGTTCACCTTGCCTATTTTTTTGTGATTTACACAATAGTGTTATTGATTTTTTATATTTTGATAAGTCTTATTTTTTAGAATAAATAGTTTTTGTTTATTTAACTAACCATATCATGCATTTTGGACCTCTATGAAGCCATATCCTTTGACTGCTAACTCGGATTTGTATATTGTTTTTTTGAAAGTGTGTATTTTTAACACTCTTCATAGTTTGAAATGTATACTTATTTTGATTTTAACTTAAATTTGAAGTTTTTTCAACTTAATTGAATGTTTGATAAATTTTAAATCATATATGTGTGGATTTTCCAAATGTATTTGTACTCACGCTAATTTATAAAATTCCATGGGGATTTCTAGGTTTTCCTATCTTCATGTGTGTGATTATACTTGTTCATAGTTGATTTTCCTAGTTCATCACATGGAATTTTATGCACTCTCCCTAGAGGATTTTCTTTTTCTTTTTTATATACCTACCATACTAACATCATTTGAAGATATTGAGTTGTAATGTCTTCAGTCCCTGGGGAGTGTTTTGTATTGCTAATGTTTCCTCAGTCATTTAAGTATGTTATGTACCTTTTGTTTGTCCCTAGAACATTAACAAACTAGTTAAATATTAGGCATTCCAGAGAATTTTTGTGCCAACCCTTAGCCATGTTTTTTAAAATCACCTTTTGTTGTCAAACAAGAATCAATTCAACCCTTATGTGTTTTTCAAAAATTATAATAGTTTCTTAGTCAACATTATTTGATAGCTTCAAAATTTAGAATATGAAAATGTAGGGAAGCTTCTTTAATTTTGTCCATGCATTTTGTTTTGATGCTAACATCCATCTATAGTCACTCCTTATTCACACAATCAATTTTTTTGACCAAGCTACTTTTCATTCATTCCTCCAAGAAATGAGGCTTCAAAAAATTCAAAAAACATTTACTTCAATAGCTTCATTGAATATTTTTCTCTATCATTGTACATGGGTGGCATCATTTGATCAAGTTATTATCACTCATATTTACATTGATATGAGTTTCCTTCTATGGGATGAAGTCTCATCGGCTCTGATACGTGATAGTTGGAAAGAAGGGTGCAGATTATTTAGGTTGTGCATGTGTTTAATACTTCATCAGCTCTGACACAGCCCTGACAAAGAAAGAAGGGTAAATAAATATTTAGTTTGTAAGCATGTGATTTAACACAAAGTTTTTTTTTACACCGTCCAACTAAGCGTAGAGCTTACAACTAGATCGATGGTAGAGGAAAAGTTTTGCCTTTGATCCCAGCTAGTATACAATTGGAGTTAATCCATGCGATATTCCATGGTAGACTTTAACACAGTTTCAATGCCAAAAAAATTGTATTTATTATACATATACATTTTTTTTGGAAGAGTCACATAATCAAAGTGATGAATGACAGTAAAAGCTGGTTCCCTAGCAGCAACAAGGTTATTTGTAGCATAACGCTGCTCATTAACTTGCATAATAAACCTATGATACCCTTGAGGGTTTGGACGATGGGGATATGGCTCTTGACACAACATTTCCCATGAATTGTTACAAATCCTGGAATTGTTAGCGGTCTCACAGACTCCTGTCGATATAAGTATGTAGTGCATGAAACTCGGCAATGATGTGCAAATCTAGATTTTTTGTTTTTGTAAGAAGTTAAAATTATAGGTTTTCAGTTGTAGATGGTATGCAAATCCATCTGTCCTAACAACTTGGATTTCTGTAGCAATCATGAAGCAGGGTGTGGGGGATTAATCTCACTTTTTTCCCCTAAATTATGGACCTTATTAATTAACAATGGAATTGACCCCACAAATGTTATATGGGTCCTCTTTAATATTGAGGGCCACCCTTTTGGGCTCATTAATATTTACGCCTCTAATGATGTGGCCGGAAGGGTCGATCTGTGGCGGTGGATAGCCAACTCCATTCCCAATGCATAGTGGGCAAAAAGTGGAGATTTTAATATGGTTGAAGCCCCAAATGATAAATGTTAGTGTAGAATCATAGCACCCCTGAATGGCCTAATTGTGAGTGGGGCATTCAGTGTGATTGCACAACATGGGACCATCTCTCAAGTTGTGGGACTTGCAAAACTTGAGATGGACCTCCGGAGAAAGTTGGTTCTTGCTTCCTAATCTACCTACCATAAGTTTCTCCAGTGCATGTAGAATCTAACTATCCTAATCTAACCATTCCAAGGGAGCAGGGAGAAAGAGCCTACACTAAGCGGTGATACACCAGAAAAGGAAGTGGAAAGATATTCTGTTGAGGAAGGATGAAACAGATGGAAAAGGAAGATGGGAAGGTCAGACAGAAGTGACACAAAACTAGATCCAAATCCATGATCAAAACTCCATAAAACACAACAACATGCACCTGAAAATGTGAAATACATGCACACAAAACAAATTTTAAAGGGAGAGGCATGGGGAACAACAAAACCGTGCAAAGGGTTGAAAGAACACCACATAAACACGTTTTATTGCTCTATATGGGTGAACAGGCCATTACATTCTTTTCTCAAAGGCACAAATCTACTTTCCAGGCATAGAAGAAGGTTTACAACTCAAATGGAGTTGGGAAACAAATTTGACAGAGTTTCCCTATGCCGAAAATGTCTCTGTCTTCTCAAATGAGAAGAATTACAATATATAGATGATGAAAATTAGGACGGAAAGAAGAGAAGCTCGATCCCTACTCTTTCAAGTTCAACCACCGACTATTAATGCCCCCTGTGAATCCACCCACAATCTATTAAGTCTTGTTCCCTATGTTTGTATAGCGTGCTGAAGAAGGAAGAACGACGGATCGAATAAAATCAGATCTGGTAGTTGAAGCAATCCGATTCTACATTAATGTCCTAAAATATTTTTTCCCATTTTTCACCCATCTAACCTCGTCAAAATTAAAATTTCAGGCTCCCATGACATAGACAAGGTCGATACCTTTCTAATGGTGCCAAATTTGTTGAATTTAGAGCATTGGATCAAAATATATGTTTATTCAAACATTTGGATCGGGTCCATACAAAAATGGTGAAAACCAGTTAGCAGAATGGATCTGCGGGCCCGAAATTCACTTTGGTGCTTTTGGAAAAAGTTGGCAAATTTTACAAAATGCTCCCACAGCCCCGTAGGCCCGAAATCACTTTAGGCCAGCCCACATTTTCCATTTGGGCAAAAAGTAACTCTAAGGCCCATTGGCTCGTATGCAATTAACGCTTGACAAGTGGCTCCTTGGGCATCAGTATAGGTGCGACTCATTTTTTCACTTTACGCCTTCTCGGGGCAAAAATTTTAATTTTCCTCTGAAGACCCGCCTTTCCGCTTTGAATTTTCAATGTGGAAACGTGTCTCTTTATAGGCCTTAGGCATGTTTATTTGTTTAGATTTAAGATCCCCCGCAGGCTTGTGGGCCCGAAATTCACTTTGTGCCCTATTTGTAAAAAACACAAAAGTTCGAAAACTCCCCGCAGACCCGTCGACCCGAAATTTACTTGGGAAAATTTCCCTCTTCGAGCCCACTAGTCTACATTTTCCATTTGGCAAAAATTCTAAAAATATCCCACCTCTCCGCATTGGCAAAAATCCTTAAAAACTCTCATCGGTCCACTTTTAGGCAAAAATACCTTCCAAGGCCCATTGGCCCGTAACTTGCAAAATATGAGGAGTTAGAAGGACTTCTTTATATTTTTGGAAAGGGGAAGAAATTCCCTATCTGATGGAAATGTTTTTAGGAAACCATAGTTTCTTATAATATCTAAAAAATAGATTGAAGCACTAAAGGAGGGAAAATGGGTGCAGTTAACCAAAAATAAGCATAAGCTTATTTTGGATAACAATTTGGCGACTCATAGGGGACATCTGCCTGCTAGATGAAAAGATCAGTGGCCTTGAATCATCCATTAGGCATGGAGTCTCCCTGGTAAACACAAATATTATCTAAATTTTAGAAATCTGATCCCTAAGCCTCTTGGAAAACCAATTAAACTGGGATTGGAGATGATCTCACCAAATGTCATTCTTAATGCACTGTGCAAGACCAAAAAACACCACAACACACTATGTGTAAAATTGGAAATCATACACATCCCAAGTGGGATATGTAGAGTGTGCAAAATCACTTCTTCTGCTGAAAGCAAACCTACCTAGTCTATTTTCACCAGAGAGAAAGAGGGCTTAAACAAATCCTGCAACTAGCAAGGAGAAGTAGCTTCCTTTTCTCAAGAAGGGCATCCATGCAAATGATTTGACATTGAATATGGCTACTTGCATGAGTGAAAAACTGGATATAAGTTATTACTCCACTCGAATCATCAAGGTGTCAACTGAAAACAAGACTAAAACCTCTTTTAGTTTCTCTGTATTTGGATTGAAGAGGCATTGTAGTTGATCCTTGGTACTTTGAAACTCATTCCCATGATCAAAAGTAAGCATAATCCTCACCATTAAAAATGTCAATCCGGGTTGGTGTTTGAATGCTGTATGCATTAAGAAAAGAAGATATTAGAAAGTAACTCCTTTAAACACAAACCAAACTTGCATAAAATAAATCACACTTACGGAAATTAAAAGGCACACTTGAAATAAAGTTTGCATGAAAGAAACACTTGCATGAAATGAAAGGCACACTTGCAAAAATAAAGGCAATTGCATAAATTGAAATTGCTAAATTGAAAATAAAGGAAAGAGGAAAGGACACTTACAGGTTCACGAAATAAATTACATAACATAAAAAATAGAAATTTACAACAAAAGGAAAACTGCAGAAATAAAGAAATTACATAACATAAAAAATAGAAATTTAAAACAAAAGGAAAACTGCAGAAATAAAGAAATAAACATTAACACATTGATCCATCTTCCTTGGAATGAGTGGTCAGCTCATTCCTTGGAAGATGATTTAATTCATACTTTTAATTCAGAACTTGCAGAAAAACTTTACTTCCAAATATTGGAAAGAAAGAACAGATCTTGATTACTTGGGGAAAAGAATTACATATCTAAGTGTGGAAGGTTACATTTATAATTTATGCATCCAACCAACTCCTTATTTTAGGAAATACAATATAATCTTATCTTTATTCCAATCCTAACAACTAAGATCTCCATCTCCACAAAATATGGAGAGAGATATATTATTGAAGTCAAATCTTATCTCACTTATTTTAGGAAGATTTGCTCCCAAATCTTCTCCTTGCTTTTCGGTAACAAGAATCATAATGATTTTATTCCTCTACATTATTGGAAGGAGGATTTTCCTCAAAATATTATTTTGACCAAATACCTTTCTCTGATTTTCCATTTGACTTTGTTGTTTTTGATTGTGGAACTTTTGACGCTTGTCAAATACGCTTTTTCCTCAGACTGCAGTTCACTAAAAGTTATATTTATCTTGATTGGTAAAACCTGTAGTAAATCTGAATGAGGTTTTTGTTAAAAATATTTCTATGAACAAAAACCTCTCTCAGATTTTCCATTTGAATTTTTTGTTTCTGTTTATGGAACTTTTAGTGCTCGTCTGATACACGTTTCCTCAAACTGCAGCTCACTAAAAGTTAGATCTCTCTTCATTGGTAAAACCTATAACAAATATGAATGAGGTTTTTGTTAAAAACATTCTATGAACAAAAACCTCTCTCATATTTTCCATTTGAAGTTTTCTATTTCTGTTTATGGAACTTTTAGTGCTCACGTTTCTCGAATACACTAAAAGTTTTCTCTCATTGGTAAAACTAACAAATAGCTCAGGTTTTTGTTAAAAGTCAAAAATCTCTCTTCATTGGTAAAAATTTTAGTGTAGCAAATATGTTTCCTTGAATGAGCTCACTTTTTCTTGATTTAAACCTGTAACAAATGTGAATAAGAACATCTATGAACAAAAACCTCTCTCAGATTTCCCATTGGAATCTCTGAGTTTTCACAATCCCTCAAAAACTATCATTTCGTTGATGCAAGTTCTGGAACTAAAGCTGTCATTCCTTTTATGCAAGTTCCGGAACTAAATCTGCAAGTTCTAGAACTAAATATGTTTTTCCATGAATTGAAAGTTCCAGAACTAACTGAAATTCAATTGATACAAGTTCTGGAATTAAATCTGTGAGTTCTGGAACTAAACCTGCAAGTTTCTGGAACTAACTCTGTGAGTTTCGGAACTAACTCTGTGAGTTCCGGAACTTCTGTGAGTTCGGCTAACTCAAAACAACTATAACTTTTGCATGTGACCTTAGATTGAGATGATTATTTTTTTGAACTTATATAATTTTTTGAGAGGAATCTGAATATGAAATCAGATTTGATTTTAAATGTACTATTCATGATCAATTCCAGTTTTCCCAATACTAGCATTATCTTTCCTTTATGGCCTGCATACACAAGACTTTGCATCTTTTCTCAAATAATCAATAGGATTAGTCAAAAAATAGATAACAAAATATTTATAAAGAATGAACAAGATATATATCCTATATTCTATCTTAAGCAAACTATAAGTTCCTAGATTACATTTAAATCCACTTTCAAAGGTAACTTGGAAGGACAAAATAATGGTAATTTATGGCCAATTTATGGCCTCATCATTGCCCCACACTTAATCTTATGCATGTCCTCATGCATTACATTATTATCTTATCTTCTTAGATTCTTCTCTGTATTGAGGACACGTTCTTATGGATCTCCTTCTACTGCTTTTGATTTCTTTCTTTTAGAACAGGTTCTTGTGTCGATATCCTTCTGTTGCTTTTGATTTTCTTCTTCTATAACAGGTTCTTGTGTGGATCTCCTTCTATTGCTTTTGATATTCTTTCTTTTACAACAGGTTCTTGTGTGGATCTATTTCTATTACTTTTTATATTTTTTCTAGGTTCTTGTGTGGATCTCCTTCTTTTGCTTTTGATATTCTTTCTTTTACAACAGGTTCTTGTGTGGATCTCCTTCTGTTGCTTTTGATATTCTTTATTTTACAACAGGTTCTTGTGTGGATCTCCTTCTGTTACTTTTGATATTCTTTCTTTTACAACAGGTTCTTGTGTGGATCTCCTTCTGTTGCTTTTGATATTCTTTTCTTTTACAACAGGTTCTTGTGTGGATCTCCTTCTATTGCTTTTGATATTCTTTTCTTTTACAACAGGTTCTTGTGTGGATCTCCTTCTGTTGCTTTTCATATTATTTTTTTACAACAGGTTTTTGTGTGGATCTCCTTCTGTTTGTCTCATATCAAAATGCATAGCTCATGCTTCTCCTTCTCTCTCACACCTAAACTCATGCATGTCCTCATGCATGTTGTTTATTTATGGTTGCCCATAAATTAGAATCTAAAAGTTTGATTGCAAAGAGGTGCACATATATTTCATATAAGTAGGGAGATATGAATTTTATCTTGCCTTCCTTGGAAATATTTAAAAGTGGATCTAGCTGTAATAAAAAAACTTACAAGAAAACTTAAAAATAAAATAGTAGAACAAAATAACTTGATCATATCTCTAGTTGTCTTTGTCATCTTATTGTTAACATGGTCAAATAGTGCCAAGAAGAAATCCATCAGGTAACTGTTGATTTCCTTTGAAGAAGATCCACCTCATTTTTCCTTTGATTGTAGCAGCTGGTTTTCCAATCAAATTTTTTTTTCTTTTGCCTTTGATTGGCCAACAAGCTGGTTTTCCAATCAAAGCTTTTTGATTTTTTTTAATATTTTCCTTTGATTTTTATTTTTTTTGCTAAAAATGATAGCATGAGAAAATTAGAGAAAAATTTGATCCATCATCAGACTATATTCATCAAAGTACAACTTGTGTAAAATAGAAGCAATGTCTGAGTTCTCATAAAAACCTTTTTTTTTTGCATACTTGGTAACTCCAAGAAGATTTCTAAAAATTGTGTAGACAATTTCTAGGTCTTCAAAGCCCATCTTGAATTGTGCAATATCAGAATCACCATAGTAATCTTCAAAGCCTAGACTAGTGATCTCAGGAGATGGAGAGTTGTTAAAAGAGAAAGTGAAGGTATCTGTGGGTCCCTCCAAAATCTGCATGCTCCTTGGTTGATACTGTTGGTGCTCCAAAATATGCATGTTGATATCAAGAACAACTCTAGAAATTCCTATAGATCTAGTCCTCAGATGTTAGTACATAAAACTTTCTTGCCTTGATATTCACAATAATTGCTTCTTAATGTTATACAAAGCATATACAAAAATGAAGAAATTGAAAGACATGAAAACAATTTTTTCTAATGGATCTGGTTCAGGGATTGAATTTTATTATGGGATGAAAAACTGATTTGGATGGGTGGATTTATTATGAGTGGGTTTTTATTTTGGCTCTAATGAAATCCCTAAATATGGATGAAGTTAATTAGAAATGCTACCACTTCATTATTACAAACTGGATAAGCCAATTTTTTACTAAGGTTATGTGTAATAAGATCACTGAGCTATTTAGTTGATACAAAGGGAAATGGTTGTGGTTATAAAAAATGGCATATGATATTTCATCAACTGGATCTACTTCCAGATTCAATATCATATTATACCATTTCAAGATCTGAATTATTTGTTCATACCATTATACCTCTTGATCAAACATCACAGTCATTTTTCTTATACATAGAGTTAGTTTGTGGGGAGATATTTACAATCTAATATTCCTAATTGGATAAATGAAATTTTAATCTACTTGTAGGAAATAAAAGTCTAAAGAAACTACTTACCAAATTATTCTTGTCACAAAATTGCTAAAATCTATTCTATTGTCACTAGAATATTCTTTTAGAGAACTCTGAATCTCCCAATAACACCGTGTCCCTAGCAAGGATGCCAAAATGATGAGGGTCGTCAATCCTCACCATTAATAATGTCAATCCGGGTTGGTGTCCGAAGGTTGTATGCATTAAGAGAAGAAGATCTTGGAAAGCAACTCCTTTAAACACAAACCAAACTTGCATAAAATAAATCACACTTGCGGAAATTAAAAGGCACACTTGTAGAAATAAAGTTTGCATGAAAGAAACACACTTGCATGAATTGAAATGCACACTTGCAGAAATAAATGCACACTTGCATAAATTGAAATTGCTAAATTGAAAATAAAGGAAAGAGGAAAGGACACCTGTAGGTTCACAAAAGAAATTACATAACATAAAAAAAAAAAATTACAACAAAAGGAAAATTGCAGAAATAAAGAAATTACATAACATAAAAAAATAGAAATTTAAAACAAAAGGAAAACTACAGAAATAAAGAAATAAACATTAACAAATTGATCCATCTTCCTTGGAATGAGTGGCCAACTCATTCCTTGGAAGAGGATTTAATTCATACTTTTAATTCAGAACTTGCAGAAAAACTTTACTTCCAAAGATTGGAAAGAAAGAACAAATCTTGATTACTTGGGGAAAAGAAATTACATATCTAAGTGTGGAAGGTTGCATTTATAATTTATGCATCCAACCAACTCCTTATTTTAGGAAATACAATATGATCTTATCTTTATTCCAATCCTAACAACTAAGATCTCCATCTCCACAAAATATGGAGAGAGATATATTATTGAAGTCAAATCTTATCTCACTTATTTTAGGAAGATTTGCTCCCAAATCTTCTCCTTGCTTTTCGGTAACAAGAATCATAATGATTTTATTCCTCTACATTATTGGAAGGAGGATTTTCCTCAAAATATTATTTTGACCAAATACCTTTCTCGGATTTTCCATTTGACTTGTTGTTTTTTATTGTGGAACTTTTGATGCTTGTCTGATACGCTTTTTCCTCAGACTACAGTTCACTAAAAGTTAGATTTCTCTTGATTGGTAAAACTTGTAGCAAATCTAAATGATATTTTTGTTAAACACATTGCTATGAACAAAAACCTCTCTCAGATTTTCCATTTGAATTTTTTGTTTCTGTTTATGGAACTTTTAGTGCTCGTCTAATACACATTTCTGCGAACTGCAGCTCACTAAAAGTTAGATCTCTCTTCATTGGTAAAACCTGTAACAAATCTGAATGAATTTTTTGTTAAAAAAAATTCTATGAACAAAAACCTCTCTCAAATTTTCCATTTGACTTTTCTGTTTCTGTTTATGGAACTTTTAGTGCTCGTCTGATACATGTTTCCTCGAACTGCAGCTCACTAAAAGTTAGATCTCTCTTCATTGGTAAAACCTGTAGCAAATATGAATGAGGTTTTTGTTAAACACATTTCTATGAACAAAAACCTCTCTCATATTTCCCATTGGAATCTCTGAGTTTTCACAATCCCTAAAAAACTATCATTCCGTTGATGCAAGTTTTGGAACTAAAGCTGTCATTCCTTTTATGCAAGTTTCAGAACTAAATCTACAAGTTCCAGAACTAAATCTGATTTTTCCATGAATTGAAAGTTCCAAAACTAACTTTCATTCAATTGATACAAGTTCTGGAACTAAATCTGTGAGTTCTGGAACTAAAGTTCTGAAACTAACATGTGAGTTCCGGAACTAACTTTGTGAGTTCCGCAGCTAACTCAAAACAACTATAACTTTTACATGCGACCTCGGATTGAGATGATTCTTTTTTTTGAGCTTGCATAATTTTTTGAGAGAAATCTGAATATGAAATCATATTTGATTTTAAATGTACTGTTCATGATCAATTCCAGTTTTCCCAATACTAGCATTATCTTTCCTTTATGGCCTGCATACACAAGACTTTGCATCTTTTCCCAAATAATCAATAGGATTAGTCAAAAAAATAGATAACAAAAGATTTATAAAGAATGAATAAGATATATATCCTATATTCTATCTTAAGCAAACTATAAGTTCCTAGATTACATTTAAATCCACTTTCAAAGGTAACTTGGAAGGACAAAATAATAGTAATTTATGGCCAATTTATGGCCTCATCAATCTCCATGGGCTCTTCTCCATCAAAAAAATCCTCCAAGTATGACAGATAATTTGCCTCCTTGTTGTCCATCTGCATGTGCTCTACCTCCTCCATGGTGTCCTCTTTATGTGTAACTTTCTCACCATGGTTCCCCTCTTCTTCAAACATGAAGTTTGAAAGCTCAAACTCTTCTTCAACATTACGATTTGAAGGGGATGAAGTGGGAGGGAAAACTGGAGGTTCTTCTATGGCCTGCTCTGTACTTGAAGCTTCTTGAACTGTATGGTTATCCTCCATTATGGATACATAAATCAAATCAGGCCCTTCGAATGAGAGTAAAAAGTCTTCAACAATGTTTTCTTCATCAAGTGGCTTTAACTCTGATTTGATCTCTTCCAGTTGCTTCTTTTCAATAGGACTTGGAGCTGATTATTCCTCTTCCTTGAGGGATGGTTGTGCAGCTTGGGTTGGATCAACATTCTCTTCAAATAAAGTACCATCATGGGCACTGTATTTAGGGAAAAATGATTGTTGATCATCTCCTTCTTGTTCTTGTTCTTCTTCTGTTGTAAACTCAACCTTAGCCACCACGGGCTCTTCAACCTTGACCTCCTCTGTTAGCTTAACCATCAAGGGGATCTTTGTAATCCCAAATTTGAGAGCCCAAATCTTAAAATTTTCTATCATTTCTTATTTTTTGGGTTTCTCTTCTTGCTGCCCTTGGCTGGTTGGTTGATTTCCATCTCTCCAACATGGATTTGGGGATGCAAGAGGAGTGGTAGATTGGGATTCAACCAATTTTACTGTTGTTTTTGGTGAAGAGGAAAGTGGAACTTCTTGTTTCTTTGGAAGGAATGACTACTTGGAATGGAAAATGGTAGAAGCATTAAGATGAGATGGAAGACTAGGAGATGGAGAAGGGAAATCAACACTTGGGGCAGTAGATGAGAAGCTTGGAAGTTGTAGCTTGGGTTGAGATGGTGTTGCTTGAAAAAGAGAAAAAGAAAATCTATCAGATGGTGGACTTATCCATTGACAAGGGTGTCTTGTATTCAACTCATAAGCCTCAATCTCCTCAGTCCATTGTGCAAGTTGAGGCAGTATTTCAACCATGAAGTCAAGCTTCTCCTGAGTGATGTAATGTCTTGGAAAAAGGACCTTCCCATGGACAAGGTTCTCTATAACCAAATCTGAAAGATTTCATCTATGTTGTAGCCCTTGACTAAGCCATGCCATCATCCATTTTTTGAATCTTCTCCAACAGATTAAATTCTTCAGGTGTGGAACTACCTCCAAAATATGTATATCCATACTCTGTAACAAAAATACAGTTTGGCACATGACCAAACTGATTTGAATCTGGATCACTTGGATATGCATAGTGCTGATTTTCATTATGAAACCTTTCTAGAGGTGTGTTAAAGTAACCTGGAGATGGATCTCAATATCACTTCTACTGCAAGTGTGAATTCCAATATGGATATGAAGTCATGATTGGACAACCTCGTGGATTGGAAGAAAATAAAAGAGATGTAAGAAGAAACTGGATGAAAATGAGAGGAAAATGATGGAAAAGGCCTGTAACTCAGAGGATGGGTTATTAACCAGATGGAGTTTCCAAATGTGCTTTGAATGTGCCTCTAAAGGTTGAATCCCACCAAGAACACATTAACTTGATGAAATGAAGAGGTAAGGTGCTTCAAACCTGTCCCATAAGGCATGCCAAAATTGCTAGTGTGGTCGCACGGTGGCTTATGAGTTGCTATTGTAATGAGACACCTTGAAAAGATGAAAAATCTAACCTCAGTGTCCCACCGGGCATGCCAAAACTGTTAGTGTAAAATTAAAGCACCTTGTAATGGCCTGATTGTGAGTGGGGCATTCGGTGTGATTGCACAACATGGGACCATATCTCAAGCTGTGGGACTTGCAAAACTTGAGATGGACCTCCAGAGAAAGTTGTTTCTTGCTTCCTAATCTACCTGCCACAAGCTACTCCAGTGCAAGAAGAATATAACTATCCTAAACTAATCATTCCAAGGGAACAAGGAGAAAGAGAGAGAGTGAAATAGCCTACACTAAGCGGTGATACACCAGAAAAGGAAGTGGCAAGATATTCTGTTGAGGGAGGATGAAACAGAGGGAAAAGGAAGATGGGAAGGTCAGAAAGAAGAGACACAAAACCAAATCCAAATCCATGATAAAAACTTCATGAAACACAACACCCTGCACCTACAAATGCGAAATACATGCATAGAAAACAAATTTGAAAGGGAGAGGCATGGGGAATAACATAACCGTGCAAAGGGTTGAAGGAACACCACATAAACATGTTTTATTTCTCTATATGGGTGTAAAGACCATTACATTCTTTTCTCAAAGGCACAAATTCACTTGCCAAGCATAGGAGAAGGTTTACAACTCAAATTGAGTCGGGAAACAAATTTGACAGAGTTTCCCTATGCCCAAAATGTCTCCTTCTTCTCAAATGAGAAGTATTATAATATATAGATGATGAAAATCAGGAGGAAAAGAAGAGAAGCTCAATCCTTGCTCTTTAAAGTTCAACCACTGACTATTAATGGCCCCTATGAATCCAACCACAATCTATCGAGTCTCATTCCCTATGTCTGTTTGGCATGTTGAAGAAGGAAGAACGATGGATCGAATCAAATTAGATCTGGTAGTTGAAGCAATCAGATTATGCATTAATGTCCTGAAATATGTTTTCCCATTTTTCACCCACCTAACCTTGTCAAAATTATACTTTCAGGCTCCCATGGCGTAGACGAGGTCGAGACCTTTCCAACGGTGCCAAATTTGTTAAATTTAGAGTATTGGATCAAAAGATATGTTCATTTGAATATTTGGGTCAGGTCCGTACAAAAATGGAAAAAACCAATTAGCAGATCGGGTTTGCGGGCCCAAAATTCGTTTTGGCACTTTTTGCAAAAGTTGGTAAATTTTACAAAATCCTCTCGCAGCCCCGCAGGCTTGAAATCACTTTTGGCAAAAAATCATCTTCGTGCCCGCTGGCCCACATTTTCCATTTGGGTGAAAAGTCACTCCAAGGCCCGCCAGCCTACATGCAATTGAGGCTTAACACGTGGCTTCTTGGGCTTCAGCGGAGGCATGGCTCATTTTTTCACTTTACGCCTTATCGGGGCAAAAGTTCAATTTGCCTCCGACGATCCACCTTCCAGCGTTGACTTTTCAACATGGACACGTGTCCCGTTGTAGGCCTTAGGCATTTTTATTTGTTTGGATTTAAGATCCCCTCGCGAGCTTGTGGACCCTAAATTCACTTTGTGCCCTATTTGCAAAAAAACACAAAAGTTCCAAAACTCCACATAGACCCACTGACCTAAAATTTACCTGGGAATATTTCCCTCTTTGGGCCCACCAGCCCACATTTTCCATTTGGCAAAAAGTCTAAAAATCTCTCGCCGCCCCGCTTCTCTGCATTGGCAAAAATCCTTAAAAACTCTCGTCGGTCCGCTTTTAGGCAAAAATACCTTCCAAGGCCCATCGGCCCGTAACTTGCAAAATATGAGTTAGGAGGACTTCTTTATATTTTTGGAAAGGGGAAGAAATTTCCTATATGATATAAATGTGTTTAGGAAACCTTAAGTGCTTAGAATATCATAAAACTTGGATTGAAGCACTAAAGCAAGGAAAATGGGTGCAGTTAACCAAAAATAAGCATGAGCTTATTTTGGATAACAATAAATGTGGCCACCTACCTATAAGATGGACACCTGGTGAAAGGGAAGCGTGGTACTCCATGTGAAATAAATTCAGATTCTTTGATACTAATGCATCTCACTTTCCCACCTCTACCGCTTGGTACACATGGTCCAATCTCTGTGGAGGGACAGATCACGTCCTTAAACGGATTGATAGGGCCATGTTGTCAACTCAATTTTTTTTGAGTTTGATAACATTTATTCCATGCCAGTGGAGGTTATGCCTGAATTTTTCCTTTTGGACCACTCCCCTATACAATTTTGTATCTGTTGGCATGTTGTGCACCCATTTTGTCATAAAGGGCAATTATTTTTTAATACGGCCTTGATGTAACATGGCACCACTATTAATCATATCAAGTGGATTTTGAATTTATTCCCACAACGTAGTCACTGTCAGTGATTTCATCCTCCTATGCAAACCAGCTAGTTACTTTTGTGGGAAGATGTGCTAACTTAGACTACCAAATTTCTTAGAATCTACGGCCCATAGCTGGAAAAAATTTAGTGCCACTTATACACCACTAACACCTCAACTCTTAGTCAGGTGATGGTGGTGCTTCAAGGTGATCCCTTCTCTGACGCTCTGTAATTACAAGTTGCAAAGCTCCAGCATCAAATCCAAATTATGGACAACTATAATGCCAGAGGCCCTCAGATCCAGGTTCGAATGCATTGGCTCAAGGTTGGAGATCGAGTCTCGAAATAATTTTTTCTTTCTCTTTCAGCCAGAAAGCCTTCTCAACAGATCCAAGCTATCATGGACAACAGAGCTCCAATTACTAACCCACAACTAATGTTGCAAGCCTTTTTGTGACATTACAAGATCGTATTCCAAGCTCATCCACCCTCCGAAGTTTGTCGGGTCGCTCTTGACCAATGTTTGGGGGGTTGTGCCTTGCAAGATTTCAGAGGCTCAGAAGGTGCTCTACGAAAGAATGCTCACTATTAAAGACCTTCATGAAGCCACTATGCAAATGGCTAATGATAAAGCGCCAAGTTGCGATGGATTCCCTTGTGAATTATATAAAACTCTCTAGGATTCTATCGGGCAAGACCTTTTTCAGGTCTATCTTGAAGGGTTTCAAAACCACTCCCTAGGGCCATACATTAACAAGGGGAAAATTAAATTTATCCCCAAGCAAGGATATCCTAATAAAATCACTTGTTGGTGGCTGATTACGCTACTGAATGTCTCATACAAAATCATTTCCAAAGCCTTAGCTCTGCGATTATGTAATCTTCTGCCTGTTACTATTTAGCCTGAGAAAACATGCTTCATACATGGGTACTTCATCCAGGATAATATCATCGCAGTTTGGGAAGGCATGGAATGGGCCCACAGATCTCACCAGGGCACCATGTTTATCAAGATTGACTTTGAGAAGTCTTATAATCGGATTGAATTGCCTTTCATCCTCGCCACGCTTCAGGCCCTTGGCTTTGGCCCCATTTTTATTCAATCCGTCAATATGCTCTTTGTAGATGCTTCTGCTCAAATTTCTATCAATGGCCTTAGCTCAAAGCCCTTTGGTATATTCCGGTCTATCATATAGGGTTGTCCTCTTGCCCCTGCACTTTATGTGTTGGCGGCTGAAGGCTTTGGTTATCTCTTAGCCCATGTCAAAGCACAAGGTCTTGTTCATGGAATCTCACTACCTTATGAGCCCGATTATCAACTCCTCAATGGGAATTTTATGGATGATTCATTCCATACGTTTATCAAGGATGAGAGCAATATTTGTAATGTTATGCAATGCTTGGATATTTTCTTCCTAGCTTTTGGCTCATCCATTCAATGGCAAAAAACTTAATGTTATAGGAAATCTTTCCTTCCTGCGTAGACTAGCTTGCCACATTTGATTGGAAAATTCTAAATCATGGTGATATTTTCAAATTTCTTGGTATTCCTTTTTCTTTTCAAAGCTCCCCGGTTGATCTATGACATTATTTCATTCAATGGGTAGTGAAAAAACTGGAATACTGGATTACTAGGCCTTTTTCTCTGGCTAGAAAATTCCAAATTTTGCTCTAAATTTCTAGTTGCCACCCATGTCTATTACTTGTCTTGTTGGGTGCCTTCCAAGGCCTCCATCCAAAAGCTGGAAAATATGCTCAAAGCTTTCCCATGGGCTAATGCTTCTACTGGCAAAGGTTTTCATTGTGTAGCTTGGGATATATGTTGTTTACCTCACAATTCTCGAGGCCTTAGGCTTATTCACATTCAGCACCAAGGGCAAGCTCTCTGTGCCAAGTGGATTATCAAAAGCATCACTAGTCAAGAAGCTTGGAAATTTATCATACATCATGACATTACAAAAGGATCTCATTATGGCCACACTGCATGGAAAGGCTTAGGGTTTGTCAATTTTCTGGAAAGCGTGGGAATGTGTCAAACCCTGGATTTTATGGAAAGGGGATGGCTTTTGCAATGGGTTATCTCTTAACCAACAATCTCTTTGTTGGTCACCGATTTTTCAATCCCAAGATCAATGTTTAGCCGAGGTCCTAGGGATCTCCACGCTCAAATTCTTCAAGTGCAGAATTCATACCATCGATGAATTTTTCTACAAGAACAAGCAATCCTGGTTTTCTTTGCCAAATTTTAAAGCTCTGTTTCAGCTCTCCAACCAGGATTAGGATACTTACAATACTGTGATCAATTTGGTTCATGATCACATGCTACATAAGATTTTTGTGCACTCCTCTCACCCTTGGTGGATAGATTGGAAGTGGTATGCTGATACTCCTTTCTGTAATTATAAAGTACAACAAAGGTTTTCGATGGCTCTCACCCCATTTTCCCATGGTGGAAAAAATTAATACTTGTTGGGGAATTCACACCACCCCATCTACCTGGGGCAGAAGTTCTGAGACTGTTTGGACTATATGTGTGGAGCCTAAAATTACTCATTTTCTTTGGTGTATTCTTCACCAAGGCCTTATTATCAGGGCCTGTTCAAATTGGGATTCTAGCTCCCAAATGCTCCTTCTTTGGGCATCTGGAAATGATTATGCATGTCTTTTGGTTTTGTCCCAAAGCTCAAATTACCTGGAATGAATCCATACTTTTTTTTTCCCTTAGCCCCACTGTTTCCCAACATAGGAGACAATCAAACTTCTGCCTATTTCACCCTTAGCATGTTTTCAGAAGGGACATTTTATTTTAGATATAGAGAAATAAATTCTTTTTTCTTTGCAAATTTTGCAGTTGTCTGTTTTTCTCAATTTATAATAAATCTATGGTGATCTCCAATGTACTTCTGCAGATTCAATTAAGAAAATAAGGTGGCAATGGAGGTGGACCTCTAGAGCAACACTGGGGGGAATCCCTATGCAATGTCCTAGGTTCCTCCTTATCCCACTAGGTGCTTCTTTCCTTACACTCGTGGAGGCCAACGTAGTAGATCTCAGTGTCGTGCTCAGTCACATCCGCCATTCTCCAAGATCGAGCCACTGACATAGTCATTCACCTGGGCACCTCGCAGTTAGGGCTCATCGCTGCATTCCTCGGCTCGCTCTAGGGCCCACCACCTTATAAACTTGGGTGGGGTTCTCCACCATGTTCATCGGCTCACCAAGTAGGGCTTGGGGCTCTCCCTCCACCACTTCGCACTAAGCCGCTAGGCAGGCGCCGCCACCCCTACCATCTTCTAGAAATTTTC
Source organism: Taxus chinensis (assembly GCA_019776745.2). Taxonomy (NCBI): domain Eukaryota; kingdom Viridiplantae; phylum Streptophyta; class Pinopsida; order Cupressales; family Taxaceae; genus Taxus; species Taxus chinensis. The sequence continues at coordinate 58,183,514 of CM034153.1, forward strand.
CCTGGCTCAACCTCACCATTCCTACATGCGGGGAAGCAGACCCAAAGGAAGAACCTACTGATGGATGGGATATTCCAGATTTGGGCAAGTATCTACCTGGTTCAGGGTGACCGGATGATCAGGATCTGCCCGCCTCAGGCATGTTTACTGCAGCTTCCTACTTTTGCCTTTTTTTGTCAAGAACGATGTTTTATTGTACTTTCCTAGGCTCAACCTGGTTTGACTTTTGGTGTTCTAGGCTAGGCCTAGCTTGTTCGTGGTTTTGGGACATGCCCTCATATCGTCTATTTTTTTGTTGAAAGCTATCTTGTATCTTATTACATTAATATAATATAAGACCTTTTTCATCAAAAAAATATGAATGAACATTCGAGTTCTATGTGATCTAAAAAGTTTTTTTATGTCCATGTTTCATAATTCTCTCAAGAGTGAAGTCTATAAAATATGTTGCTATGTAGTCTTCTTTTTAAGCTTCCTTGTATTTGGGGTTGGTTCCTCTCCTTTCACTTCCTAGAAATGTATTTCCTCTCACCCACTACCATCAGATGTTTCTTTGTGCCCTTCATCTCCTAAATCATAACATATGGTTGGTGAGGGAGAATTTCCCTCTCTTCCTCTCAAATATATTTCATCATTTCTCTTCGGTAGCAAGTGCTAGGTTTTTTTGGGTTCTTCTCGTTCTTGATAGGTGAACGGTGTTGTTTGGTTTTCAGTAAATGAGAAGAGCTTGATGTGTTTTACCTGGGGTTTAATTTACTGAAAAAAGATGGAATACGGTAGTAATTTTCTATAATTATTAGGAATTTACTAATTCCTATTTATACAAATTGATTGCGCCATGTCTGTAGGGTTGGTCTAATCTTCTCCCAACAACAAAAAATACACCTCCCTTATCTTTGTTCCACACCATTAACTTTCCCTGGTCAGACATGAGCACCATGCCTTCATGCTTTAATTTCGAACATATGGAATTTATTATCTCATGATAACGTCATTGTGAGATAACTTTTGTACACTACTTGAACTTTTGCACATTTCTCTAATTGAGGTATGTATTTAAACGAGGGTTTGGGTCTAGAAATTCATACTTCAAGTGAAGTTTGGGTAAGCATGGAAGGGATTCTTATTCCTGGATTTCCCAATGATGTGAGCCTACGCATTCTAAGAGTTCCTCATCAATGTTATTCTCAAAATATTCTCATTTGTTTTACACTTATACGAAAATGGCTACAAGTAACATAATTATAACGTGCGAGTAGGAGAATCAATCCTTCGTCTTTTGGATTACCATCGCTGCCCAAAGATCGAAAGTGGTGGCCACCACCATTAAGTACCCACGTAGTACAATAATAAAGGAATAGATGTAAAAATCTTGTCGACATTAAATTTATTTAAGTGAATTGTGCTGCTCAAAACTCCCATAGCATTGGACTTTTCATACATTCTAAAATATTTGGTTATTTTGTATTTATGTAAATAATATTTTATAATTAAGAACATACAAAAGGAGAATAAATTTTAATGCATTTATTTTGTGCGTAAAGGCTATGTAACCTTTGTTAAATTATTTTATTGATTTGATGACATGTTGAATCCAAAAAAATAATTTTAATGATTATTAAATTCTCCAATTTATGAATATAGAATCTTTGATTTTAAAAATGTAAATATAATAAATAAATTTGATTCATTTTAGGGAAAAAAAAGAAAGAGATATATGCCATATCAAGGAAAAAATTTGCCACCTAATAACCTAAAACATGGTGTAAACTAATAGAAGTGGTACTACCTAATTTGAGTAAAAGACATGGGCATGTGTAATTGAATAGAAGTGGTAATATTGAAATTGTAGTAAAAGACATGGGCATGTGTAATTGCTTATAATAAAAACCAATAAAAGAGAGGGTAGTTGCTTATAATGAAACTTGCCATGAAATGAGGCATGGAAACATTTAAAAGTGACATAAGAGTAGCTTTTTTTGTTGCTTCTTCAAGTTCTAATGGCATCTGAAACTCTTTTATGAAAAAGTGAAAAAAAAATCAAAATATAAAAAAAGGCTCCCAAAGAAAAATCCTTTTGAGTATGGCCAAAAGGGGCATTGGTGCCACCTCCATTATAAAAAGTGATGTTGTTCTATTGAAGAAGTAAGAATGGAGACTAGGGGAATTTGAAACCACAAAATTGTAACACTCATAATGGCCAACAATTTAAGAATGCTTGCCATGGGAATCTTCATTGTTGATCTAGTTGAAAGATGAGAGTTATGCAACTATTTATATTTAAAGAGTTCACACAATTTCAGCTTGCAAATAATTACTCCTAGTAGAAAATACACTTCCTGTTATAATTCCTTGAATCGTATGATAGGTATGTTTTGTTAAAATTTGATGCGATTTAAATATGTTAATATCTAGATGACATTTACTGAATAAATATTAAACTTGTCACAAAAAAGGAAAAAGATATTCTTTGATAGTGTTACATTATTAAATTTTATCCTAAATTCATTTCAAAAATTGTAACAAGATATCAAAAATTGAGTGTTATGCTTCCTTGATTAACCAACTAACAGAGGTCCAAACCATTTTACAGAAAACTTGTATCTGGTCGTAGACTCTTTCGATGTGTCGAAGATTCACCGGGCCCAATCAAAATATGAGTATCTATTACGAGTTGTTTTCAATCTTCATCCCCCCCAAATAATCTATATTAAATCATTGTAGGTGCCTCTAACATAATGAAGAATATGATTCATTTCTTTGGTAATGTAGCTCATGAGGTTCCCTGCATAAATCTAGACACAATGCCAACAGAAAATAATAAATTTGATCTAGTATGGGTTAAGTAGATCAAGTTCCCAACCAATTAGAGATAAAGGATACCATCGACTAAGGGAGTGGATTGATTGGATACTAACTTCACTCTAGAAAGGAAGAGGGTGGGCTATGGCTTATAATCAGCCATGTTAAACCTAGTAAGCAAATCAAGTGAAAACTTGGGTTGATCAATGATGATACCTGAGTTATACGGAGTGATCTAAA
>CM034153.1:58186887-58262009 GCA_019776745.2 Taxus chinensis
TCAAGTTTGATTGGATTGGATTCCTAGAGAGTTGAGATGACCACTGGTACTTGATGCTTCGTCCCATGCCCTGAATTAGGCATGACTGATTTTTGGCTTCTCCTTGGCTCTAACAACCCAAATATCTGATTTGGCAAGGTATGGTCCTTTGGAATCTGTCCATGGTTTTGGGATGAATCCTTATTTATGAGTTGATCCTTGTACTTTTCGACATTCTCATCTGTATGGATACTTGATAGAGATATGATGACACCTACACCAAACCATTTTCCTTCCTCCTCCTTATCAAGAACATGGAAGATCAAGATCTTCCAAGTCCTTAATTCTATATGAGCCATTATGGAATATTCATCTTCCATATAATAATCCCTCCTTCATGGCAGTAGGTTTATGCCTCCTAAAAAGGTGGACAGATCGAAGGGAAAAAATGTAAAGAAGGCATGGGGCTCCAGTAAACTTTGAACAAGTTTGTCTCTGCATCCAAAGCAATCCCCTATCCAAGTGTCACCAAGGCAGTCCACCTCCTTGTCTGTCCTATAGCATGTGCTCTACCTCCTCCATGGAGGATAATTCTTGATCTACAACTTGATCACTTATGGCTCACTTCACTCTGAGAGGGGACATGAAGTCCTTGAAAGATCCATCACTTCTATCAGACATTGATAGATGGAGGAGGGAGGTGAAGTGGGAGGCACAAGATCAATGACAGGTTCTTCTGAATAGCCTGAACTCCATAGTTAGAGAGGGGCAGAGTGACCTCTGTATGGGTGGAGAAGTGGATCAGTAAGTTATGTCAATCAAATTAGGAATTTCATACTTCTCTCAATATAAATGTGCAATGAGTGCTTGCAGTTCATTAAGTGGCCTATAACATTGATCACATCTCTCCCAGGACTACTCCAAAAAAGATACAATGGAGTTTGGAGATGAAAGTTCCAAATCCTTGAGTTTATTCTTGGGTATGTGCAATCCATGGTAGTTCAACCAAAGATGCAAAATTCTCCTTAGACATCAAGTTTGCATTAGGTACACTATCAATTCGGAGTAAACAGGGGGTCGTCCCTTATTCATGCTTTGTGTAGAATGCAGTATTGCAAACTGTAGTCTCAGCCACCACTGTATAATTCAATATTTGACCTACCTCAATATTGTGCTTGACCATCAAGGGGATCTGGATTAAACCCATGTAGTTTGGCACATCTAAATCTTCATAGGGTTCTATTCATTTCTTTTCTATTGGGCTCCCATTCTTATTGTTCTCCTTGTAATGCATTCTTGAGTCTGTTCCCAACATGGGCTTGGGAAATCAAGAGGAGTGACAGTTTGGGGTTCAACCAGCTTTCTCAATTGTTTGTGCTGGGATTTCTAAGGTGGAACTTCTTGTTTGTTTGGAGGGGATGACTGTTTGGAAGGGAACATGGGAGAAGAACTGAAATGTGGTGGAAGATTCATAGGGAATATGAGAAACTGAAACCAACACTTGGGGCAGCAACTGAGGAAGCTTGGAAATCTGGAGCATGTTGAAATGATAAATGCTTGAGAAATAAGAAAAATAAGGATCTATGGAGCTGGTGGACTTACCCATTGACAAGGTTGTTTTGTCCTTTGTACTCATAAGCCATCAATTTCCTCAATCCACTGTGTAAGCTGAGGCACATTTCAACCATGGAATCAAGCTTCTCTTGAGGGTTGTACTTTGTCTCGGGAAAAGGACCTTCCCATGGACAAGGTGCCCTGCAACCAATCTAAAATGCTTTCAATTATGTTATGCCCCTTGACTGAACCATGCTAGCCTCCATTTTTTGATTTTTCTTCAATAAACTAACATTCTAAACACATAGTTTTCACCATTGTATGCATCCCCTTGTTCTTGATAAGCTCCATATGGTTTCAAAATGACTTTGGACCTTACTTCATATGGGTAAGCGTAATGGTCATGGATCCATGATTATAATGTTGATTTGGAGGATTTTGGAAATGCATTGGAGGTGGACTGCATTGTTGTAAGTGTGAGTTCCATTAAGGGAATGAAGTCATGATTGCACAACCTCATGGAATGGGAGAAAATGAAAGAGATGGAAGAAGAAAATGGACGCAAATGAGTGGAAATGGATGGAAAAGGTCTCCAACTACAGAGGATGGGTTATTGACCAGATGGAGTCACCAGATGTACCTTGCCTCAAAACGCTGACCCTTAACAAGAACACATTAACCTGCTAAGATGAATGTGTAAGGTTCTTTGATATCCCACCATAAGTTAGTGCATGGTACGCATGGTGGCTTACACTTTGATGTTGTAATGATACACCTTGGAAAGTGAAGATCTAACCTCATTGTCCCATCAAGGTTGCCAAAATCCCTGTTAGTGCAAAATCATAGCACCCCGAATGGCCAAAGATGTGAAGTGGTTAAAATGGGGCATTCGGTGTGATTACATAACATTGGATCATCTCGCAAGCTGTGGGACTTGTAAAACCTGAGATGATCCTCCAAGAAAGCTCCGGTTCTTGTTGTTCCTAAACATGCCTACCACGAGCTACTCTAATGTAGGAAAAAACTAAACTATCCTAATCTAACCATTCCAAGGAACAGAGAGAAAGAGAGGGTGAAAGAAAAGTCTACACTAAAGCGGTTGATACACCAGAGAAGGAAAGGGGTGAGATGCCCTGTTAAGGTAGGATGAAACAGGGGAGAAAGGAAGATGGGAAGGTCAGACAGAATGACACAAACCCAGATCCTAATCCATGATCAAAACTCCATGAAACACAATTCCCTTGCACCTGTAAATGTGCAATACATGCACATGCAAAATAAATTTGAAAGAGAGAGGCATGGAGAGACAACAAAACAATGCAAAGGGTTGAAGAAACAACACAAAAACACATTTTATTTCTCAAAAATGTTACACAGTGCATCATTAAATTGGGACTTAAGAGGCACAGAAAATGCCATTGTCCAGACATAAGAGAAGGTTTTCAACTCAAAATGGAGTCTGAGGAAACAAATTTGATAGAGTTTTCCTACGCCTAGAACAATCTCCAACCTTCTCAAATGAGAAATGTTACAATATATAGAAAGAATAATGGAGAGAGAGAAGAGGGAAAATTTGAATCCTATTTCAACTACCACGGGATATGCATTGAATCATACCTTGAAGACTCAACCACTATCAATCAATGCCCCTTTTCAAATCTGCCCACAAATATGTTGATTCTGGCTCCCTTTGTCTATCTGAGCATATTGAAGAAGAACGGTGGATCAAATCGAATCAGATCTAGTAGTTGGAGAAATTAGGCTCTGTATTAATATCCCTGGAAGAATTTTTCCCATTTTTCACTACCACCAGATGCCTGCAAAAAATGATATTTTATGTTTCTAAGGCGTAGAGGGTGTCGAGACATTTCCAAAAAATCTTCTCCTGCCCAAATATGAGTTCTCAATCAAAAGATATGGCCATTTGAATTTGGTGGGTCCGCGGGTGCGTAATATTTAAATGAGTCTGCCCCTGTACTGGGTCCATGTGGCGTGCTCTGCGTTCACCTTTGAGATTTGACTCCTTCCTTTTCTCTTGGAATAGCGCCCATGTGACATGTGGTGGCATCCGCAGGTTTCCCTATTTCCTTTGTATTGTTCCTGAGTCTTTTCCGCGGGTGGAAGCAACTGTATCTGACCCAAGACACGTGGAGGCTTTGCGCATGTTTAGAAACTGCCCCCATAATTTACCTTTGGAGTAGCGTCATGCTACGACATGTGGATACCTCCATTGGCCTTTGGACCTTTTCAACAGTCACCCTCACCTTTTTCGGACTCTGGGACACATGGAAGGCCTGCACGCTCATTTGAAGAACCTGCTCAGGGTCCCACTTTTGAATGTGTGATGTTTTGGACCTAGCACCTTCCACCTACATTCATTACTTAGCCGTTTTTGGGTCCAGATTCTCCTTTTGACCTCTTGTTGACATTGGCTATATGGACTGGCTGGCACAAGTTTGAGTCTCTGCCTTGGGCTCCCCATTTTTGGAATTTTGATGAGCCAACACTTGGCTCCTTCCGCCAATTCGAAGAATTTTTCAATGGATCGAGTGCAACACTTTAGAGCTCTGGACATGGAGGGCTTGGCATGCTTGTTTCAGCCTTCCCCTTTGGTTTTAAATTTTGGAGGTAGCCATTTGGACACTTGGCAGCTTCTGCTTGTCTCCTCCATACTTAGTCTATTTCGGGGTCCATCCTAAACTATTTTAGAGCCTGAAGACTTTGAATCTTCACCATTTCTTTTCCTTTGAGTCTCTGGTTCCTTTGACACTGCTCAGCCTCCTTCCCCAACCCTGGCTATTCCATTTCCAGAGCCTGCCTATAATTTTTTTATTGGATTTGAGGCATGGATTCTACTCGACAGAGTTCGTTTCTGGAATTTCTTCTTGTATAGGGTTGTTTGATCTTTTGTAGGCCCCACCACTCCATTGTAAAGTCCCTCTAGTAACCTTGTTTGTCATCCTGGAATGTGAGCTCACAGTTCTGAATCATTTCCTTCATAGCTTCCTTCTGTGTAGGACTCGTGACTTGATCCTATTTCGTGCCGGGGGGAAAAATTGGGATAACAGGACCCTCTAAGGATTCAAAATTATTGTGATGGTCTAGAAGATCTAGAGCATGACCTGCAGCGTGATATCTGAGCTTCCAATATCTTAGGAACTCTCCACTCATCTAAAATGGATACGTTTCAAACTATTTCCTGTAATAGGTGCTCCTCACCTACTATAGTAGCATTGTGCCTCAGCTGTCTTAGTTTAGCACCCCCGAAGACATGCCTACTTGCTGCAGCATATCAAACTCCATAGCCCTCTTCAGTCAGAGCTTGGAGGATCTATGAGGTAACTGAGTACTCTGTTCGCTGAGAAGCCTGATCCCACTCTGTGTGTAGCTATAACCTATGATTTATAGCCTAATTTCCTACTCTTCCTGTCGAACAATAAGACTCATCTGCTATCGCCTAGTCTCATGAATGGTGTCGGGGCTTATAATCTCTCTAATCCTAGGACTTGATCTCACTCTAAGAGAGCAAGTTGGATCACTCGGATTTGCAAGGGCCTGATCTCATCTGATATCAAAGTGACTTCATCCCTCTCAACTACCATCTGGAGCTATAAAGTGTGATCAGCTCTATTGTCAAGCTACAAGATGTAGTTAGTAGATGAACCACCTACCCGCCAGGTTTTCCTGTATACTACATTATGATCCTGATATAGCCTTGCTAATGATACATCTATATCCATGTTGGACCCAATCCTTCCTCCATTTATCTCCATAACCCCATTCATGCTCCTCCAGATCTTGGTGGAATGCATTGAGGAGATATTTCATACGTACAGGGGGTCCCATGGAGGTGCCTATTGATGGTGCCTGTATTGGATCCTGCACTGACATCTCAATGGCGCCAACAAATGTGGCTGCACCATTACCTGACAGACTGTATTGAATAGGGTATTGCATGAGTTCCATGACTAGCACCTGTTGCATTGGTAGGTCACTCATATATGGTCCTGCGATGTGAAAAGTTCTCAAAATCATGGATAGCTAGGCCATGTATTGGCCTTACAGTGTTTTGTGATTTCAATACCACATGTGATCAAGAAGTGCATCTATGTGGTAGCACTATCTTCACATGAAACTACATAAGTATGGGGTAGGCCTACCCCTTTGATCTACTATCATGTGCCCATTAACCACCCAAGCAATGTGAGGCTACCAGTGAAAATCTTCATTCGAGCTCAGCCTAACCCAAACTCCAGCCAAGTCCACATAGTGGAAGATCTATACAATGATAGACTACATGCACACCACAGTGGATTGAATCACTAGGCATCCCTTAAAGAGGTAGATGAAACTGACATCTTGGACCCTATCTATGAAGGGATAGCCACTCAAGAACGTAGCTCTTGCTACCAATAATAAAATGGTCCACAACAGTTGTAATGCAACTTGACGGCATTCCTGAGGCCACAAGGTATAATCTGATATGGGCTATCATGTGATCATATGGTGTATACCTCAGCACTTCATCAAAATATTACCCTCAAGGTAACAATCAAGCAGAGTCCACAAATAAGAACCTGTTAAAGTTTATCAGAAGGAATCTTGATGAAAATTAGAGAACTTGGCATACAAAGCTCAAATCAGCCCTATCGGCTGATAGGATCACATCCAAAAGTTCCACAGGAAGCTCCTCATACAATCTTGTATATGGAAAAGAGGTAGTATTTCCCATATCATTGGAGTTTCCCACTTTGGAGCTATGAAACAGTTGGAACTAGACGAGTTCGAACCTATGGAAATCAAGTATGTAGAGTTGATGGAAGTAGGAGAGGCAAGATAACATGCAATGTAGATCATGGAGAAGGATCAAGCATTGATGAAGAAGAGTTTTGATAAGAAAGCAAGAGAAAGGACCTTTCAAGAGGGGGACTTAGTTCTAAAATGGGATGCCGATCAGGAAAAACTAGGAAAGCATTCCAAATTTGATGCCATTTGGAATGGCCCCTACATGGTCACAAGATGTACAAGTAGTAATGCCTTTTGACTAGCTAAGTTGGATGGTGAAGCAGTATAGATTCCAGTCAATGGAATCTACCTCAAACACTGCTACTAAAAGGAAACAATTCCTCACCCTTGTAAATATTAGCCTAGGTTTTCAATTTCTCTAAGTGTGTATGCAGATTGTTTTGTTGTAGCATAGGTTTTATTTCCCTAAGTGTTGTGGCACATGTTTTTGTTGCTCTAGGTTTGTGTCGTTATATAGTTTGATGCACCTCTAGGTGAATACACCAGGCCCTTCATCATTTGCAATAGGGAGACCCATAGTTTCTGTAACAGTTTCTTATTTTAAAATGGAACAAATACAGAGAAACTAAAATTGGGTCTCGAAGGGTCCATTTCTAGAACAACGGGGCAGGTTCCAAGGTTCCAAGTGCAAACGCCATATTCAATTTTCAAGAATAAAACCAATATCAGGCCACCACCCATGACTCTTTTCCCAATGGATACAACAAGGTAGTTTACCTCTTCATCTAGCAGGTAGATGTCCCCATGAGTCACCAAATTGTTATCTCAATTTTACCCCTGGGAAAATTGAGCAAACATGACCTTGCGTAAGAAGAAATCTGAGGGTCACTTTTATCACACCCATCTTTCAAATCTAATGATCAGGTTGCATACGGGCTCAAAAATGAAGGAGCAAGGTCGGCTAAGGAGGCAAACAATGTCAAAGAAACCAGAGGCTCAAAGGAGGAAAACAGGGAAAGGCTCAAAGGCTTCAGGCTTCACAAACGATTTAGAGCCGGCCTAAATTGGCTAAGTATGGAAGAGTTAGTGGAAGCTACCAAGTGTCTCAATGGTGCACCTTCAAGATTCGAATCCAAGTACAACCTCAAATAAGTGCAAAGCCTCCATGTGTCTAGAGTTCCAAAATTTGCACCGTTCATTGAAAATTATTCGACTCAGCAGAAGGTGCTAATTGTCGACTCGGCGCAACTTCAAAGATAAATCCCAAACTGGAGATAGAGTCAACAATTGAAAATTCAAGATGGGAAGAGTTAGCAGAGGGTGCCACGTGCCTCAACTACACAAATTCAAGAGGGGCGGCCCAAGGGCTAGACTCAGACAAGCGCCAAGTCTCCACGTGTCCCTGGTTAGACATATGGCCCCGCCAAACAAAAGGAATTAGCTAAAACATAAGGAAATAGAGTAAGCCATGGAAGGCACCACGTGTCTCTTCGGCACAACCTCAAAAGCAAAATCCAAAAGCGGTCCCCAAACTAGTGCCAACTCTACACATGGCCATGCTTCAAGTCAAGGTGGGAAGGCGGGTCATTGGAGGTAATTAAAACTTTTTGGCTCAAAAAGAATAAAGTATAAAAATGAGCCACACCTCCACCGATGCCCAAGGAGCCCCATGTAAAGCCTAAATTGCATGCAGGCCGGCGGGCTTGGGAAAGAATTTTCGCAGAAATAGAAAATGAGGACCGACAAGCCTGAAAGATGATTTTTTGGCAAAGTGAATTGCGGGGCTGCAGGGCATTTTTTGCATTTTTATCTTTTTGGTGCCAAAATTTGCAAAGTGAATTTCAGGTCTGCGGACCAGCTCTGCTAACTGGTTTTCACCATTTTTGTATGGACCCAACTCAAACATTCAAATGAACATATCTTTCAATCTAGTGCCTGAAATTCAACAAATTTGGCACCATTGGAAAGGTCTCAACCTCGTCTACATGATGGAAGCCTAAAACTTTAATTTTGATGAGGTTAGGTGGGTGAGAAATGGTAAAATGAATTTTAGATCATTAATGCAGAATCTGATTGCTTTAACTACTAGATCTGATTTGATTTGATCTGCCATTCTTCCTTCTTCAACACGCCGAATAGACATAGAATAGTGGACTCGACAGATTGTGGGTGGATTTGTAGTGGCATTAATGGTCGGTAGCTGAGCTTCAAATCAAGTTTCCCACCTCTTTTCTTCTTCTCTCCTCTTTACATCTATAAAATAAGGATTTGAGCTCATTATAAAGGGTTGGACATTTTGATTTTACACCCTCCCTTCTCCTCTGGTCTGCATATGAGTTCATGAAGTCCTAACCTCCCATTCAAGTTGTAATACAAATTTTTGCCTCTTGACTATTGTAATGTACTGTATCAACTCTGGAGTAATAATATATATCTGTGGATGATTCTCAACCCTCTCATGTGTTCATTGTTGTCTTCTAATCTCTCATTGTAGTTTGGTTGTTTGTGCAAGGTGGTTGTATTGCATTTATATGGTCTGTGTTAAATTGCAAAACAAGTGTTTAATTCCTTTGGTGCATCACCTTGTTATCTTAGGTTTAATTTCTCACATCTTCTTAACCATGTCTCCTTGGAAAGATAGAGTAGGTTTAGAGTATATCCTCTATAATTTATTTGTGTGCACTTGAACAGAGGAATAGGAATTGGCCTTCATCCAGAGAGTTCTATCAATTTCAAAGTCCCACACTTTGAGAGATGCTTCATGTTATGCTATCACACCGAGAGTCTCAACCCATCTGGTTGCAAACATTCAGGGGTGCTGTGATTTTGCACTAATAGAGACTAGGTGTGTTTGTTTATAAAGATTCATATTATCCCCGATCTCAATGATTGAGGTGAGCTCATACTCAAAAAATGACTGTTATTTTTTGTGAAATGATGATTTCATATGTGGAAGCTTAAGTTCCCTATCCATAGGTTTTTGTACTTTGCACCATACTTGATGGTTGTGTGGGTGTGCATTCTTGAATCACACTTGATTTTTAACTTTAAGATCATTTAAATTTTTGGGAACTTTAGGGCTCTTGGAATGTGTAATTTAATCTTGATGAAGAAATCATTTAGGCTTCTTATGAGCAACTATGTCACCTATCTGATGCTGATAAGTGGGAGAAGAAAGAAAACATTTATGATTGATGATAGGAAAATTAGGGATGATGGTGGGATTTCCCCGGTCATTGGTAGAAGGATGATGTGATGGAAGAATAGGATACGGTCCAAGAATTGAAGAGGAGGGGATACCATGAGGTGAACCACTAATAGAAGATGACGAAGGACTGCTATAATATGGCCCTAAGATGGAAAAATTTGTGCTACGAGGATATGGACCAAGAATAGGAGATGATGGGATATGTGGAGGTTTCCCGTAGATAGAAGAGAATGAAGGGATACTAGGATGTGGCCCAAGAATAGAATGTAATGGGTTACCCAAAGGTGACTCATATGTAAAAGATAATGGAGGGATACTAGGACGTGGCCCCATAATGGATGAAGATAATGAGGGAATATTAGGGGGTGACCCAAGTATAGATGAGGATGAAGGGCTACTAGGACGTGGTCCAAGAATAAAAGGTAATGAGCTACCAGGAGGTGAGCGAAAAGTAGAAAATGGAGGGCTACCCGAGGGTGGCTCCAGGATAGAAGAAGATGATGGGCTACTCAGTGGTGACCTAAGGAAACATTTTGATTAAGGAAGGATGATAGATAAGGAATGATTTGGTAATGAGAAGATAGTCCATGGATCAATGCTAGACCCCAACATCTCATCACACTCAAAGGAAGGTGAATATGGAATAAGAGAAGAAGAATCAAGTTCCATGACTTTAGGATCTTCCTCTATGTTCTAACGAAAGGGATCAATTTCTTCTCCCCAATACGCGAGTGTATCAAGTTCTAGAAAGAATCCTTGTTTACAACCCTCTAAAGGGATATCATTGTGTAGTCTAATTGTTTCGTCATACTGAGAGAAATCAATTAGTAGATATTGTTTTTCTTTGGCCATATGATGTTGGCTAGAAGAAATGGGTCTAATAAGCGGGGAAGATTGACTGACAAAATAATATGAAGATGTTCGATGATGTAGATGATGGGAAGGCTTGACCTTATCACTCCCATGAAGATTTTTGATAGTGCTTCGGAAAGATATCTTAGCACATGGATTATTTTTAATGGTTTGTTGTGGTCACAGACATTGATCTTTAGAAGAGGGATGGGGGAATGATACGATATGGTTGAACTGGATCAAGGGACAAAGAGGGATTGAAGTTGGATTGATATCAAAAGATGACTCAAGAGATGATGTACGCTTGGAGTTAGGCGTCTCATGGATGGATAATTTTAATTTAGGACCAAGGTCATTTTTCTAGAAAATGATGTAATGTAGGCTGGAAAGTAAGATCACATAGTCATCCATTAAGTTGAGATGTAGGATTCAAATTGGATGATTGACTAGAGGGAATCTGAGTCATGGAACTCTTTGATGGAGGAAGGGGTTGTCGAGATGAATGTTGAAGGAGGTCCTAGGAAGAAAGGACCGTGAATCAAAAACCAAATTAGATGTTTGATCAATGGAACCTAGAGTCACACAACTCTGTAAAGGAGGAAGACGTTGTTGAGGTGACCAATGAAAGAGGTCCTGCAAAGAAAGGAAGGACTGTGACTCAAGAACTGAATTATATGTTCGATCGATGGAACTTGGAATCACATAAGTCTTCAAATGAGGAAGACGTCATTGAGGTGATTTGGAATAAAGGTCCTGTGAAGGAAGGGAGGACTGTGATTTAGGATTTGATCTAGGGGTATCTAAACAATAGTTGGGATCTGAATCTTTAAAATAATAGTGGGAATTTGAATGGTAGTTTGGATCTAAATTAGAAGAAGAGTGGTGGGAACTTTAATAATCATTTGGATCAGAAGCATCCAAACCATACCATCGAATATGAACTGAAGGTGGGGAACAAGGTTCCCGAGTGGGCCCTCTAGCATGAAGAACCAAACGAGGTTTAGTTGTAATGGGAATATTTTGATTTGAATGCCTAAACATAGGTTCCGTATTGTTGTAAGTGTGAGGAACCATGCGATAGTCAGTCATTGTTGGCATCATTTAAGCACAAATGTCTAGACCTATATAGTGTGATCAAACTTCTTCAAATGGAAGAAGGATCCATGTCGATTTGGGTAGCATAATGGAAACCAACTAGACATTTTGTAAGTATAGAGATACGTGCATGATTTTCTGAAGAAGGTATAAGGAAAATAGACATTGTGATGATGCAATCTCAATGGGATAAAAAAGGATTTCCCTAGAAAATGAGTTTTCTAGATGAATGATCACACAAAACAATCATGAAAGTTTAAAAGAAAACTCCAACCAGTAAGGAAAACACTCCCTATGAAAATGTGTGCTTCAATGACAGTTCGATGCAAAGATGATCAACACAGTCTTAATACTTACGTCAAGCTCGAAATGAACAGGGTGTAAATATTAGCAAAGGGTAAACGTGACTCCCAATCAAAGGATACCACGATGAGTTTAGCGACCAACAAGGCATGAATGTCAAAGGGTGAGGATTACAAATGAAAGCAATGTAACCACACCATTTGGACACGTCTGTCAAGCTTAACGGAGAAGCGAGATATTAGTACTAAAGTGGTATTGAAATGACACAAACAAAGTAAGCGAAACTCTTCAATATTTTGGACAATATTTGAAGTAAAACTAAGTCAAAGTATACTAAGGATGTGCTAAAATATGGGAAATGTAATGACATAATGAGGACACTTAGATCATGTGTACAAGAAACATGACGTAAGTATTTTAATTGTTTCTAGATAATGCGAACAAGGTAACACATTAAAGGGAGATCAAATGATGAATCAATCCTAACTATGATGATGATCTTGAAATCAAGATCAAAGGAATATCAAAGACATGAAAATGTACTTGTACACTTTAGACGTTTAACAACCCAGCCGCAAACATGGATGGGCGTAAATGGACCAAAAAGTGGTGAATACTGTCCTTGACAAGACACACGAGGTATGATTGCTTCTCACCCAAAAATGGGTGGCGAGAATGCAAGGGTATAGATCAAATGGTGTTCAAATAAACTTGGTGTTATTTCGACAGAGATTCACCTTGTCTTAAGACAAGTGAAAAACTAGGACAATATGACACCAAGTAGATTTCATGATGAAACATCACATAGTTTCAAATTTAAGAGATTATTTCCCTTGTTCAAAAAATAAGAGTTTGAATCTAAAAAAAATTGTCACTCTATGAGATCTCTCAAGTATACGATTTAAGACAAAAAAATGGCTCCAAGCCGACAATCTTCCTAGGTGGTTCTCTCTCTAGGTGTCACAAGATATCTAGGAGGGATCTCGATTTACCCAAAAAGTCTCACTGACTAATTTGGCAGTATCTTAGATTTACTTTACCCCCTCCAGTATAATGAGCACTGAAATTTGTTCAGTTATACTTTCACTGGGGTCACAATATGGATATCTTTGATGCTAACCTCACCAAGACGTACTAGACAAGTCAGTAGTGTGGAGCACTGTCCTTTTCCATTCACAAGGTTCCCTCTTGTGTGAACTACTTTAGGGTTCCTCGACCCATCCCCATTGTTTTAGCTTAAGGCATTATGCCAGAGGGGTTATGTTCCAGTTGAGTGGATAAGGAAGTAACCTTTTCTGAAACTTACAATATAGTGTGATGTGGAGTGCTATGTTTTTTTATCTTGCTTAATTTAGTGTGGTTTTAAGTAGCACACTGTTTGGGTAACCTGTATGAAAACACATATTAGAGGGTTTTGTTTTTGTCTTGACTCCCTTCCTTTACAAGTGTTTGGTCCTATACGAAAAAAGGTTAGTAATTTTCCATTGAATAATGATATCAAGAAATGGAGTTTGCACGTTGTTTTTGATTCCTAAGATTGCCAAAAGGGTGCGAAGGAAGAGCATACACAACACGAAACTCCACTAAACAAGACTTTTGTGAAAAATACTTTTAAGTGTTCCTTTTAGAAAAAATTTTAACAAAATTTAAAGGTTAATTCTCTTAAGAAGTGTAAAACAAGTGTTTTTAAAGATGACAAAAGGTTTATAGAAGTGCTTTTGATCTCCAAGATCACCGAGAAGGTGCGAGGAGAGAGCATACACACTTCGCAAGCCTTTTTTGAGCTAAAAAAAAAAATTACTTTATATTAGTTTAAACAACTCAAAGGAAACTTGTAGTTACATTTTTAGAGCATGCAAACAACCATAAAATTCAACAAAATGATCTTACAACTTGGAGAGAATTTCAAATTTTAACTTAGACACTTGCGCACCCAGAATGACGCATGCGGGCCCCAACCAATAGATACGTGCCCAAACCAATGGATATGTGTGGTAAGTAGTTTTTGCAGTTGTTTAAACACCTACGTAGATCCATTTGACATGTACGCTAGGGTTTCAACATAGACGCGTGAAGTTCGACGGATATGCTTACAGGTAAAGATAAAATTTTACACATTATACCAAAAAACACCAGCATGTCCAGAGGGAAAGGTACACACAACATTTAATGGAGATGCATTTGGTTCAGTGGAGATGCAAATGAATTGTCAGTGAAATATCCGATCAGACGGGTATGCAACCAATTTGACATGTGCGTGCAACAGTCAACAGAGACACGTAAAACTTGACAGGTACGTGGCCATATGGTAAATTCTCTATCAGTGAGAAATATGACCAGAAAAGTACGTGTCCATTTCGATAGGTGCACTAGGGTTTTGACGGAGAAACGTCCCTTCAAGACACCTGTGCATACCCCGTGTAGAACCTGCAAAGAACACGGAAACGAATTTTGTAAAAAGTAAAACAGGTTAATTGTTAGTCAAAGAAGATTATTTTCAGCTTAAACCCACAAAATATGCATGAAAAATGATGATTCTAGCCTACTTCAGAAATGAATTTAAGAAAATAACAAGCTATTTCTCCTCAAAAGCATAAAAATGGACCTAAAAAGCTTGAAAAAGGCTCCTAGAGGACAATTGTGAGTAGGGATAATTTTAGTGGCGAATATTCGTAATATGGCGAATATTCCATTTTTGAAAAATTTGAAAAGGTGAATTTTCTGGCGCGGGTCAGTGACCTGTTCGCCTAAAAATTACACTTTAATTTTTTTTAGGGGTCGGCTTCGCCTACCCTTGAAAAATATCCCCTATATAATCCTAGATTATTCGCCAGGTAGAACACTTCTACTTCACATTTGTCAACAATATGATATATCCCGTATTGTAGATGCGCAACAATGGGGTTATTTGTTGACGCGCGACACTGACGGATAGTTGACATGCAATAAGGAGGTACTACAGATATTGACGCATAGTAGACGCATGACAAAGAGTTTGTTGATGAGCGACATGAAGATTTTTTCGATGCGCAAGCAGAGGGCGGAGGCTGCAGGTGCGCGACAGGAGATTTGCTGTCGTGCATCAACAGACCTCATTGACGTGCGTCAATAGACCTCATTGACGCGCGTCAATGAGGGTTATTTGTTGACGCGCGTCAACAGACCTTGTTGACGCGCGTCAATGAGGGTTATTTGTTGATGCGTGACACTGACAGATAGTTGACACGCGACAAGGAGGTACAACAGATATTGACGCATAGCAGATGCACGACAAAGAGTTTATTGACGCGCGACACGGAGATTTTTTCGATGAAAAAGCAGAGGGCGGAGGCTGCAGACGTGCGTCAATGAGGTCTATTGACGCGCGTCAATGCATTTTTTTTGACGCGTGACAGCAAAATCTCTTTTCGCGCATCTGCAGCCTTCTGTCACACCACTTGACAATCAGGCGAATTTTTTTCATACAATCCCCAAAAAATTCACCTTCTCGCGAAACCGGTTCCGAGGATATTCGCCAGGTATTTTCCACCTCCAATTTCCAAGAGGTCTCTTAAAATGAACCCTGATTGTGAGTGTCCCACCGGGCATGCCAAATGTATGCATGATATGATTAGCTATGTTAATAAACAATAAACTGACTAAGTAGTTCTATGATCTAACTAAACCTATCATAAACATCAAGATGAGTGCTAAACAAGATAAATTCTACAATAATGAATTAAACTAAAACACTATCATTTTATCTCTAACTACTCTATGATTACTTAAAACTTAAATTGAACCTAGTTAAACCTATGAGTAATTGAATTAGATTTTTTGTTTTCTTCAATGGAGATGAAGAGGTCTCTCTAAAATGGCTACAAGGCCAAGCTATATATCCTCCTACTAACCTACTATGAAGATATGGATGCAAGATGGAGGAGCTTCAACAATGGAGGATAGCCAAGATCAAATGCCTTATTAGCTTGGCTAATGCAAATGAGGTCTAATGCCAATATCTCCAAATGTGAGAGAGAAGGACTTTTGATATGAAGTTGTGAGTGAAGTTGTAAGTTTGAATGGGTAGGCCTAGCCTTATATTTATAGTTTTCCACTTGGGAGAGTTTGGAATTTGGGTGCATGTGGGACTAAAGTTTAAAAATCACTTTAGGATTAGCAGTTGATAAACATTCTTTAGGCTTAGTTAACTTAGGATTAGGCTAGGTAAAATTTATTAGAAAGTGATTAGAGACTCATTGAGAGTTGGGAGGAGTCTGATTAACCATTTGTGACTAATAAATAGCCTAGGAAGCTTGCTGAAGTGGTTCAAAGGGAACTAGGGAGGTTATGAATGGTCGAAAGGAGTAATTTTT
The DNA here is from genome assembly GCA_019776745.2 of Taxus chinensis. NCBI lineage: Eukaryota > Viridiplantae > Streptophyta > Pinopsida > Cupressales > Taxaceae > Taxus > Taxus chinensis. Next base: position 58,202,977 of record CM034153.1, read on the forward strand.
AGATAATAAGAGAGATATTAGCCAAACTAGCTGATTATAGGAGGAATACGACCAAGAAGGTGTCATAAATGGGAATCCGAGAATGGAGCAAAGAGTAGATAATTGACAAAGTGTTGTCAATCGGTTGAATTAGAGGAAATGCTAAGTGCAAGCATATTTTAGGTGTCTACACAATTAATTTTTCATTCTTTTATTATTTTGAGGCATCCCTTTAGACCTTCGGATGCTAAAGAAATTGACACATTTGAGCTTGCAAGATTGTGTGTTTACGGGATGAATTCGAAATGAAATTCACAACATGTCTAGATTGAATATTTTGGATGTCTCAACCATTTATGGTTTGGAGATTAGGTAGTTGGGATAAAAAATATTCCAACATATTCTAACTTGCTTACCCACTTTCATCATCATTTTCTAAAGTTCCAGTTATAACATAATAATAAATATTTTAAATTTTCTTTGTGTTGTTTTAATACAATGTGATAACTCGAGCCCAATATACATGGTTTGAATTTTTTATAACATGCAAATGGATTAGTATTTCCTTCTCTTAGATGCATAATTTCCCTCCACCAATTTAATTTTCTAGGTTCAATAGTAATAGGTTATCCATATTATATGAGCATGACCCATATGTTTGTTCTTGAAGTATCACATTGCCTTTTTCATTTTAGTAATGTGGCTGTTAGTATACGTAAATTGATATTTTCTTGTAAGATTAGTGTGGTGTGATGTCTTTAAAATGGAAAAATGTTATTTTATATAGAACTTGTATAACTTATAAAATGGTCACATTAATGAGAATGGGCTAAATCATGATTGGATTTTAATATTGTAAACTTTGTTTAACAATATAAACGTGAATAAAATATATAAATCTTCATGTCGACTTGTTGCTTAGTGTTTGCAAATTCATATTTTGAGTTTTTTTTACAAGTGTGAAGATTAAGATGATAAATTATAAATTATTTAAATTATAATTTTTCTTTTAAGTGCTTTAAATGATTTAATATATTGTTAAAAAATATTATCAAAGAAATATTAAAAACTACTAAAATAGAATGTGTGTTTTTTATTCAGTTCTTTGTGCCTTAAAATATGGTTGGGGAATCGATTAGCCTTAAAGGCATTTCCTAAAACTCGTAATTGTTATCGTTGATATAAAAATTTGACTTGAATTGATCATATTCCCTCACTCTTATCTTGTGTTATCCTTATTTTGAATCAAATGTTGTATCTACAATTTCTATGTGTAACTTAGCTACAATTCATTTAAATGTGAAATGGAGAATATATATTTATTTGATTGTCCTCTTGTTTAACTACCTGGCGATAATATATATATGGAAAGGATCTTTCCTTATTTATTTTTTACCATATGAGTTAAAGGTATTCACATGATGGTATATTAAACATGTCGAGTAAATATTTTACTATTATTTACACTTTTTTGAAAGCCATTGTTTTCTAAGTCTTTCTCTTCAAGCATTCTGAAAGTCTTCATATTTCTAGTAAATATAGTTGATGTACAAACTAATCACAGTCATTGAATTATTGGTATGCCATAAGAGTGGATAATGTCATAGGATTCAATGTCAAACTTCCTTTTCTGCATGATGCGGGGGTCATTATGTCTCCACATGTAAGAATTGAATAAACCATCTTCCTTTCAAAAAGAAAAAGACATTATTTTGCAAGCCCACAAAAGTTGTGTAAAACAAAAAATGCTCTTCCAAAAACACCATAAAATTGAAATCCTACCTCAAGATCTATATAATGCAATAAAATTCATATCTTAGCAAGAGTTTTCACTAATTAAGAAATTGAAATTACTAAATCATGCATGCAAAAATGTTACTGCAATATAATGCCTATCTAAAATTCATAACAAATTTTTGGGGTCTAAATAATGTCATATGTTTCCAACATTGGACATATCATTGTTATGTCTTTCATAAATTATCTCTTTATTGTTCTTTGGCTGATACGCTTGACATCGATGAGGCTGATTGTTTAAATATGTGTCTATCATTATATATATATATATTGATTAAGAGACCCATCATGATTGACACCTTTATATTAGATATTTATAGAAAAAATATTTGTGGACTTTATTAGGTGTACCAATTTCTTGAAATGATTGTAATGAAACAGGTAAATATTTATCATCTAATTGATCCAAAATGCCACTTTATTTCCTTGTTTAGAACATTTCTTAAAATTTTATCTTATTAAACATGAGATAAATGTGAAGTCTGTCATTATATTTAAGATACCATATCCTTAATAAAATTAAGAAATTAAATTCACTCTTTCCATATATTTATATTTTTATGTTTAAATATTTCTAGATTACTAGTGTGGAATAGAATGAGATTAATGTTGGTCAATCTCGTTCATCTACGGAGTGGGTTGCGAGATAAGAAAGTACTATTGAATTTGACGTTCGTAGTTAATGCTCGAAGATACATAAAGGCAAGATACTTTGATACATTGTGGACAACTCATTTTACATGTGTGAGGTCCTATTATAAATTTAATATAGGGTGTAAATTCATAAATATTGTGTCATCTAATCTATTGACATTTTCTCCAACCCTGGAATTACCCTCTTTTTAATATCCTCCTTCATCACCCCTTTTCCTCCTCCAATATTGCACTTCTTCCACTTTAAGTTCTTCAACACATCTCTATAAGTGTTTTCATTGCACCCCTCATATGCAATTACTAGTTTTAAATTTGTTAAATTTATTGTGCTCTATTAAAAATAAAACCTCGACCAATAAACTTTAGCATTTTTTTAATTTAATTTTTAAAATCTTGATATAAAATTTTATAAAAACTTAAAAAATCACATATATAAAACTAAGAGTGACTATTGATATTGGTGAAAACTATATACTACCTTTAGCAGGATAAAAAAATCACAATACTAACTATGGCAACATTATTGCAATATACATGTCCTTTAAGTTCATTTAAAAAAATTGTAAAAGGAAAAACACGGACAACGGCTAACAAATGGCATCTCCACATAGAGACGTCTGACGTAAAAAAGGGTTTCCAATTTTAAAAAGCATGACTATGGAAAGTTTACCTAAAAGGCTTGGAATTTGATGATATGTGGACCGTATTTCCATATTTTAACTATAATTTACAAGTTAATAAAATTTTAAACCATAAATTTAGATAGGGTACTTTTTATCCAAGTTGTAAATTTGATGCTGTGTATTTTTTACAAACTGTAAAACACGTTAGTAGGCACGAGGTAGAAAAAATTGATGTATTAAAAACCATAATTTAGAAATATAAATATATAATATATGATTTTGAATATATATTTTTATTCAAAAATATATTTAGTTTCTAACATTCAAACATATGTTTTATTATTTTTTGTTAAGTGAAACTACTAGATATTCTATATTGATTTTTCAAATCATTTAGTAATTTACTATTCTAATTCCATACTTAAATTTATAACGATTATCTCTATCCAATCTTTAAATGCAAACTAATTTTCAATGCAGATTTTACTTCAACTTCAAGTAGAAAGAAGTTAAGAAGATCAATCTAGCTGCAAGTATGCTATTTATTTATTACATTATTTGATGTTTGTTTTTTTGTACATACCGTAAATTTGATAATTTTTTTGTTATTTGGAGACTTAATTTTTTATCATCTTAAATGTACACACATTAAATAACTCTGACATTATACTGAGAGTACCAATAAATTTATATTTCAAAACTCTAGTGAAATCTTTTATATTAATTGTGAACTCTAAATAAAATATAATAAACATATGTTTTATTATATTTAAATTTTCATTTATATGTTTTATAATAATTTTATCTATTTTATTTTAAAATATAACTCTATATTAAAGATAGGAGAAAATAATATTATTTGTAATATATATTTTTTGAAAATCTTACATATTATTCAAAATGTAAATCAAAATGCGTATATATGACCAAATCGTCACATATTTTCCTTTTGACAGGTAAGGGGTGACCGTCAAATTCCAGCCTAGTAGCTATGTAAGTTAAGATGACAATTGTGTATAATTCAACGAGGTTTTCACTGTCGCATCCCAATTCTCCATCCACTTTTGTTTGAACTAGCACATGCACCTCTGGACTTTGTGTTCATCTTCAAACTGTCGTGACTCGCAACAATGGAATTGGTCATTTATTTTTCTCACGTGCTCAAGAGTTTTCATTGTAATAAAATGTTACACTCAAGAATTTTTTATTTACGTATGACAATGATCAAATTTGAAGGGCTACCTTCATTTTAATTTGAGGTCTAGGTTAAGCTTTACAATTCATAAATGGCCGATTAAACAATACATTTACCTTCAAATCAAAATGAAAATATTAATTTATTTTCAATACGTATCTAATTAATTTATATAAAATAAAAATAAATATGAAAAAAATCAAAATTATTAAATATATATCTAATAATAATTTTAAAATTTATTTAAAATAAATAATCAAATATTCAAAAAAAAGTAATCACACAAATTATAAGTTTGACAAGTCCTTGTAACAAATTTATAAGTTGGTCATATAAAAAAATAAAATTTTAGCATGAGACATGAACCTTAAGCTCACCAATTTGGGTAATTGTAGTGCCACATATTTCAAATCATTTCATTCCCAGTAAAGTTGTCTCAACTGATAGAAAACGTGGGTATGGGAAGACTTTGAGGAATCTCCAATTTAAATATTATTGTTCTCAAACTAGATTGTACCTTTGTAAGGAAACAAATAGAACATTTGTGTAGAATTGAGGGCATGTCATTCAATTATTTGTTAAAGCATATAATTCAAGAAGTACAAGGTTATGGAAAAGAATTTTTATAAATATATTAGAATGTTATACATTGAATCAATAATAACTTCTTAATAAAAATAAGTAATATATTATTGCACTTGAAATATTGTAGAGACAAGAAGCAATAACAATTTACTATTGAGAAATAAAAAATGGCATACTCGTGGTGTTAATGTGTAAAATAGACAGGTATTTAAAAAAAGTATACATTACGTATCAAGTTGTTATAAAATTTAAAAATATATTCGGTATTTTTATCAAATGATGTCTTGGGCAACACATTTACATTGATGAGGGGCCACTAGAATAAGTTGAGCCTAGCAGCCACTGATCTATACCTTTCTATAAGTAGCATAGCTTAGCAGCCGCTAATCTTTTTCTTTGATGCACACCGATGTGTATAACGAATAAATGGTGCAAAGGTGTGAGACTAGAAGTCCTCAATATGAACAAAAAAAATATGATGAAAAAAACATAAATGTACTTAAATTGCATTCATCCTTTAGGACATAATGTTATTATACACAATGCATCTTATCCCAACAATATTTAAGATGACTTGTCTCTACACTATGATGTTGTATGAGCACCCTGCAAACATTTTTAATAACCATCTTGCTTCTTGAATAGGAAAAGACCTCCATAGCTTTTGTGAATAAAAAATGTCCATTTCTCACATATTTCTCATCAAAATATATTATGGAAAATGCCTAGCGACCACTAATATCTATTACTATGATTTGTTATCCATAGCTTTCGAGATTAAAAAATGTTTATTTCTCAAATATTTCTCATCGAAATATATTATGGAAAATGTTTAGTGACTACTAATATCTATTGATATGATTTGTTATTTTAGTGCTCTATTCAAAATAATATATTATTTAGCGTAGTTGTCACAACATAATTTCTTTTTGTAAGTATTCAAGCTTAGCGGTCGCTAAGCATTTACTGAATATGAACCGATATGAATTATGTGTTAGACACAATATAACTTATTAGAAATATATAAGTTGTGATCCCTTTCAATGGTATCAAGTGCAACTCTTGGATATACAAGGGATTGTATAGTGATCCAATTTTTATTATTGAAAAATACTAGTGATCCAAAATTGTAAAGATTGTTTTTTACATTGTTTGAAAGGAAACCTAGGAGTTATAGAGGGTAGCAGCCACTGGGCTTCCCCTCGACAAATAGATGGACAACATAAGACATGCAAATTTATTTATTAACACCAATTGAAAAGAATAACTTAGTGGCTTCTCCTCTTGCTTAACTGCATGTTGATAATGTATATATCGAGAGGATATTTCCTTCTAGAATTTTTTTTTCCATATGAGTTAAAGGAATTTACATAACGTTATATTCAGCATGCCAAGTAATTAGTTTATTATTCTTTACACATTTGTTCCAAGCCATTGTTTTCTAAGTCTTTCTCTTTACACACTCCTAAAGTTTTCATGTTTCTAGTAAATGTAGTTGATGTACTTGACCTAATCACAGTCGTTGACTTATGGGTATGCCATAAGAATGAACAATGCCCTATGATTCAATGTATAACTTCCATTTCTTCTTGATGTGGCGGTCATTATGTATACACATATAAGAATTGAACCAACCATCTTCTTGTCAAAAAGAAAAAGATATTGTTTTGGAAGCCCTCCAAATTGGTCTAAAACAAAAAATCCTCTTCTAAAAACACCATTAAATTGAAATCCTTACCTCGAGATCTATAGGATGCAATAGAATCCAAAAAATTTGAAAGTTCCATATCTTAGCAAGGGTTTTTGTCAATTAAGCATTTGACATTACTAAAACACACTTGTGTAAATTTTTTGTTGTAACATATAATGCCTAACTAAAATTTATAATAGATTTTTGCATTCTAAATAATGTCAGTTGTTTCCAACGTTTGAAAGAGCATTGATATGTCTTCCACACAGTGTCATTTATTGTTCTTTGGCTCATACACTTGACATCAGCGAGATTGATTGCTCATATATGTGCCTATCATTTTATATATATCGACTACGAGTCCCATCATGATCGACAGTTTTAGGTTAGATATATATAAACAAACTATTTGTGGACTTTATTAGGTGTATCAGTTTGTTGAAATGACTGTAATGAAATAAATAAATATTTATCATCTAATTATACCAAAATACCACTTTATTTCCTTATTTACAACATTCCTTAATATATGATCTTACTAAACATAAGATAAATGTGAAGGCTTCCACTATACTCAGGGGTTAAATTTGACGGCCACCTATGCCTGTCACACAAATTTTAGGTGATGGTAATTTTTAAATATTGCCCTTCAAAAATATAAAATAGTGTTATTTTTACACTGTTAATCAAATATATTTAAAAATATTTTATACATATTTAATTATTTTTAATATAGATTAGCATAGTTTATATATAAATCTATAGAAAAAATTACGGTCATACTCAAAATATGCAAGTCACATGTGATGGTTATGTCAAATATTTGTAAGTATTTTATGGCTAAAATCATGAAAAACATCTAAAGGGTCGTCAAATTTAACCCTTGACTATACTTAAGTTACCACCTCCTTAATAAACTTAAGAAATTAAATTCACATTTCATATATTTATATTTTAATGTTTAAATATTTCTCAATTATAGTGTGGAAGAGAATGAAGTTAATGCTGATCATTCTCGTTCATCTATGGAGTGAGATGCGAGATAGGAAAGTACTGCTAAATTTTATGTTCTTACGGCAATTCAATGGAGTCGGTCAAGTCATTTCATTTTCTCACATGATCAAGACTTTTCTTTGCAATAAATGTTCCTCTGAAGACTTTTGATTGGAGTATCAGGTATGTTACAGAGTCTCCCTAGGGCCATACACTTCAAATTGATTAAAACAAAAATATGATGTCAGGTTTAACCTTTGGAAAATGTAAGTGAATATAAAGTGATAGGTTGATTTTTATGCCGAAAGGCATGATCTCTGGCAGGAAGCCTCTAGGGTCCTGACAGCGAAGGAGACTACAGCGGCCCAAATGGAGTGGTTGACGATGGACGGTAGTTTTGGAGCCCTACATGTGGTGGCTGGAAACTGAAGTGTTAGTGTGAACAATGATCCGTGGAAAGCTGGAAAGGAGGAGAGCCCATCACCATGCTCGCGGGAGGGAAAGCCATTTTTGGAGCCAGAAATGGAGGACAGATCCCAAATTCCTGGTTGGAGGTGGACATGCCTCTTCGGTCAGCATGAAAAGGGGAGTGTGGGTGCCTCCTTGTATGGTAGTATTTTTTTAGTCCAGGAAATATTTAAAAATGTCTTGCTTAGGGCTGCGTAAAGGGTTTTGCGATTGTTATTGTCTGTGGCCTTCAAACATTGAAGCTGAGAATTCCTTTATATTTGGCTGATGGGTGTGATTGAAGTTGGAAACTACAGCACTAGAGGAAGCTATCGAACAACACAACCCAAATTTAAAGAAAAGGGTAAAAAAAATTCATCTTGTCTATGTATTTTGTATAGTGATTGGGGACTACTATATTGGGGATGCAATATACGTTCCACTGTCTAGCTTCAGATACTTTGCTTCAAACTTATCAAATTGTTTCACTTGTCATTTTACATGTGAGGAATTTTCATGCTTGTCTTTACCTATATTATCTTCTATTCGCTTGGCTTAATTGATATATGATTTGTCTTCACAGAAATGAGTTACCCTGTTTTTAAGAAAGGAGACAAATTTTATTATAATCTATTTTTTTATGAAAAAATAAGACAAGATTGTTCCCATAATATATTTTCTAGAGTCATTACCCCTTCTCATGGCTTGGAAACATTGTTTTTTTTCTTCATATTCATGTTCACTATAAACCCGCATATAATCGCCACTATTCTGATTTCTGCTACACCACAGAGTACACGACAATGGCCAATTTAATCCTATGCACACAAGTAATCCTCTGTATTTACATTAAACTTCATATGTAGGTTACCAATAGCATCAGAGCATGTAATTTCATTTTGAAAGAGATCGAGGGATCATTTAATTTGAGCAAGGCCCTTCAATATGTATATACCTTGCAATTTAGACCTGCTTCATACTTGGTTACTTGAACTAAAGAATTTTGGAATTCAGGAGGTGCTTCCCTCTGAATTGGTTTAAATCATTCTTCTGAATTTGTAAGCATCTGAAGATGAAAGAAACCGAAAAAAACAAAAGGAAATTAGCAACATGTAAGGATTGGAGCCCTGAAATGCATGGAGTGTTGAACATGAATATAAGCATTTTTAATGCATACCAGTATATGGAGTTTACTTATGCAGAGGTACAAAGCAATTGTTCTACCAATTTTAGAAGTAGCTCCAGTCAAGAACACCTCTTTAACAAATAGTAATATGAAATGATATAATAAGTAAATATTTCAAAATAAACCACTCAAATAATGAAACAAACCTGTAATTTTTTGCAGTTGTAAGTTGCACTAGGCACATGGTACATCCAACCACAATGCACTGGACTACCTCATTTAGTTTTTACTTCTACTCTAGCATCTGTTCATTCAACTGTAGAATGCTCTTTCCAAGATTGAACATGTCTTTCAAAAGTGCAACGTAGTCACTCTGGTTGTTAGACATCTGAACAAATATGTCCAATACAAATCCAACCACATAAAGTGCTGCTCCCACCCAGTGAATTTTTCCATCTCCCTTGAGCAACTCCACAACAAATTTTTGTGTCTCTGCAGTAACCTCATCCTTGAAGTCTTTCTATAGACACCAGTATAAACAGTTCCATTATTATGTAAACTAGCATCCACGTAACATCCTTACCATATACAAAAAATGCAAAATTGTGATTGAAATTGAATTCTTCAACTTCCATCAAAGGGCTCTCAACTCATCATAGAAGGCCAGTGACATAAAGCTAGTATAAATTTACATACTAAACTAACTTTTTCTTAACTTTTCACTACTGATGTCTAAGTTCCTAAAACTGTAGATTCAAAGAATTTGAAAGAATTGTAACTATATATAATTTACAAATAAAAATTGTTATTTCTAATGCACATTAGCTAAATCTGATTTTAAATGTGAAAATTGGGAGGCCTTATTAATCTTTTTGTTTTTGAATCCCTTCAATCACCAAGTATTTCCATCTGTAATCTTCTACTATTGAATTTTGTCTAGAACCCCCAATTTCAGAGTGTTGAACAGTGATTGACATCAACATTCAAGAGGATATTTACAGTGTTCCTCCACCATTTGGAGCTTCATTCTGGAAAATTTATAGATGTGTAACATTTGTGAGCTATAGAAAACAAAACTTTCATATTCTCCTATGCCTTCAATGATTACCCATCACATCTGGTTTTGTTTCCTTTATGATCATTGTTGTTGTTAATGTATTTCTATGAACCACCCTTACTCTCAGATTTGGAAGCCTGTTACCAAATAGTGTTCCTCCACCATTTAGAGCTTCATTCTGGCAAATTTATAGATGTGTAACATTTGTGAGCTCTAGAAAACAAAACTGTTATATACTCCTATGCCTTCAATGATTACCCATCACATATATCTTTGATAAAGCCAATCAAGCAAGTTTTACCGTTTATTTCAAAACTGGACTCAACAGCAATGTCACATTAACAAGTATAAACACTTTGATCAAAATTTGCCCTGAATAAACTTAGAATCATTCCATGTCATCTCAAATGGACTTTTGAAGTCTTACAAGTTATGATTCCTAACCTTGTTAAGAGCTGCAAGACTCATAACCTTCACACCAAATTTTTAACCAAATTATTTTTGTAGATGTAATAGAACCTGCTTAGCTAATCAATATTTATTTATTTTGGGTAGGGTTATGGGTTGCCTTCAGTTGGATAAGCTTGGACCATATTGTTGAAATTCATAGAATACTGCATCCTATTTTTTATCCTTGCATCACAAGCTCGCCACATATCCATCAGAATTATTCTCCCGACATCACAACCTGACCATAAATCTATGAGTGACGTGGCTGATCAACCCAACTTTAATACATATTCTCTTGCTGATCAACCCAAGTTTAGCCCCTATTCTCAGTGTTATTAACTTATAATGGATACACCACAAAAGTGCCACATGTAAATTCATTTTTGTTCTCCATAAAACATAATTCCAAATTACATTTACGAATTTAGTCTTTTGAACTACAACTACTGCGTCCCGGAGATTTGGTTGTGTTGCTATTATTACGTTTATGTGCCATTATTTACAACTTGTTGTTATTATTGTGTTGTCCATTAACTTTAAGGTTAGTCTTGGAATATGGTGTTGTTCTTTATGAATGACATGTCTCACTTGCATGTATGTAGTTGTTGTGTTCATGAACTTTTAGGTTATTCTCATAATAAACTATTTTCCTTTGTGACATGGGAAAATCCATAACCGATCGTTTATAAATTTTGTTGTTGAATATGTGTTACTTTTTGCATTATTTCCCTTTTACATTTTCATAGATTCTTCATTATGTGGGTGGCGTTTACTATCTTAAAATATGTTGTTGTTGTTTGTGCTACATTAAGAAAACTATTTTCTACATTTGGTCTTCAACCACGGCATAAAGGGGCAAGTTCCTTCAGCAATGGAAGGATTCAGTGTGTGCTGAGGGGTTTTCACCCCTAGGAGGCTGCATTGAAATTCCCTTAGTTGGGAGTTAGATTGCCCATTGACAAGGCTTTTAAAGTTGCGTGCCAAATCAGAAAACACCTGAATATTTTTCTTTGATTCCTTGTTTGTGCTTTCCAACAAAAAAATGTTGTGTTTACTTCCATTTCAAGCGTAGAAGTTATAAAGGTTGATATAACATGTACAAATTTTGTTGTTTTACATTTTTAGTGTGTTGGTTACTTGTGACCTTGCAACAATGAAGACTCGAAATATAGTTGTTCTTCCTCCACATGGTGTGACAATCACCACTCCGCACTTGGAGCAAGAAGATGCTTTCAATCGAACAAAGTTTGTTATCAATGTGCTTCATTGCAGGGAAGCAAAACCTACGAAACCTATGATCACTGATTTGATTAGAGAATGCATGCGTTTGCATCCTTCATGTCCTCTCTATCTTTCCAAATTTCATACAGCAGGCTCCAACTCAATGGGGTTTGGGCTGGTGTATGATCGCCCCGAAGATGCTATCAAATACGAACCTGACCACAAGCTGAAAAGGATGGGGATAACTGTAAAGACCATACATGCTGGAGGAAAAAAAAAACGGTCCAAAATAAATTGCTAATGTCACCAAGGGAAAAAAATATGATGCCAAGATAAAATGAACAACTTACAGTGTGTGCTTCGCTAAACTTATGTACATAAGAGTAGTTTTGGTGGCTCGATCAAACTAACAAGATGTTTTTTTTATAGCTCTTACTTCTTCAAGTATGGGACTTGCTTTCTTGTACATTTGTTGTTACGTCAAACCTTTTAATGTGATAACACTTTTTATGAACAGATTTCATACTTTGTTTTGTTTTGCATTTAACTAGCTTATATATCGTCGGATTCTTGGTTTGGTGGTCATATCTTATACACTTCATGTTCTACTCTTATATGTGGTCTTCAGTTGTTTGGCAGAGTTGTTTCAGCTGGTTTTTGAATTTTTTTTTTGGAAAAAAATTCCTCGTATGTTTCTCCCTTGAATATGTTCATTGCTACATACAAAACATAGAATATTACAACATTGTGTTTTAGTTATTATGTACATCTCTTGAAAAAACTGTTAGGACTGCAATTTTAATCATCCCAAACATTTTCAGATAAATGAAATCATGTTTTTTGTTGACTATAAAGAAATAAAAATAGTGAGTTTTCCATAACAAAAAATGGAAAACATGCTTATGATCATGCTACCAATCTTACAAGTTAATATTAGTCACCAACATCAACTTTTGGTATCTGTTCGAAACCATTTTCTTTGTTTTGAAAACTGTTCTACCATTTGTGTTACGAAGCCACAATTTCCATTAATTTATGATCTCTCAAAATTGTAGAGCTGTGCCTTAACATGATACAAAAAACAAGAAAAATTATGTATTATAATTAAAAAACTTGATACTTTTCTAATCAATGTGCACGTGGCTTTTGTATGTTTTTTCATTACAGCTCCCATGATGAAGGTTATTTATCCATGGGTTTTCATAGGGAAATTATTGAATTCTATATTTGTAATATGTTTTGCCAATTCCCTTGAGTATCCCTATGAAAAAATGTCCTTTCGGCTTCGTAAAAATTGCAGAAAGATATTTTTTCTACAATTCTTGACTGTTGTTTATCTTCTTAACCAAATTGTTTCTGTAGATGTTGTACCTATTTATATTTAGCTTCCCTTATAGACAGAATAATTAGCTTTCTTTTCCTTCTCTATGAAACTACAACACGAGACAAAGTGAAAGAGATAACCAGCGGTTGGCTTTCTGTCATCAATGTCACTGACAGAATCAAAATCAGTATTCTGCCAAGATTGGAATCATGCTCGATACCTAGTTGATAAATTTGTATCTTTGAAATATTTTCGCTGCCTTCCAATATTCAACTTGAGGATTTGACATAAACCAGGAATCCAAATTCCAATTAATTCCTAGTGACTCCAACTAAATCATCATTTTATGAGTGCAGAAACCGTTCAACTTCTTATTCATCTTGTCAGTTGTCACTGGCACTTCCAATTAAATTCAACAGCAGGAAGTAGTCAATTACTTCTCTCGAATTGTAAGTTTGCAAAGATATGAAGTAATATTCTTAAAACTCTGACAATAAGATCTTCATCCACCTAACTTTTCATTTAAAAAAAACTTGGTGTAAAATTCTTTCATAGAATTAAGCTTCACTCCTTTAGATTCAAATCTGCACATAATTTCTTCAAATAAAATAATAGTTGATTCATATATGCGCATTATTTCTTGACATAGACTACTAGATGAATTCCAGTAATTTAAGTATTTCAATTCCGTATGTAAATTAACAATGGTGGTGAATGTACAAAACCATCACCACTAATAGTAATTGATGGTGCAACATTGATCTCAATAATTACTGAGAGAATCCATTATATATATACAAGTTAAATAATAGAAAGGTAGCCATAATTAGTGTAGTCTTATACTAAGAATATGATATACCTGTACATGAATAATGATTCACCATAAATGCTATACTAAGGTCTAGAACATAACAAATTATTAATTTTGACAACCCTGAGGAAGTAAAAGTGAATATAAGCCGTAAAACATGTACATGAAGAAGCATCTAAACTTTTAGCAATTTAGCCATGCCGATAACACCATTTTCCCGATGCATACATTAATAAAATAGTAAAGCGATATGGCTTTAAAATCGGTTCAACTATATTAAGGTCGATATAAAAATATATTTCAAAACCAGCAAAAGACTTAATCGCTACTCTGTAAAAATGAGGAGAAATTTTGGCGCTGACATTTAGATTTGAACTCATTTGCTCTGCTCTTAGGATCCCAGTGTTTTCCTTCAGGCTCTTAGAATGACTTAATTCCACAATTTAAGGGGGGGAAATAATCAATCCAGAACAATAAATACATGAAACATAGTAATAGACAAAAGATATATATATATATATAACATAGGCTTGGCCATGCTCCATAGAAATCAAACCACCACAACTCCAACATGAATATCTCCATACTTCACTTAATTTTCGAGATTATTGCAATTTTTTGTTATCTATATGCCTGGTTAGTAAATGTCCAGCAGCCATGGAAAATGTGGAAAGTGCTATGCACACTAGCTTCCATTTCTTCCAGTTTTTGCTTTTCCACCAAAATTTCAATTTTTTAAGCAGCCACAAAAAATCTAGAAGTGTTCAACTTTGACCAGGCTACTTTGTCTCCCTGAGGATTATTGCTTTTTTCGTTCTAGCATGCATTATCCATTAATCTCCCCTACCATAAATGAATCATTGTAAGAAGGAAAACATTAATATTTCATGCCATTATTAGTATCATGTATATTACACATAGCTGTCTAATTAGGTGCATCATTTTAACAATCAAAACCTCGAATGTCCAAAACTATCAAAGTTCCACCTCATCAAAGTAGAATTGATTAACTAATATCTCAGCTAGGTTTCATAAATCTTGTATAAACCTCATATATGACATTGTTAAAAGTTAATAAGAGATTATGCGTACGCAAATTTTTAAACTCGCACATGCTAATAATCATCTACATAGATTTCATCCTACCCTCCCACTTTATCGATACACATTTTCACTTGTTCCTAGCCTAATCAAAATCAATATATATTTACAATTATTGGAGTAAAGTGAGAGCTGATGGATATTCATCCTAGGTTTTGAGGGACTAAGATGGATATCCCATTTTTGAAAAAAATAGATTCATGCTGAAATAGTACAATATGTGCCACAAATTTCACAAATATATATTTAGAAAATGGCATTATATCATTTGTATAAATATTGATATGTATATACCTGTTGATCTCGTATATACTTGTTGATCTCATTCTACGCAATCTAGCAATGCACATTTTTCTTTCCCTATCATAGACATTAACGTTAACAATTCTTTTACTTTTGGTTTCCAAACAAGTTTATAAATATTGTAATGCGGTTTAGGTCGTTGTTTAGAAGCGCACTGTGTGTCGAAAATAGTCTTCATTATGGCAACACCTTTGACACATGGTGGTATGTCTACTTTGATTGAGGGTTGTACAGATGTTGGGCCGATTGTCCAACTTCTCAATATTTGTCCCCTTCGATCTGTGTTGAACACTGAGCTCCAACATCGCATGGATTTCTTCGATGGTGTGCACTTTCGAAAAGCTCTATTGCCCTCAAAATTTGCAAGCCAGGTTTCAGATGGACTATTAAAAGACGACAACATTGTCCGTTTGCGCAAAACCATTTGCAAAATGGTAAAACTAGAAATGTAAGTGTCCTTTTTCCTTTATTCATGGATGATCGGCTTTCATTTCTTTCATATTCACTAATTTTTGTTCCTTTTCTTTTTTTACCCTTTGCAATACTGTTCTTGTCTCGGAAATGGAAATTGTTATAGTAAAACATCCAAAAATTGGTGCTCCCACTCCTCTTCCCGCCCATGTCATTCACGGAAAGCAATCAAATCCTGATACAAATCATGGAGACGACAGAACTTTGGTCCCACAAACACCTCCCCAAAAACAATTGGCGTTCCTGACAGTTCAAGGTTGCCTCTTAAAATAAGTGCACTAAATCCAACCATGCGTACATGGTCTGTTGAAGGTCATGCCCTTGGCAAAACTGCGCTTAAGGAATATGCGAACGCAAATGCAGGGGTTCATATTTTGGATTTGATTTTGTGGATGTTGTAGGTGGGGAAATACGCGTTACATGGTTCAACGAAATTGCAGCAATGTTTTTTGGACAAATTGAGGCTGGAAAATTATACATCATCGCAAATGGAAGGATAGGGAATGTAAAAGTAGGTTACAACCATTTTAACAACGAATTTGAGATATTCCTGCAAGCTTCTTCCACTGTCTCTCTGCTACGTGTTAATAACGCAACAATTCCTTTGCATAACTTTCACTTCACAGAGATCAAACATATACATGTAAAGCCTGTTGGTTCCTTCATTGATGCTCTTGGCATTGCTCTAGCAATCTCTCATTGCTCCACTATCAGCAGGAAGGATTCCAGTGAAACTA
This sequence comes from Taxus chinensis, assembly GCA_019776745.2. NCBI lineage: Eukaryota > Viridiplantae > Streptophyta > Pinopsida > Cupressales > Taxaceae > Taxus > Taxus chinensis. The sequence continues at coordinate 58,219,541 of CM034153.1, forward strand.
AACGAAGAAGCTTGCAATTGAAGGACATGTCAGGATTTAGTGTTACTGTGATTTTATGGGGCCAGCATTCACAAGATCTTGCTCAAAAACTTGAGGAACTCCTTTCTATTCCACAACTCCCAATATTGGCTGTAAAAGTAGCACGTGTATGAAGTTTCAACGGAACTTCCATAGGCACTGTCTCTAGCACAAAATGGTTTGTCAATCCTTAGATTCCTGAAACTAAAATGCATCAAGACTGGGCCGCCTCTGAAAATTACACTGTTCAAACTCCCTCTGTAACGAACAAATTTCTAGGTCCTCCTGAGAGCTTAAAACTAGTGGCAAAAATTGTAGAAATACTTCAAATGGGAAATTCAGATAGCAATGAATGGGCTACACTTCAAGCTATAATTACAGACATCGCAATGGATAATTTCTACTACATGGCTTGCCCCCTTGCAAATGGTGACAAATAATGCCGCAAGAAAGTGAAACAAGTAGAAAATGGTTCGTGGTTTTGTGTAAGCTATAAGTCTCATGTGCATCATTGCGACTATAGGTACACTCTCCGCATAAACTTGCAAGATGACTCAGGAGACCTACAATCAGTTACAACATTTAACACAGCTGCTGAAGCAATCATGGGTGTCGCGGCTGGAGACCTCCAACTGCTATGAATAGATGATGAGGCTACAATAGAAATTGCAAACCAAATAATTGGCCATGACTACAAATTCACTCTCTCCATGAAAAAAGAAAATTTCCGTGGAAATACATAGCTGAAATGTGTCATACTTGATTCCCTTAAATTGAACGATTCCAAAGTTGTTGCTTGACTCTACCATTTTTGAGCACCATAACACTTTCCTACATTTTATTGTCTTCGTAGTTTGCTCATATTTCCTTTGAAATATGCTTTTGTCTGCAGATACATTTGTAATATGGTTTTGTCCGCATGTTTTGATGGACTATAACTCTCGAAGCTTTCCATTTAATGGTTGTTAATATTGCTTCACTTGTGCATCTATATCGCAGACACACCTTTTTGTCATTGATAAGAACTGTACATTCCAATATATATAGTTTATGCTAACATTATGGTGCACTTTATTCATTTCTTAAAAGTTTGTTTATGTTTCACATGAAGTTTTTTCTTCTTTCTACCTTGTTCCTTTAAAATATATGCAATAACAAATCATTTTCCTTTTGGTTTAATGCCTTTAACTACAAAAATAGAAAACATTTAAAATAAGATAAGAATTTACAAATGGTTTTTGCATTGATTTCCCATTATCTACGTACGTAATTTATTACTCTTTGAATCTTTTCTCATGCCACATTTTTTTTGCAATTTGCATAGATCGTTGTTTTCTCCACAATGCCTACCCTAGAGCAACAAAAACGAAGAAGATCTATTTATGCCTTGCACAGAAATGAAATCAATGCTTCCCGGTGAGAACACTATCGGCAGCTCCAATAATTTCTGGCAATTTCTTCCCCTTCCCATACTATTTCTCATCCCCCTTTCATGTTTTCCCCTGCTACTTTCCCTTCCACAGTGGAAACTTATCCTTTCCCTCTTGGCAATAATCACACCCCATGTGTCTAACCTTGTCTTCATCATGGTCGTGACATTGAATTACGACCCACACCATCGCTAGACTACCCTCCTGCTTCGGTCCAATACATTGCTCCTTCCAATCATTCACCCTTCCCATTTCGACCAGTATGTCATCCAGCAACAGGTTCAATTGCTTCACCTTCTTTTACCGGACAACATCTTTCACATTTTCATGAACTTCGGCACCCTTCCTCCCAAACTCATCACGAACAACTTGCCCAAGATTCCACCCGACCCATGGCGATCCCCAGAGCTTTCTATGTTGCCCCTTCTTGGGTGGACGCCCAACACAGGTTCCGCCAAAGACTAGATCTTTTGTCAAACATCCACACCTGCTCAATTTGTCTTGAAAACTACCCTATCTTAAATACTACCTTCCATGAAGGAAAATACACATGCATTAGATGCAAGTCCGAAAGAAATGGACACCATTTCTCCTCTTAGAACAATGTGGATCCTGGCCCTCAACCTGATGTTCTCAAATATTTAACCCATGTCAAAGAAATTTTGATTGCTCGTATTAATCCTATTTTATAAGTCACACAAATGTGTGGGGAACAATATAAATATTCATGTCACACAATAAGTTTCCCAGAAAATATTTCTTCCATTTCCAAATACCTTCCCCGTCAGCTAGGATATTTGGATCTCCTCTTGGTTCAAAAGACTGGAATGCAACAAACAAAATACGACTTCTATGTAAGTAGATTCTGTGTTTGGCAAGCGCTTCAATATAAAATTCTCCATGATGCCTACTATAAGGATGTTCTTCTTGACAATGACGCTCTTTCCTCTCTCTCGCCAGAACCAACAAACATATCCTCCTCCCTTAAATCTATTCATGTAGACTTGTCAGCCTCTCACTTCTTTGAGCCACAGGATAATGACAACCCTCCTTCCAACCCCAACGAGTATCCTAGGGAGACATCCTCATTTGTTCCTTCCTACCCAAATACTGGTACAGAAGAGGAGTTAATCGAGAAATACCTTCTTTCAAATGGTCGTGCTGCACCTTGCACCTTGGCTTGGCCTGAAGTCGGAAGTTCACCAATTAATGAATACACCACAGAGGGGCTTTTCTCAATGGCTTTTCCAAGTTTGTTTCCAACTGGTGTAGTGTTGTTTAAACAACCACACATGAAAGACGTTAAAATGCATGAATATGCCCTCCACCTGATGTGCTACCATGATGATCGTTTTGTCTCACACCCCAGGTTCCAGTACTACTTTCTTAACCTTATTATGAGACATAGGAGCTGATCTATAGCTGTAGTATTCATGAGGTTAAACCTTGAACATGGTGTCCCCCCTACTATTGGCCAACTTCGGCAACGCCTGCATGATTTCTTTCTGTAGAATTTAATGAGGTTCAGAACCAACCTACGAGGAACACGAACCTTTTGGTCGAAGAATAGAGGATAGGTCTCAGATATGATTGAGCAATTAGGGGCGCTTACACTATTCTTCACTCTAAGTGCAGCAGATACAAAATGGCTAGACCTGCATAACATCATGCTCAATGTTTCTCCATGTAAGGCTCATGTAGCGCAACACTAGAGGACCACAAACATTGTTAGCCACCCTCATCGTGTGGCGACTTACTTGCATCAATGATTCACCATATTTCGTGAAGAAGTGTTACAGAAACATCTTTGTGCCAAAGACTACTGGTACAGGTAAAATTCTTCTATTCTCTCTACTTTTCATTTACTTAAATACAAAATGATTAACCTTCCCTTAATGCAGGTATGAATAGAAATATAGAGGTTCAGTGCATGTTCATGGTTTTCTATGGCTTGAAGATGCTCTAGATGTTGATGGCATCAACTGGTCAAATAATGAATCTATAAACAAAGTAAGACAATACTTTGATATGTACATATCTGCATGGAATATATGGCCTCCTTCTGCCTGATCAGAATTTGTTCATAAGAATATCCAAGATGACCCTTATCTGTTACATTCATCTCAGGTGCTTGCAGTTTCCTCGTTACAAGATTCGGAGGAGATGATAAATCATGTTCAACAACACTTGTCTTCGAAAAAAAATAACTGCCTCCAATGTCAATATAACGCACCTTGGGAGAATAGAACCACTTCTTTATTGTTTGTTGATGAGAGTGCTTCAGTTAAATACCTCCCTTCAAGGAATGATGATAGATTGAACACACACAATCCAGAAATGTTGTCCATATGGAGATCCAACATCAATTGTCAACCTGTTCTATCTCACCATGATGTCCTCAAGTACATTGCTAAGTACACTTCCAAAGCGGAAAAAAGGTCTAAAACATACCATCAAATGCTTTCTAGATTATCGAGAGGTTTAGATCTTGATCTACCTGCACATTTAGCCATAAAAAAATGTTAACTGAGAGTGTGGTTGAACATGATATTAGTGCACAAGAAACATGCCACATGCTCCTCAAATTGCCACTTGTAATGTGCAGTCGCACTTTTATGACGCTAAATATAGGTAGAAAAATCTTTAAAAGATTGGTTGAAGCGAAGTGTGAAGATGCAGAGACATCCCTCCTCTTCAATGCATACAAGGTTTGAGCTTCAAACATGGAAATCCTTCCACTCATTGAAGCTGCACGCGACTGGAGTTACAGCAAATACCGCAAGGTCGATAAGTGGATGCATCGTACCCATCCTGCTATTGTTCAAGTATTCCCCAAATTTCAATGCATTCCTTCTAAGGATTCCCCCTCTCTTGAGCTTTTTTGTTGGTCAGAACTCCTTCTATACAAACTTTTCCGAAACATTTATGTTGATATTGGTTCAACACCTAAAGAAACCATTTCTAACTAGAGCTTGTTCAGATACAATTATCAACCCTGGCATATTACACAAGCTGCATCGGATCTACTCCACAACTTCGACAGTAACAATTACTCCAAATTCAGGCCTCCCCTTCCTGCTGAGCAACTACTTGATTGGAAAGTTTTGGCTCAAATCTGGCCTAGGAACACATCATACCTTAACAACTTGCAAATGTTGGGCTTTAGTGAATTTGACACCCTTCATAATTGGAGTGCACATCGTGTTCCTATTGCTCTGCAAGCTATTGGCGCCACTTTCATCGAAGAAAATAAGGCACAACATGTCTCTGGTTGCATCCAAAATAGATTCAAAGCTCCACCTTCAGCTTTATCTCCATAACAACAACAAGCTTTTGACATAATTATTCAACACTTCACACAAAAATCCAACCTTCCTCCACTGAGACTTATAATACAAGGGATTGCAGGTACTGGAAAGTCATTCCTCATTAACATTTTAAATTCTACATTTGCCTCTTCATCTAGCCAAGGAATTTCACCTCTCCTTCTACTCGCCCCAACAGGAGTTGCTGCTTTCAACATTTCAGCTTCAACAATATACGCAAGCCTCTGAATTCCCATTAAAGAACTCAAACCCTTAGAGGGCCAAGCTTTTTCATCTCTCCAGGAATCCCTCAGAAACACCAAATACATTTTAATTGATGAAATGAGTTTTGTCGGACCTAAGTTGCTTTCCAAAATTGACTACCATCTTAGGGAGGCTTTCTCGCACTGCAAAAATTCTACATTTGGCGGTAGATCTATGATCCTTGTTGGAGATCTCGGTCAACTTCCTCCAATAATGGACATTCCTCTTTATGCCAGTAACTCTTACAGAGCTACCCTTTGGCGAGAATTCAACATATCCATCTCCCTTCTTTCTATCTTCCGACAACAAGGCTCTGATCCAGCATAGGCATCATTCTGAAACTTGCTGCTTAATATTCGTAACTCCGTGCCTCTCATCCAGGACTGGGAAACTCTTATGTCACAAACCGATTTCTCCATTTCCGAACAAGAAAGCATTGCATTTAAATATGCCCCTCATCTTTTCGCTCAAAATGACCTTGTGGACTCGCACAACCTTTGTATGTTAAAATCCCTTAACTCTCATATAACCAGATCAATTGCTGAAAATCCTCGATGTTCTACATTTGGTGAAGCCAAAGACGATCAATTGAAGCCCAAGGTTCTTCTCTGCATCAGCCAGAAAGTAATGCTTACCATAAAGTTGTGGGTTGACACAGGTCTTGTCAATGGTGCTACTGATTCTATCATCGACATAGTCTATGAGGAATCCTCCTGACCTCTAGCTCTGCCTCTTTTTGTTGTCATCAAGTTTGATCATTACAAAGGACCTCCCTGGGATTCAAACAACCCCTTCCATGTTCCTATTCCTCCCATTTCTAGAGGGGGACTCAGACAACTACTGCTCAAAATGGCTTGGGCTTTTTCTATCCACAAATCTCAAGGACTTACACTACATTGTGCAACGATTGACATTGGTGGAACAGAAAGACAAGGCCTGACATTCACTGCTATGTCAAGAGTTCCATCTCTTTCTTCCCTTCGTATCTCTCCAGCTTTCTCTTTCTCACACTACTCTCACATGTCCTCCACTTCCCTTCTTCAATCCAGGCTACAAGAGGAATTTCTCCTACACTCACTTCCCTCCTTTATCCCTCATCTTCACCCACCCTAGTCTTACCTCCTTTCTCTATCTACTTCTACAATACTTTCGTTATGTTCTTTATATCAATGATACATGTATATATCATATGTTTTTGGTTTCGGTATTCCCTCTTCTTTCTTGTTTAAATTATTTGCATCTATATTGTTTTCCATTTTAGACGAATGTTTGTTTGCATACATGTACACAACTTTTTTCATTCCGTCATACAAGGTTCTCTTCATTTTAATTCCTTCTCCTCCTCCCGTTACCTCACTTTTGGCGTTATCAACACACACCTCATGTGCGATTTCTAGTTATATGGCAATAACAAAAAAATCGGGTCAAGAGAAAACAGACACGTGTTCTTCTGGGATGACTTCACAAAATGTAATTACTTCTTCGAATTGGATTTTTGATTCATCACGACTTCGGAGTCTTTTTATTTACAATACAGAGAGTCAAATCGATTACAACAGTTGCGTGTATGACACGTCTGGAAACAATGACTTTACGTTACAGATTCTCCCGAGTGCCATTCACTTCAAATTGATTAAAACACAAATATGACTAGCAATTGCAAATGAGTTGCAAGTTACACCGGAGAGGGAATGAGATTTGTGTATACAATATAGTATGGGTACAAGGTGAAGGTGATTTGTGTTTGTATTGCATTACAAGTGGGGTTTGCGTATATATATGTACAACTCTTTACTTATTTAATGTTGGAGTTTGCCAATGGATCCTAGATCGTGGTATTGTTTTGTGCGCATGATGGGGGAAGGAGTATTTCCATGCCTTGTACGCCGTGTGCCAATGCTATGTTGTAAAGTCTTTTCTCCTCCTCCTTGCGTGATTTTAGTTTATATATATTTTAGTTTAGTTTTATTTTAATGTTTTTATTACATTTATATTTTATATATATAATACTTTTAATTTTTATTATATATTTATATTTGATTTTTATAAATATATATATATATATATATATATATATATATATATATATATATTAGTTTTTATTATATTTTTATTTAATAATATCTTTATTTTATTTTTTAAAAATATAAAGTTTTTTTTGTAGTCGAATTTAATCACGAATTTAATCGGTAATTTTTTAGGGACGATTTTTTTACGAATTTTATCTTCGACGAATTCGAACATGAATCCGAATGCGGTCACTTAAACTTTATACAGTACGGTAGTTGTAAAAAAATCAAAAGCCCTAATCATAGCCACCCTGAAATCTAAAAAATCGGAAGCACTAACCATAGCTGATGATTTTTATACGATTTATTAATTTATAGTAGCTGAAATTTGAAGGTTTTTTAAGGTTTTGATCTAATTCGAAAACAAAAATAAATCCATATGAGGTTCTTGGCAAGTTTACACAATTTTATTGAATTCAGTTTTAAATAGCTGAATTTCAATTTCTTAAAATTAAAATCAGCGATTTCCATGACTTAGGTAATAATAACTTTAACATGTTTTGACTCTTGTTATCATTGCATTACTTTACCTAACGTCATCTTGCGATTTATCTCAACTGAGATTACATTATGGTATGGCAACATTGCATTTTAGTCATTACTCAATTGACCTCCACGAGCCCTTAACCTGGTGACATTTTCCCTCATGCATTTATGTTAAAATGTCATTAGGTTAATGACAATTCATGAAGGTCATTTGGGTATTGACTAAAAATCACAGGAATGAAAAATCTCGCAAAATTCAATAATCCAATTAAATCTCGTGGAAAGCCATCAACTTAGTATAAAATTCAAGGTTACTACATTATGATATTTGTCATATGTTGTAGTTGCAAACACCCTATGTATGCAAAATGTGGGAGCATATGGAAGGTATGTGAACTATTTGACAAAATGTCTCAATAAAATGTAGCAATGTTGGTAACAATGAAGCCTTGAAAAAAAAAATGCTTTAAGAAAATACTGCTGCTTAGCCCAATTTGAAACGCACAAGTTACATCTGGATCTTATGCATGAGTAACTGACTACTGTTGGTCTGACATGGTGCACCTCATTGTAGTGCCAGATTATATTCAGAGATTGCTTTACATGGCATTGTCAGTAATCTCTATAAGAACATTACCCTTTTTTGAAATGATGGAACTGATTAGCATCTCCCATAACAATTTGTCTTGCAATAATCTTGGAGATAAAGTTGGTTGCAGTGTGGCAGTCAACACATACATGGAGGTTCTTGACAACTCCAATAGTTGTCACAGGGGCATGATTTAACAATGCAAATGCAATTTCCAATTTCTCACTATGGTGGTAGAGGAATAATTCTTTTTTCTCCTTGTCCATGTCATACGGTACATGTTCTGAATCTGAAAAATATCCTGCTGCCTTCATCTTCAAAGACATTTTCTCCAACTTTGCATAGATCTTCTGTGTCTGTGGGTGTGAGCTATCTCCTACACATAAAGCATGCACCATTTTATGGCCTTTAATCCAACTACATCCAGTTATCTTTTTAATTCCTCCATCTGTTGTCAATTTCCTTACCATTTGAACCTCACCTAACTTGTGCACTTCTGCATAGATGTTTGACAGAAGAACATAAGTTGCAGCATTTTGAGGATCCAGCTCGAAAAGAAGAGTTGCTGTAAATAATCATAACCTGATATTCTTATGTGTGCTACAACGGTACCAAACAAACATATCCACACAACCCCCACAGATTTATTGGCATGTTGATGATAAAGTTTAGAGTTTCCTCAAGATAGCCAGCACGGCCAAGAATATCAACCAAGCAGACATAATATTCAATTCTAGGTGGAATGCTATAAGCGGCACTCATGCCACTAAAGTATTTACAGCCCTCGTGCATAAAAACCTGCATGGTTGCATGCTAATAAAACAAAAATGAAGCTTACATGGTCAGGTTGTGTTCCATTAGACCACATCTCTTTGAGGTGGTTTGTCAAACAGTTGACTTGTCTTGTGTATGCTTCCACATTTTGCATACATGTCTACTAGGGCACTTGCAACTACGTCTGACAAAATCCGCTTCCATTATGCTTAGGTGATTATCCATGCCCTGCTCTAAACCTCCCATTTTGACAGAGGCTGGGAGGATTCTGGCAAAGGTTGTGGAGGCTGGTTTTACACCTGCCAATTGCATTTGCTTGAAAGGTTCCAAGGCCTTGAAAGTTTACATGGTCACGGTGTGTTGCTACTGTGTTCCATTAGACCACATCTCTTTGAGGTGTTTTGTCGAACAGTTGTCTTGTGTATGCTTCCACATTTTGCATACATGTCTACTAGGGCACTTGCAACTACATCTGACAAAATCTGCTTCCATTATGCTTAAATGATTGTCCATGCCCTGCTCTAAAACTCCCATTTTGACACAGGCTGGGAGGATGCTGGCAAAGGTTGTGGAGTCTGGTTTTACACCTGCCAATTGCATTTGCTTGAAAGGTTCCAAGGCCTTGAAAGTTTACATGGTCGGGGTGTGTTGCTACTGTGTTCCATTAGGACCACATCTCTTTGAGGTGTTTTGTCGAACAGTTGTCTTGTGTATGCTTCTACATTTTGCATACATGTCTACTAGGGCACTTGCAACTACATCTTAGAAAACCACTTCCATTATGCTTAGATGATTGTCAATGCCCTGCTCTAAATCTCCCATTTTGACAGAGGCTGGGAGGATGCTGGTAAAGGTTGTGGAGTCTGGTTTTACACCTGGCAATTGCATTTGCTTGAAAGTTTCCAAGGCCTTTCAACAAAACCATTTTTTGCATATCCTGTTATCATTGCAGTCGATGACACCACATTTCTCTCAGGTATTTTGTCGAACAGTTAACATGCTTCCACATTTTGCATACATATCTACCAGGGCACTTGCAACCAAAACAATTGACAAAAATCCCTTCACCATAATGCTTTGGCAGATGTCCACACCCTTTTTCAAAGCTCCTATTTTGGCACAGGCTGGGAATATGCTAGCAAAGGTTAATTGATCAGATTGGACACCTGTTGGTTGCATTTGGTGAAACAGTGTCAATGCTTTTGTAAGGATGCTCATGTCTTTTGTTAGCTGATGAAATTAGAGGGCAAGGTGCCCACGAGTCCAACATTGTGGAACTGAATCTCTGGGTCACCCTCTCCAGTGATGACCCACATCCAAAGCGATTCTTCACATGTCCTCTGCTAACCCCCTCTTCATTACACAAGCTGCTGCTGTCCCTCATGCAAATTCAAACCCCTCTTGTAAAATGCCTCAACAGACACCCTGGGGTAGTGACAATCCTCCCTCCACGTCAACTTTAAAAATAAACAAAGATTAATTAAATCTCACAAATAATGAGAGCAACCACGTTAACTTCATAAACAAACAAAAGATAAATAAAAACCTCATAAATAAAGAAGTCAACCTTTATGTCCGGAGTTTAAATCCTTGGAAAGCTGGAATCTTTATTTGAGTAGAATAAATGAGGAATGATCTGGTGATATTACACAGCAGTATTGCCAGTATTCAAATTGAATGGCATACCTTACAATAAAAATCTGATCAAAGCACATTCTCATTGTGTATAACCTTCCTGCAATAGTGTACATAATTCTTGTCCACCATCCCATAGAAAAAATGGTTTCTTTCTTTTGTAAGGTCCAAAGATTGCATGTTGGTGAACGAAAGCTGAGTGCTTAATTATGAACATAAGAGGGCAGAGAGTCTGGAGAAGTCATACATTTTAATGGTTCCCCTTTAGGGTTGGGATGTCTTCAAGATGCCGTGCAAGTCCCTTTGCAGCATTGTTGTTCATGTAGAAGTGCATACAATTTTTTTTTAGGATCCCCGCTTTAATGGATTCGGCACACACAGTGTGATCCTATGCTATCAACGAAAGATTGAAGGATATGCATCAGGAAGCAGTAGACTTGCACTAAGATGACAGGTGTGCAGCGAAACTGCTTTTCAGCGTGATATCAAATCCACACATACCAAGCCTGTGCCACTTTCGGATACTGATAAATTCAGATGCAAAATGCTGATTGACGGGAAAAAGCTGATGGAAAGGTGCCGGAAAGGTAGGCCGGAAAATGTTGCCAGAATTTGACACTTTCCAGCAAAGCCTACTTCATAGTAAACGCCTCCGGCGAATGACGGGTTTAATCTTTGGAAAATGTAAGTGAATATGAAGTGAGAGGTCGATGTTTATATGCCAATCGCGTAAAATTCGGGTCAAGAGAAAACAGACACGTGTTCTTCTGGCATGACTTCGCAAAATGTAATTTCTTCTTCGGATTCATCACGACTTCGGAGTTTTTTTTTTTTCGATTCATCGCGACTTCGGAACATTGCAATAAAATGTTCCACTCAAGACTTTTTTATTTACCTATTTACAGTCAGTCTGTCATTCCCTCCGAATTGATTAAGATAGTTGCACGATTCACGGGAACTTTTGAGACTTTTTTCAGCGGAAATGATACTGATTTTTTATTCATTATTTTTAATTTCTCATAATGATGAAGATAAGCTAGGTGACGAGGATGACTTGGAGAGCATTATGAGTAAGGGAAAAAAATGTGAGAGACTCAAAAATGATGAAGCTTCCTATTTGTAGGCGGTGATCAAGGAAACTCGTCAAAGCCTTTGAGGTTGTGGAGAATATGGAAAGCACAATCAATGGCTCGAGGCTTGCCCTCTTAGACATGAGTCATTTTGGCTACTCAATATGTAGAGCTTATGTTCAGAATCAGATAAGACTTTTGGAACTATGTTGCCTCCTCTACGAGTCTTGTGAATTGGGCAAGGCCATTGCGTATCGATGAGAATGTTGGTGGGTCCATTCATAACATCTCATGGATTTGTTAGAGGTCATGTAATTGTCTTATTAGATAATGTCTCTCTTCTATGTTGTTCTGTCAAGGACTCATTTGCTTGAAAACGAACATAATTAAAATTGTTAACGCTCATCAGAGCGCCGACAGCTAGGTCTTACAGAATTCAAGAGTTGAAAAAATGGTACATCTTGAAAAAATATAGGAATAAAAGGGTTTTACAACACGTATAACTTACCTGCATGTCCACACCTATCCTACAGTTTAAATTTTTCTTGCTAAATAATATTTGCTATCTTGCTCCACTTTATTTTCTACCCGCTCTGAATTTTAAAAAAATAAAACAAGTATGAAAAAGTGGAGCTATTTATGCCAAACCTACACATTTTAAGGTGGAGACCGTAAATGGTCATTAAAACATGAGTACAAACAAAAAAGCCAAGCGATGAAAAGTGTACCAACAACAATTTCTCCATGTTTAAGGACGGTGTAAATAACATATTTGACACCTTCATTAAATTTGAGTTTATTTTGCAATTAGGTATGGTCGTGGGAGGAAGAGGTACGTGCAAACTGCAAATTGCTTAAAAATTGAATGATACAAAGAAAACCCGCTCTTTCGATTTCCCGCCTACTGCCCAAAGAATGGATTCCACCTATGCTAATTATTGTTATCGCTTACCACCTCTATTGTGTTTATACAACAATTGACCTGAATCCACAAGAGGAAAATGCTCATTGAAAATGTCTCTGGGAACCTTCGGAACACCGTCGCGGGCATTAATGACCCCCAACTCCACTTTGACGCAAGAATCGGGATGATCATAGTTGACATCCACTGACGTGAGAAAATCCATAACATCCACAAGCCATTCTAGAGACGTCATGGTGCCTCTCCACGCAATTACGATGTCACACGACCCTAATCTCTCAATTTCTTCTTCCTCCTCCGCCACCGCCATGAAACTAATCCAGTTGGCGTGGTTGCTCCACAATTTATCCCACTTCGGGACTTGTTGAAAAAATTGGGTAGGTTGACGTTGGATGAGGCGTAAAGATACTTTGTAATTATGCCGATAGATGTTCCCTTTTACAGGAAAGCCCCTGACTTCTGACATGGCCGCAGAAAATTGACGGTTTTGTTTGGTTACTTAGGACACGCGACGAAGTACGGTTTTATTATGGCCATTGGTTTTGACACCTCAGCGGGGCTACAGAAGCATGCGATGAAAATAACAAATCCGTAGGGTCATGTGGGTTGTCCTCTCCATGGTCTACATTGGGATTTGCAGTCTCTATGTGGCTTTGTTAGGAGGAGGTGCGAGGCTCAAATCCTGTGATAACCATGATTTGTTCGCTTCCGAATCTGCACATTCCTGCTGGCTGCAAGCTCATCAAATATGGATCCCATTCACAATGCACTTCGTGGAGAGCTCAATGAATATGGAGAATTCACTCGGGCCTACTGCAACGCCTTCAATTTCGATTGTTACTCCACATACTGCGGTAGCTGCAAGTATGCACAATGAGATCTCCATATTTGATGAGGAGGTGCGAATGTCCAAGCCCTTGCATCAGTGTTCGTATGCAATGAGATCTCCAAATTCAGCAACTCCCTTTTCTCACTGACCAACATTCCCACTCCATATCGTAACGAAGAACTTGACCATTAGAAAGTAGGAGCCTAAACAAACCATATTCTAATTCAATACTTACTTCTTTGTTCGGATTGAATAGTTGTTCTCTCCTTTTCTAAATACTACTCCATTGTGCTTCCTCCATTGTATTCACTCAAATACACTAGATCGTGTATTTCCACCTCTCCCTTGGCTTTCATAGCCTCCTATGCACATGTCACAATTGCTTCTTTTACGACTATCGACGTTTCCATTGCACCCTTTTTGTACGATTGCTAGTATATTTGAGTATTGACATAATCATTATATTAAAAGAATAAATTTAACAATGATTTAAATATTTTTTTGTGAATTTAAGTGTAAAAATACTTACAAATATTTAAAATAACCATCATATTCTACTTAACATATATAAAATATAAACATCATTATATATTAAAAATAAATTAATCTATATATATTAAAATAAATATATAAATATAAAATAATTTTTTATATTTTTTATTAATAAAATATAAAAAATAGTATTTTGTAAATTTTGAAGAATGTTAAATTGGTAATAATAAATATACGTCACCCGAAAACTTGTTTAAAACACATAAATGACAGTTAAATTGAACGGAGGAATGTTAGTTTATTAATAAATATGATGATGGATTTCCAATTTAAAAAGCAAGACTACCTATACGCTTTCAAAAATGTAAGTCAATAATGGTTGAATGTAATTTATGCTGAAGTGAGAGGTTGATGTTCATATGGTAATGGTGCAAAATTTGAGTCAATTAAGAACAGACACGTGTTCCTTTGATATGACTTCACCCGTTAATGAAGGAATTGGATATTTTGATTCATCACAACTTTGGAGTGTTTACTTACCTACTTTCCACAGTCTTTCAAATCGATAGCAACAGTTGCGTGTATTACACGTTTGAAAACAAACACTCACTCAATTTGCACTTTTTATAAATACTTACTCACTCAATTTACAAGTAATTTCAATCTCCACATTTGAAGATGGCCAATCTACACATGTTGTTGGTGTTGGGCATGCTTGCCACCTGCTCCACTTGTCATCACCAGGAAAGAAGTGGTCTTTCCCATTTCAAACAAGGCCTCGATGATCCATATGAGGGAATCACCTGCCACCTCCGCACTGGCCACGTGCTTCATGTGGATTTTAGAATCTTTGACTATGACGGAATAATAAGTGTGAGGAATTCAAGTAGCCAAATTTTCCATGGTTTATTACAACTGCAGCATTTGGAGTACCTTGACCTCCAGCATTTTTGGTTTGGAAGGGTGGCAATTGCGTGAATGGATCAGAAATTTGCATGGTTTGGAGTACCTCAGTCTGGCTGATGTGAATCTGACAATGGGAGGTGATCGTGTGGTGGAGAATATTGCTGCGTCCCTCAGGGAGTACACCAATTCTCTCTCCTCTTGCAAACCTCACCTCCCTCTCTCATCTTTACCTTTCTGGCAATGACTTCACTCACCAGCCATTTCCCAACTGGATTTCAAATCTTACAGCTTTGGTATCCCTTAGACTCGAGTATTGGAGTCTCCAAGATCCCATCCCTTTTGCCATCTTAGCGCTGCCACACTTGAGGAACCTTTATTTGTTCGACAACCTCGATCTCAAGGTAAACCTGTCTTACATTGGACAACACTCTCACAAGCTTGAGATACTTAGGATTTTGGGGACAAATGTCGGAGGAGTCATTCCAAATTCTATTGGAAATATGTCATCGTGGACCTGCTTAGACCTGTTTTACATCAATATTGAAGGTGTTCTTCCTTGTTCCATTGGAGATATTTCACGACTTTAAGAGTTGGATCTTACAAGAAACTCACTGAGAGGGAACATTATGTGGACAACTTTAGGTGGACTCTCAAAGTTGTCATCGCTTTCCCTTGGGTCAAATCAATTTAGCGGAAGCTTGCCAACTACTTTAGGGAACCTCTCATCCTTGATTGTGTTTGATCTTAGCAATAATTATTTGAGCGGCATAATCCCAACTTCCATACGACAACTCTCATCACTCGAATCACTTCACTTGTATCGGAAAAAACTCCATGGCACTTTCTTATTCTCTCTACTAGAAAA
Organism: Taxus chinensis; assembly: GCA_019776745.2. Classification (NCBI taxonomy): domain Eukaryota; kingdom Viridiplantae; phylum Streptophyta; class Pinopsida; order Cupressales; family Taxaceae; genus Taxus; species Taxus chinensis. Next base: position 58,235,195 of record CM034153.1, read on the forward strand.
TTTCACACAAATTTCTGACTTGTTTCTTTCAGGGAACAATCTCTTGACTATAAAATTCAATGGCTTTTGGATCCCTAAATTTCATCTTCAAAATCTAGGTTTCAGATCTTGCAATATAGAAGGAGATTTCCCCCTTCTCATTTCTACTCAATATCTCATACAGTATCTAGACTTGTCCAACAATAGGCTTAGCAGGTATATTCCAAATTGGTTGTGGGATGTTTCATATAATATGGAATTTTTGGACTTGTTGATGAATCTATTTGATGGATTCATTCCAGCGAAAATTAGACAGAATCTCATATTACTGTCATTGGCAAAAAATAAATGTTATCCAAAATGTGCCTTTGCTCATTTTTGTGGCTAACTCCTTGTGTTCTTACCCCTCTTGTGCTTCAGTCTCCATTTTTGATTTTTAGGCACTCAAATCTTTCTAAAAATGGCACCATTGGATAGAGCTCTCTCTCAGCTTTCTAGAAAGGTAAAGTTTTCCTCAAAACTCCTCATATTTTTCAAGTTATGGCTCGGCGGAGTTTTTGTGGGAAATTTTCCCTTAGGACGCCCGAGGCCAATAAGAAGCCACCACATGGCACCTGGAGTGGTGGAGCACGGGGAAAATTTGAAAATTTTTCCAAAGACCAAATGGGTAAAAATTCAAACTTTTGCCCGCCGATCCGATTTTGGCCTGTTTTTGCCCTAAATTTTCAAATCACCATATCTTTCGATCCAGAGCTCAGATTTTCGTGTTCTTTATATCAATGGAAAGCTGGTGAAATTATCTACATGATTCTAGAGTAAATTTTACATTTTGGTTGAGTTTGGAGATAGAAAATCAAGAAACGCCTCTGGCACGTGGTAATGGCCAGAAATGACGTTTCAACAACCAGTTTTAATGCAAAATGGGTCGTATTCTTCTTTAGCATGGCCAAAAATGTCAGGGCATGGGTCTGTAAGGATACCCATACTATTTTAATTCATCTTCATTCAATGGGGAATGGCTTCCATGTTTTTACATGTTTTCTCTCTCCTGGGCTCGACCCATGCATTGTAAAAGCCAGATTTGGCTCATTTTTTGAGGTTGAACATTGTTTTTTGGATAGCAAGCTTCTTATTTCACCTTCAACAAGTGATTTTTGCAAGTATCAGACCTTCTTCATGATTGTAATAGGTTTCTTCCTCTTTGATGTTGCAAATGCAAGGATTTTGAAATTAAAAAATGACAGTGCAGACTCTGTGATCAATTTTCAGTCCTTTGTTTATATTGTCTTACTTCATTTCAGATCTCTAATTGCATCTTATCAGCCTGTGTATGATGTTTCATGTTGCATTTTATGAAATGGTGTCAATTTGCATGAACAAGAAGTGTTCACCACTCCTTTGGTGTATCACCTATTAGTTTAGTTTCAATTTTTGCACTTTTTATCTCTGTCTCCTTGGAATTTAGAGTAGGATTAGGATTCAAACCTCTGCAATTGTGCAAATAACAGATCTGATCAGAGGAGTTTGAGGAACCAACCTCTAATCTGGAGATTCCTTTCTCATTTTACAAGTCCCACACTTGGAGAGAGGTTTCAATGTTGTGCAATCACATTGGATGCCTGAAACATCAACTTAGAAACTTGATTTGCATCTAGGGGTGCTACTGATTTGCAACAACAGTTTTGGCATGCCCAATGGGACCTTAGAAGTCTCATTTTCATTGCAGCAAAGTTGATGTGCATCTGCTGAAATTTTCTTGCTTAAAAGAGCTATAAATTGCACATCTGGCGACTCCAAGGGGAAGAATCAGCTGGTTTTGGCAGTGTAGACCTGAAAACTCATGAGAAGAATCAACACAAGGTCAAGAGCTGGAGAGGAAGAGGTGTTGTTTGAATATCTGTAGTTATCTCCAAGAATAAGGCAAAGTGGGAGGAGAATCCAAAGGTCTCCATCTCCACCAAACAGAACTCTCTCAACTCCTCCACCTTGTAGGCCTTTCATTCAGTCAACAAGGGTTCTAAGACCAATTAGAATGGCACAAAACAACCCCTATGTCAATTTCACTGGCAGCAGCCCACTTGCTCTCAATGCACAAAATCCAATCCCAGTTGCAGCATTGAAGAAAATTCCATACTTCACTGGAGAAAATCAGACCTCACCTGGTGATCATGTTAAGGATATTGCTAACATTTGTGCAATCCATGAGATCAATGAGATGCAAGTTGATGTCAAACTGCTGGCATCTTCATTCAAAGGGAAAGCTTTGCAATGGTTCAGGAGTCTTGCCTCAAGTTCTATTCAAAATTGGAATCAGCTATGTATAGCCCTCCATGAGTAGTTTGGGGAAAAGGGAGACAAATTTTCCCTTTTGGAGCAGCTGAAAACTATCAAAAGAGCTCCCAATGAGCAGCTGACTGATTTTAATTTCAGATTTCAAAGGACTTGGGAGAGAATTCTAGTGGCAGTTAGGCCAACAGCAGAAGGTGCTTTTCTTTACTATCTCAAAGCTCTAAATTCTGATATTTCTATGTTGATTCAGTCCATGGGAGGAATAACTATCCCTATGGCTTATAGCATTTCCATTAGGGCTGAAAATTGTTTGATCCAAGCTGGCAAACTAGCCCCTAGACCTCCCATGCCATTGTTTCCAAGTTTAGAGAGCCCAAACACTAATCAAGCACCTAATTTGGCTCCTTCTGCCACTCCCAGAAATCAGAGTTCAAATGAAGCTTCTACTTCATCTCCAAGTGCCCCAAATGAGCTTCAAGAAGTCATGAAGCAATTGCAAAATTTAGGTAATGAGCTGGTTAGTCTCAAGAGGCAACAAGCCCAAATTTTTAGACCTTCCTTCCAGCCTCAAGCTTAGCCTAACAGGTAGCCATATCAACCTCGTAGACCACCCAATCTAGCTGCAAATCTAAATCAAGCAAGGCCTCTTGCCAATAGACCATTCCAGCCCTATAATCCAAATGTTATATCCGCCTCTAAGGCATTGGTGCCAACACAAAACAACGTTGCTCAGGAGTATGATTGGTTTTTTCCATGCAATGAACCTCACAACCAATCTATGTGCTTCAACGGTGCCTTGAATCAAGCATTAATGGTGACAACTATTGGTGTGGAGGGTGAGGGCAGTCAAGGAAACAACCAACAACAAGAAACATTCCAGCAGCAATCAGCTCCAAATGACACCACACTTGTGAACTGGCAGGCAGAGGATTTTTGTGGCATAAATCAAACAGTCTCTCGAGGTGTTGCATCCAACACAAGGTCAAAAAGAAGGAATTTGGGTGAAGAACAACCATTAGCTCCAACCAATCCACAACCTTTTATGGCTCCACAAATGGTTGGAAAACAAAATCCAGTTATAAATGCACAAGGGCAGCCAATAATAGCTCCTAGACCAACTTAAATACCAGTTGTTGTTGCCCACATGCAAGGGATGAATATGCAAACCAAGGGACAGCAAAGAGATCCTTCATCACCATTGAGTATCATTGATCAGATGAAGAAGACAAATGTAAATATATCAATGTGGGAATCCCTATCTATCCCAGGCCAGAGAGATTTGCTACAAGCTACCATGAAGGACTAGCCAACTTCGAATCAGCAAGTCCAAATGCAAGAGAAGGTGCTCACAAATGCTGCCCAGCCTGAAGGGAATCATGGAGGACAGCAAGGTAAAATGTTGAAGCCCCTTCCTTTTTATGTCTCATTAATCATTGGAAACCAATTGGTGCACAATTGCATGATTGATTCCGGGGCAAGTAGCTCAGTGATGCCCAAGAAAATAGCTGATCAGCTAGGACTTCAATATGAAACCATATCCAAAGGGGTAGTGCAGTTGGATGGGACAACAGTAACAACAGTTGGGGTGATTAGAAACTTGAGTCTTACCTTGCATGCATGTCCAAATGTTGTTTTTTTACAAGATGTATGATTTATAGACCTTCCACCACTCTTTGCCCTATGTTTGTCAAGAGATTTCATAGCCAAGATTGGAGGATATTTGTCTACTGATTGGTCACACATGCTGTTCAGAATGAGGTATAGAACCAAAGCTACAATCATGTCTGAACCTATTGCAAACTTCCACATTGAGCCCTACACTCCAAGTCAGATCACTGCCAACTATTCGGCATTTGATCAAGAAGATCACCCAAGCACTGATGAATCTGACACCAAGGTTGGAAGCATCTCGGATCTAACTCTTGATGAATGGGCAAACAAGGTGCATGCTTTTGATCCTTATCAAGAAGTAGAAGAATCTGAGCTAGGGGTCTATTGCATACATCAAGAAGATCAGCCCATTCCTAGCATCACCAAGCCAAACCACAAGGATGACAATGAGGTATGGTAGCTGTTTTTTTATGGATCAAGGAGTAGACAAGGTGCAGGAGGTGGAGCTATGCTTGTTTCACCTCAAGGAGTAAAGTACTATTCAGCTTTTAGATTTTAGTTTGCATGCTCCAATAACACTGTTGAATATGAAGCCTTGGTGCAAGGGATGCATTGGGCAATAAAGAGAGGAATAAAGAACTTGCAAGTCTTTGGTGACAGTGAATTGATTGTAAACCAAGTTAAGGGGCAGCATGCTGTCAAGAATAATCTGCTCAAGTGCTACAAGAACAGGGTGTGGGACCTCATTGAAGATTTTGAGGGCTTTAGCATAAAATCCATTCCTAGAAAAGAAAACCAAGCTGCTGACAGGCTTGCAGCAGTTGGGGCAGCCTTTGATATTGTGGAAAGCATTCAAAAGGACAAGGTACAGCCAAACATCCATGTGATTGTGAGGCCTTCAGTGCCAGATAACAATGTAAGTTGGCAAGTGTTTGAGAATGACCAGCAAATCATCCATTTCTTACAAGAAGAAGCTGAGTTCTCAGCTAAAAATCAGGAAAAATTGGAACAGCAGTATGGTGACCAAGTGGTACAGCTAAGAACTAACAAGCTACCCAAGGGACTTATCACTTTGGAGTCCATTTTCAATCCCAATGATCAGTTTAGGAAAGAGAAAGCAAACATTCAAGTCAAGAGAGAAGATTCAGTATCCATCTTGGTGGAAGAGAACAAACCATTGCAAATTGGAAAGATGACAACTGAACAAGAAAGGTATGAGTTCATACAGCTGTGTCAAGAGTTCCCTGATGTGTTTTCTTGGAGCTATGAATATTTGAAAGGTTTCAATCCCAAGTTAGCTCAGCACACCATTGAGTTGGATCCAAATACTAAGCCCATCAGGTAGAAACAAAGGCCAGTCAATCCACACATGGAACCTCTCATGAGGAAGGAATTGAACAAGTTGATTGAGTCAAGAATCATATTCCCAATCAAGCATTCTAGTTGGGTTTCCAACTTAGTTCCAGTCAGAAAGAAGAGTGGAGAGATCAGATTGTGCGTTGATTTCAGAGATTTGAATAGAGCATCTCTCAAGGACCATTACCCACTTCCTTCTATGGAGTAGATTTTACAAGTTGTTGCTGGCTCCGAAAGGTTTTCATTGCTTGATGGCTACTCAGGGTACAATCAGATTATGGTGAAGGAAGAAGATCAGTTGAAGGCAGCCTTCACAACCAAATGGGGAACTTATGCATACAGGAAAATGCCATTTGGGCTGTCCAATGCTGGAGCTACCTTCCAAAGAGCAATGGACATGGCGTTCAAAGGTTTGATTAACAACATGGTGCTGATATATCTTGATGATATCACTGTTTTTTCAAAGAATGTAGCAGACCACCTCTCTCATTTGAGACAAGTCTTCCAAAGGTGCAGGAGATTTGGAGTGTCTTTGAATCCTAAGAAGTGTATCTTCCTAGCACATGAAGGAAAGCTCCTTGGCCATATTGTCTCCAAAGAAGGATTAGCAATTGATCCAGAGAGAGTTGAAGCCATAAGAGCACTACCATTGCCAAGCCACAAGAAGGCACTTCAGAGTTTCTTGGGGAGAATAAATTTTGTTCGGAGGTTTGTCCCAGATTTTGCAGCCCTTGTCAAACCTATCACCAAGATGTTGAAGAAAAGCATGGCTTTCAAATGGACAGCAGAAGGCAAGGAGAGTTTTGAAGCAATCAAAGAAGCCATCTCTCAAGCACCAACTCTCATCAACCCGGACTTCTCCAAGGATTTCATCCTCTATGCATTTGGGGGTAATGATACCATTTCTGCCATTTTGGTACAGCAGAACAAGGACAATGATGAGCAGCCAATTGCTTTCTTCAGCCAAAGCCTAGATGACTATGAGGTGAGATATTATTTTATTGAGAAGCATGTACTTGCAATAATCAGAAGCTTGAAGAAATTCAAGCATCTAGTCTCAAACAACAAGGTTCAGTTGTTGGTCTCTCATGCGGGAGTAAAGGACTTCCTCCTCAACAAGGATTTGAATGAGAAAAGGGCAGGTTGGATCACTCGTGTCATGGAGTATGACATTGAGATCAAGGTCACCAAGCTGGTAAGAGGAAAAGGATTGTGTGAGCAGCTGATTCTGGGAAAGCAAAAAGGAGTATGCAATAAAGAAGAGGCTGTTTTGACAGTTCAAGACAGCCATGTGCAAGGTAGCACTCAAGAAGAGGATAATGTTGTCCCCACTCCTTACTGGACCCAAGGTATAATGCACTTCCTAAGCACAGGCCTATGCCCTCCAGAGATGAACAAAACCCAAAGAAGACACTTCAGATTGCAGGCTGTCCCATATGCCATAGTAGACGGTGTTTTGTTCAAGAAAGATGTGAATGGAGTGCTGCTGAGATGCATTAGCACAAATCAGATTCATAGGGTGTTGGAAGAGTTCCATGGTGGACCAGCTAGTGGTCATTTTGCACCAAGAGTGACAACTCTAAAAATCATGAAGGCTGGTTATTATTGGCCCAAGATTTTCAGTGATTGCTTTGCGTGGATCAAAAGGTGCAAGAATTTTACATTCTTCACAGGTAAAGAGAGGCTTGCTGCCCTTCCATTGCATCCAATTTCAGTTGACCAGCCATTCATACAATGGGGTTTAGAATTCATTGGAGTGATTAATCCCAATTCAAGCCAAGGGCATAAGTGGATTTTGACAGCCACAAACTACTTCACCAAGTGGACTGAAGTAGTAGCACTCAAGGAAGCAAATGAGTCTAGCATCTTAGACTTCTATGAGGGGATAGTAACCAGATTTGGCATACCTGCTACAATAATCTCAGATAATGCATTAGCATTCATTGGATCCAAGGTGACTGAGTGGGCTGTCAAGAACGGGATCTACCTAAGTACTTCATCAAACTACTACCCTCAGGGTAATGGCCAGGTTGAATCTACAAACAAGAACTTGTTGAGGATCATTAGGAGGACTCTTGATGAGAATCAGAGGTCTTGGCATACCAAACTGAAATCAGCCTTATGGGCTGATATGATAACTCCCAAGAGATCCACAGGTAACTCTCCATTCAGGCTTGTTTATGGAAGAGAGGCAATCTTGCCCATGTCACTTGAGTTGCCAACATTGGAACTCATGAAGCAGTTAGAGTTGCTAGAGTTTGGGCCCATGGAGGTGAGATATGCAGAGTTGATGGAGCTCCAAGAGATCAGAGATCAGGCATCCCAAGCAATGGAGAAGGATCAAGCTTTGATCAAGAAGACTTTTGATAGGAAGGCCAAGAGTAGATCTTTCCAAGTTGGAGATCTAGTGTTAAAATGGGATGCAGATAGAGCAAAACCGGGAAGGCATTCAAAATTTGATGCCATTTGGAGTGGCCCATACATGGTCACAAAGTGTAAGGACAGCAATGCCTTCCAATTGTCTTCATTGGATGGCAAAGAACTACAAATTCCAGTCAATGGAATCTATCTAAAGCATTTCTACTAAAGGGAAATTCTCCACCTTGTAAATATTAGCTTAGGTTTTCATTCCTCCAAGTGCTTGTGCACATTGTTTTGTTGTAGGTTATTTTTCTTTCCCTAAGTGCTTTGGCACAGGCTTGCTATCCCTGGAGATGTTTTGCAGTCCTTGCTTCCATCAGGTGATATTCCATCTTCCTCCTTGCAACATTCTAAGTCAGTTGGGGTTCTGAACAAAAAATTTTATGACTCCATGCCCAATGGGCTGCTTCAGGCAACTGGTATCTTCATCTAGCAGGCAGATGACCCCTCTGAGTCACCAAAATTGTTATCCAAAATGTGCCCCTGCTCATTTTTGTGGCTAACTCCTTGTGTTCTTACCTCTCTTGTGCCTCAGTCTCCATTTTTTATTTTTAGGCACTCAAATATTTCTAAAAATGGCACCATTGGATAGAGCTCTCTCTCAGCTTTCCAGAAAGGTAAAGTTTTCCTCCTAACTCCTCATATTTTTCAAGTTATGGCTCGACGGAGTTTTTGTGGGAAATTTTCCCTTAGGAGGCCCGTGGCCAATAGGAAGCCGCCATGTGACACCTGGAGTGGCGGAGCACGGGGAAAATTTGAAATTTTTTCCAAAGACCAAACGGGTAAAAATTCAAACTTTTGCCCGCCGATCCGATTTTGGCCTGTTTTTGCCCTAAATTTTCAAATCGCCATATCTTTCGATCCAGAGCTCAGATTTTCACGTTATTTATATCAATGGAAAGCTGGTGAAATTATCTACATGATTCCAGGGTTAATTTTTCATTTTGGTTGAGTTTGGAGAGAGAAAATCAAGAAATGCCTCTGGCACGTGGTAATGGCCAGAAATGACGTTTCAACAACCAGTTTTAATGCAAAATGGGTCGCATTCTTCTTCAGCATGGCCAAAAATGTCAAGGCATGGGTCTGTAAGGATGCCCATGCTATTTTAATACATCTTCATTCAATGGGGAATGGCTTCCACGTTTTTTACATGTTTTCTCTCTCCTGGGCTCGACCCATGCATTGTAAAAGCCAGATTTGGCTCATTTTTTGAGGTTGAACATTTTTTTTGGATAGCAAGCTTCTTCTTTCACCTTCAACAAGTGATTTTTGCAAGTATAAGACCTTCTTCATGATTGTAACAGGTTTCTGCCTCTTTGATGTTGCAAATGCAAGGATTTTGACAGTGAAAAATGACAGTGCAGACTCTGTGATCAATTTTCAGTCCTTTGTTTGTATTGTCTTGCTTCATTTCAGACCTCTAATTGCATCTTATCAGCCTATGTATGATGTTTCATGTTGCATTTTATGAAATTGTGTCAATTTGCATGAACAAGAAGTGTTCACCACTCCTTTGGTGTATCACCTATTAGTTTAGTTTCAATTTTTGCACTTTCTATCTCTGTCTCCTTGGAATTTAGAGTAGGATTAGGATTCAAACCTCTGCAATTGTGCAAATAATAGATCTGATCAGAGGAGTTTGAGGAACCAGCCTCTAATCTGGAGATTCCTCTCTCATTTTACAAGTCCCACACTTGGAGAGAGGTTTCAATGTTGTGCAATCACACTGGATGCCTGAAACATCAACTTAGAAACCTGATTTGCATCAAGGGGTGCTGTTGATTTGCAACAACAATAACCTCTGTGGTGTCATTCCACATTCTATTCATGAAGGGAACTTGGAGGTTCTTGACTTGTCAAATAACAAGCTTTTAGGTAAAATTTTTACAGTTGTTGGGAAGCTCTCATCAACACTACAAGTGTTGAATCTTGGAAACAATCTCATTGAAGGTGAGATTAGGAGCATGCCTCATCTTCAAACACTGAAATTGGAAGGTAATAGAATACAAGGGCCAATTCCATCATCGCTTCATAATTGTAGATCTTTAAAGATTCTATATTTGGGATATAATAACATGCAAGGAGAAATCTCAAATTGGATAAAAAATTTGACTAGTCTTTGGATTTTAGTTTTGAGATCCAATAAATTTGAAGGTGGTATACCATTATAGCTAAAAAAATTGCAAAAACTTCAACCCTTGCTTTTGTCAAGTAATAGTTTCTCAGGAAATATTCCAAGCAATTTTGGACAGTGGAAAGTAAAGAAAAATAAAACACAAAGCACATAAGTCCTTCAATATGGTTCATCATCAATGTCTTATGTAGAGAAACTAGTCATCAACACTGTTGGTCCAAAAATCTATCTGTTAGGCAAGTCGTGGGGAAATAGGCCAACAGTGTGCAGGGCAAAGCCCCTCTTCGAGACAGTGAAGTGAAAATGGTTTACTGTTAATCTATCAAGTAGGAATCTGCGCAAATCTACACTATTCTATCTTCAGGGGGGTTTGGGATCTTATCCCAGTAGAGGTAGTTCCAACTACAAACATAAAGGTAGGAAGGAAGGAATGGAGGATGGTAGATCTGAAGGAAGAATATAAATGAATTCCAAGATGGAAAGGTTAGAAGGTTTATGCTTTGGGCCGGTAGTAAAAAGAGACAAACTTACTTGCATAAACAATTAAAGCAACATTGATGAACATATGACAATATAAGGAATGAATCTAACAGAATAAAAACATAGATCTAACTTAAGAAAGAAACTTATGCAAATAACACACACATTAAGCACAAATTCTAAATATGTGTATTAATATTTCTTTAATTGTAAGAAAACACAAAGTCTTTCTCTCCTCACTTCTCTTTTCATACAATAAATGTTCCCCTGGAAAAAAACAAGTATTCTAGTATTTATAGAAGGAGAGGAGGAAAGAAGATAAAATCAAACCCACTACTTACAAAATATCTTACAAGATGTTTACAAAAGATCTAGAAAATATCTAAAAAGTCAACAGTTGACTTGGGCAAGTTTTCAGATGGCAACATCCCATGGTGCAACATGGATGAGGTCATCGTGTATGCCAACAAAACTTTTTAAATATTTAATAAAAATCATCAACACATTCTGGAAAGGAGGAACTACTCATCGTCATCCCTTTGCTCAAACTGGGTATCCTACTTTTTATCGAAAGATTCGATGTGAAACTACGATCGATACTCAGCAAACCTGCTGATCATTGCTTGAAGTTGATCATTGTCAGGACCATTAGAATGGTTACGAATGAATTTGCAGGTTTCTTTCTCATTCTTTAACTTGTCAGGTAACTTGATGAAATTCTCGCAAGCATCGATCAAAAATCCAATGAAATTGCGGCAGGCCAAGAGGTTATTGATTGACTCTCGGTTGAAAGTGACCTCGGGTGTTAAACATTGAGTGATGACAGTCTCGAAACGCTGGAATGTGTCATCTAATTCCTGTAAGCTACCCGATTCACTAAGAATCTTTGGAGCCATTTTTGTAACTATATCCTCCATGTTGTATTGTGCTTCCAGGGCTTCATCTTTGGCTTTATCGATTCTCTTTAGGATATATTCTTTCTGATCAACCTAGTAATCTAATGTAGTGAGAGCCTTCTTATGTATATGCAGGTGATTGATAACGTCGACATTCAATAGGTCATCAGCTGAGCAGTTAACCATTGCTCGTAGTGTTTCCCACTGCAACTTGGTGTTATCCAACTCTTTGGATAGGGAACCTGCTACTATTTGTAGCTCCTTATTTGCTTGGATTATATCCTGATAAATCAATGTGAATTTTCCAAGTAATTCCTTACCATCTTTGAGGATCCATTCAATCCAGGCTGATACTTCCATGCCTTATTCACCAATATTAATATATTCATTCATTTTCTCCTGACTGGGAACTTGAATGGGTTCAGTGGTAGTTACTGGAGGAGTGTTGCCCATTTTCTACAATGCTTGTAGGAGATGTTTTTTTTTTCTTTAAGTATCCTTTTCACCTCTTTTTCCTCTTGGAGATTCTTGCAAAGAGCATCCACAGCAGACAAGCCTTCCTCTTCCAGGCTTTCAGACGAGGTCCCCATTGTGACCTGAATCACAGTGAAGTCTGTGGGAGACAGATATTTTTTTCTCTTGGTGGGATCCGGGAAAGCTATCTCCATGACTCTCTCCCCCAAAGCACCTTTAGAAAAGTGAGTTATCACTTTCTGTTTCTTGGTTCCCTTCTTTGGAATAATGGAGAAATCCATAGCTGCAATGGGAACTTTCCTCTTATTCTGGCTCAAATGGTTAGAAATCCAACCAGGACTTATGGGAGTGGGAGCGGAGGAAGAAGAAGAAATAGGAGTGAGGGGGGAAGCAACTACAGAGGCCTCAGGGAAGTATGTCGAAACACTCGGTGGTGGCATTGACAGGGAGTCCAATACACCGATGCTTATGGGGCTTGGAGTTACCAACGGAGAAGAGAAGGACATGGAAATGGAAGGAATCTGCAACATGATTGAGGGAATATTGGTTGACAGATCCGCGAGAGAGGAGAAGATGGAAGAGGTGGGAAATGGAAGGGAGGAAGGGAGAGGAGAGGACACATCCATAGGAAGAGATGTTTGAATGATAGGAGGAGGAGGAGGAGTGGAAGAAGGAACACTAGGGTACCTCAACAGTTGTAGTCATGACATCATCCTGGGTGGATGTATCCATTGGAATATCTGTTGTTTCTTCACCACCTGGAGACACCAGGTCGACTACTTGCTTCTCATAAGTAGGAGGAAGGTCTTCAGGAGTTTCCTCTTGTATTCTTGTTTCTCCCACCTTATCCTTTCCTTTTCCTTTCGGCACACGGACCGGCCTTGGAGGTGCACTTCCTGAAGGAGAAGTTGTGAAGTCAACTCCATGGTATGTAAGGCCATTCTGATTGCACCAATGTTCGGTGCACTACAATATGGGTTTGACCCTTTCTTGAATGGTCTTTGGCACTTTAGCTCTGTCGATCTTCTCGAATGGCCAGTTGTCCCCATCTGTGTCAATGTAAACTTGATCAATTTCTTGATCAGTCTCTTTGAATTTCTTTGGGACAATGGCAACACCATAGTGGATGATTTCCTCTAGAGCCAGTCGGGAGTGATCCTTCTGCCTAATGTCTATCTCATGGGTTAGGTCTATCCAAATGTCCTCGATCTCGGGAACATGGATGGGATCAATTTTTGCCTTTGGGAGGAAACTCTGAAAGTCAAAGGTTGGCCTTGCTAGGAAGTTGTGCTTTAAATTCAGCAGCTCTAACTCAACATACATCTCCTGTGCTTTAGTAATTGTAGGGTAGGTGTATCGGCTAACTATAAGGGGGAATGGAGTTCCTCCTTTCTTTCTCTTCATACACCTATCATGATAAGTGATTAATTGCCTTGACAATTCCAGGAGGACCAGCTTCAGCCCTGCAAACCTTGGCAGTTTTGTGGGCTCTCCCTCAAAATTCACAGCTCTGAGATATGTGAATGTGGGGAATTGTGTGAACAATGCTCCCCATTTCTTTGTAGAAGTAATTACACTTGGGCTGGTTCAATTGTGCCTCATGTTTGACCTCAGCAAAAAAATTACCTCATAGAAGAAGGCATCATTTATTTTGGAGAACTGGGAGATGTTGGCTTCGAGCCTTAGCTCTGGGTAGAACTCGTATACCTTGACTTGGGGCCATACTCCATTTCAAGTTAACCCTATGAAATCCCTTCCTGCAGCAGTGGCGTATACAACGTAGGAGTTCATGTAGAACTGCCCAGTTGTTAGAACTTGTTGAAGTTGCTGTGAGATGGTGTCACTTATGATTTCACCCTAGCCAAAGCGTTGATCAAGTGCATTCTTTCTCATGTTCTCCAGGTATCTTAACATCCACTTATGGAAATAATGGGCATCAGGGAGTCCTAAATACTCTGTTCAAGAACGTGATTGTATCACTCAACTCTTCATTAAAATCACTATGGTGGATGGTTTGTGGCCATTTGGTCAACAAATTTTTGTTCTTTAAATAGAGTTCATTCATCATCTACATGCACTGATCTTCGTTATCATCCCATGCCTTCCTGCAGTCTTCAATACTTATTTCCACATATTGCCTATGATGAGGAATGCCCAGGATCATCTCAAAGTGACGAGCTGTGAGGTCTATGATTGCCTCATGTTCTTTGTTTTCAACACATCTAGTGTTCTTGTTATAACATCAGGTAATCAACATGATGAATTCATTATTCATGACACTTACTGGAAGCCCAACTGCAAAGTGCAATCCACTGCCTATTAACTTATTCATCCAAGGGCCATTGTTCACCTTGGTGGTCCTTACCTAGAAATCATCCATGTCTATATGACCCAGCTCAAAGTCTCTGATGTCAAGGCCGCACTCTACATATGAGTCAGACATTCTGAATTTCTGGTACTTGTACTTCATTTCTTGCTCTAACTGCTTAGCTTTAGCTTTGACTGCGGTCCTAGCTGGTCTCTTGCTTGATGAAGACATATATGAGTTCAAGAATGGATGTTGTTGTTCTGCAAGAAGTATCAAGAAGGTCCAACACAGAAGAGCCATGTCAACTGTCATGTTATTCATGATGAAAATTTGAAGAATAACATAACACCTTCGAATGCATGAGAAAATAGTTAAGTTTAGCTTACGGAAGGAAGAACGAGTGATTTTAAGCCTTAGGGTGCAAGGCACAAGTTTTCAGTAGGCTGCAGGAGTTTTTATGGCTAGGTGCACTTTTATGGATGCCAACATGCAAATTTTAGTGCCAAAGGGTAAAGCGCACGGTGCGGGTCTACAGCAGACAACATTTTATGTTGATGTTTTGGAATTTGCACTTGCACCTCTAGAAAAATTTGCTAAGTATTCTTTGGCTAGGCATGGAAAAACTTCATGTTGCATAAGTGTAAAGTGTGCCAAAGCACAACTTTGGAAGATGCTACGAGGAAAAACAGTGCACCAAGGACTTAACAGTTTAACAATTTTTGCAAATATCTTTGATCTTCACTTCCTCTCTCTTTTGGATTTGTCAGATGGCAAGGAAGAGAGGGTTTTTTGGCAAGGCAACAAGCAGGGATAGATGATTTTTGGTTTACTTCAGCGACAGGGGCCTTCCAGATTTACAGATGTAGAAGGAGAGGAAAAGAGGGTTTCAGCTGGGTTGGGAAATCATTAGGTTCTTTTGTTTTCAACCATTGACACAGAACTCTAACACTCAACACAACAAAACAAAAACCACAACTAGGAGAAATGTCACTCACCTGGATTGATAAAATGCGAAGAAAAATGTGGGGGTCCACAACCTCAAAAATGGCATGTGAGGGCTGACAGGGATGGCTGACACACGTAGAGAAAATACTTTTCACAATTTCTAATTCATGAAAATGACATTTTTCAGGATTCTATATATAGAGAAATCGACATTTATGACCTCACCAACCGCTTTTGGCACGATTTTCAGAGTGTCGACACAAAGAAACATGTGCACCTAGGAAAATGCTTAGTGCAAGTTTTAATGTTAACACAATAATTTCAGCGCTAAAGGACTTAAAAAGGGGGTACAAATTCCTTGATGTCGACATGAGTAAAATTGTGCCCAGTGTAAAAGGGTGCAGTTTTAGTCATGTCGACACACAACTTTCTGCACTAAAGGATTAGCTAAAAACGGCTAAGTCCTGAAACAACTTGATTTTTCAAAAGGGAGTTTTAGGCTATTTTGAACGTCATCAAACTTCCCTAGGGGCTAAAACAAAATTTTGGTATGGTTACCTGCAAATTGCCCTTGTCAATTTTACAGGATAACAACTGACTCTTTCTGGGGACTATCTTTGAGTGAAACTTAAGGGTAGAGAATCCCAGATTTTTATGCGCCTATCCATTGGATTACAGAGAGTCAAAAACAAGGGTGACCAAGGGATGAGAAAAGAAAAAAGAAAGGGAACACATGATAAACAGAAAGCAAACACACAACGAAAGCACAAGAAAAAGAATGAGAAAATTGTACAAAGAAGAGAGCAAGCTCTACTTCCTGAAGATCTTTAGGTGCTGCCTACTATAGGGAAGTGGGAGCTCGGTTCCATCTAGATATGAGAGATAGAAACTATTCTCTCCATTGAGCTACTTGATTTTGTATGGCCCTCTCCAAAGAGAGTCAAACTTCCCGTGCATACCTTTTGGTTCTCTCCGTTTTTCCCACAGAAGAACAAGATCTCCCACTTGGAAATCTCTCTGCTTAGCTTTCTTGTCGAACAGCCCTCTTAACTTGATTATGATGTTCAGTGATCTTATCGACCACTTTCACTCACTTTTCTTCAAGTTATGTTAGGTACATAATCCTCTTTTCAAGATAATTCTAAAAAGTTTCATCTTCAATTGCTCGAGCCAAGCACAGAGCAGGAAGTTCTGTGGAGATAAGGATTTCAACATCGATTCCATATAACACCTAGAAAGGTGACATGCCGAGAAACCTCTTTGGAGTGATATGATCAGCCCACAAAGCATCGTATAATGATTTTTTCCAGGACTGTTGATTTTCATCAACTAGCTTCCGTATGATAGTTACCAGGTTCTTGTTGCTAGATTCTGCCTGACCATTTCCTTGAGGATAATAATTAGAGGCATGAGCCAAGGTTATTCCATATCCATAACAAAAATCAATAACTTCTCATGAAGAGAATTTGGAAGTGTTGTCAGCAACGATTTTGTGTGGAATGCCAAATCTCACAATAATATTCTCCTTGATGAAGTTGCAAACAACTTCAGAAGTGGCATGCTTGACAGGGACGGCCTCCACCCATTTCATGAAGTAATCCGTTAGTTGTTAGGATGTAACTATGTCCAGCACTCGATTGAGGATTGAGTGCTCCAATGAAATAAATTCCCCATTTCCTGAATGGTTTGTCAATGATGACGGGCCTGAGGGGAAACACAACCAACTTTATTTTGCCAATGAACTATTGGAAAAGTTCACATTTCGCTACCCAGGTGGCTGTATCCTGAAATAGCGTTGGCTAGTAGTACCTGGCCCGAATGATTTTATGTGTTGTCACAGATGGGGATAAGTGACCACCGCAGGCTGAGTCGTGAAAACTTTCCAGCAATTTTACCTGTTGCGGCTTGTCAACATATTGTAGAAACATATTGTCAATTTCACATTTGTACAATCCATCATCCCATATGACGTATCTTACGGCTCTGAGCTTCACCGTTCACTTTTACTTTGTGGTTAGGTGGGTTGGGAACTCACCATAGGTGAGAAAGAACGCGATGTCAGAATACCATTCGTCATTGGTGGTGACAAATAGAACCATGGGAAAAGAATCTGCTTTCTCCAATTCATTTTTTTCTCCATCAATGTGATCAGCTTTCTCTTCAGGTACCTCTGGGTCTTTATTTTCGGCCATTAGCTGACACAGGCCCTTACCTCTTACCAACTTGGTTGGTTTGATGTCAAGATCGTATTCTTGGACCTTTGCAATCCAATTCCCTCGTAAGCTCCCTAACTCATGTTGAGTCAGGATAGACTTAACATCCATGTCAGGAACTAGCACTACTGTATGAGAATTTAGAATATAGTAGCGGAAGTTCTTGACTGCTTTTACCATGGAAAAGGCATGCTTTTCTAATTGTGACATCTTCAGTTCATGAGGCTTAAGAGGAGAGCTCATGAAAGCAATTGGGGATTCAATATCCTCAGAGTTATTTTGCATCAAGATAGCTGATACAGTATGCGCAGATGCATAACTATACATGATGAATTCTTTGCTGAAGTCAGGACACACTAGAATAAGGGCGTGAGAAATGGAGGTTTTTATGTCTTCAAATGATGTCATGCATTCCTCACTCCATCAAAATGTTTGGGACCCTTTCATCATATTAGATATATGACGAGTCTTCTCAACAAAATCAGGAATAAAGCGTCTAAGAAAATTTACCTTTCCGAAGAAAGAGTGAATGTCAGTCTTGCTTGTAGGAAAAGTAAGGCTCTGAATATCCTTGACTCTTTCGACATCTATCTTAGTTCCTTCTTTGCTGATGACATGTCCTAGCAGCTTTCCTTCGGTGACCCCAAAAACTGACTTCTTAGGATTTAGCAAAATTCCATGCTCTCGGCATCTGATCAATACTTGTTCCAAATGATCGCAGTGATCACTTCGTCTTTTGGAGAACACGATCAGGTCATCTAGGTAAACCACGATGACTTTTCCCATCATACCTTTAAATGCAAAGTCCATTTCTCATTGGAAGGTAGCACCGGCATTGATCAAACCGAACGGCATTCTGTTGTAGGTGAAGGTACCCCAAGGAGTGGTGAATGTTGTCTTGAACTGATCTTCAGGCGTGACTTCAATTTGATTGTAACCTGAAAAACCGTCAAGCATAGATAGCATTTTTGAGCTAGTTACTTCTTGTAGCACTTGATCCATTATCGGCAGTGGATAGTTATCTTTTAAGGATGACTGATTCAGGTTGCGAAATTCTACACATATGTGTATCTCACCGTTCTTCTTTCGCACATAGGGACAATATTTGCAACCCAGGTACTATGATGAATTGACAAAAATAATTCTTGCATCCAACATCTTTTGAATTTCATCTTGGATGGTACCTGAGATTTTGGGGTTATAGTGCCTTTGCTTTTGATGGAAAGGCTTGACATCATCCTTGAGTGGGATGTCGTGTTGAATGTCCTTTGGTTTGAACGAATTCAAATCAGCATAGGACCATGCCAGCACATCCATGTACTTTTTCATCAACTTAACAAATTTTCACTTTTCCTCAGGCGTACAACACTTCCCGATATTCACGGAATGAGGATGTTCCGTAGTACCCAGATTGACGGATTCAGATTCTGGAGAAGAACAAGGATCATCCTGTCGCTTTTTTTTTACAAAACGGTCATGATTATCAAATAATCATTCTAAGGAAACCAAACCTTTCAGAATCTTATTTCCTTTGAGTTATATCATTGTATCTTTTTCAGATTCATGTGCTTGACTGGTGAGAGACTCATGACATGTAGAAGTTGATCCATTGAAATGGAGTTCTTTGAAATTGTCATCTTTCTCCAAAAAAGTGATAAGTTGGTTGTCATCATTGAACACTTGCTAGTGTTGTGAATTATCTGGCACACTTGGGTGAAAAACCACCTCGATGGTATATGTATTCATTTTTAACCCTAGGTGAGGGAGCATGAGAGAGGCTGAGATGGCCAATGAATCAGCCAGGTCATTCTGATCTCGCAGAACCGCTTTGATCGAGAAAGCATCAAATTCTTAGATGTTGTCCCATACGACATTGCGGTAGTGTCTAAGCCGGTCATTTTTTACTTGATATATCCCTTTTACCTAATTGACAATTAGCTCAGCATCTCCCTGCACTCTAAGATTCTTTATTCCCTTCTCTTTTGCAACTTTCTTGCCAAGTAACAAGGATTCATACTCGGAAGTATTATTCATATTGAAGAACTGTAACTTGAAAGAAAAAGGGAAAATATCCTTCTCATGAGATATTAGAACATCCCCAGCACTGCATCCACTTATTGCACAACTGCCATCAAACTGCAATGTCCATACTTTTTTGAGATCCTCCTCTTGGACAAGAACGTCCATTCTATTTGAGTTGGTGGACAAGAAATAGTTTTCTATCCCTGATGATTCAAAAAGAATCTAAGATTTAGGGTCATCAGAGTTAGTGACTAGATATTTCTTTTGTGATTCTGGTTCCAATGTTTGCATCACCCCTTTAACAGGAATCCTAGCTTTGAACCAGTCCATATGAATTTCCCCACCAACTTATTTACAAAATCTCCTCCCTAGCAATATCCAGTATGTTGCTGGAATATCAGCTACGAGAATAGTCATTTTTACCCTTTTCTCAGGGAATGTCGTGAATGCAAACTATGCATCCATTATCTGACCGATCAATGGTACGTGCTTGGTTTCCATGGAGTAGCATCTACCAAAAGGTTTAGTAAGTGTGAGGCCCAAAGCATGGGTGACCTTTGTTGGCATAACATTGTCAAAAGCTCCAGAATCAATTATACAGTTACTTAATTTATGACCATTGATCAGGAGAGATAGGTAAAAAGGTTCAATTTTCCCTTATGCGGAAGTCAAGGCAATGTTTATGTGAGACATAGGAGGCATGGGAAGAATTCCTTTTGGGGAAATAGGAGGAGGGACGGAAACCTGGATTTGGATATACTTAGTTAATCTTATAAGCTGCTCTGGATTGGACTAAAGGTACTCAGCTTCAGACATCTGGATCTTGGTATTTTTGGCATGATCAATTATATCGAATGCGGCCAATGGTTTTGCTAACAGATGAATGAGTCCTTCATTTCACATTTGTAGAGGAGCATTACTAGTCTTTAAGGGGCTAGGAGGAAAGTTGAATTGGAGGAGAAACAGGAGTAAAAGATTTCTTTACAAAAGGTTTAATAGGAGGTTGAGTAGGAATGGGATTACCTCTTTTAACGATTGTTGGAGGAGGAGTTACCACAACCTTTTCCTTTTATTTTTGAGCAGATAACCTCTGCTTCTTTTCTTTGCGAGCGAGTGAAAACTGTGTATGATTGTCCACTTGCATATCCTTAGGTACCTCTCTTCTTCATTAGATTCCTCTTCTTCGAATTCCATAAACCCAATAGCAGAGTCACCAGTTGGTTCATTGACATCTTGATCATCTTCGCCTTGTGAAAAAGGTTCTTCGTGATTTGGATCATCTTCTTTGATTTCAACTAAAGCATTGACTGGAGGGGCTTCAATTTCTAACCTTGGAGAAGTAGTAGACAAACGTGCGGCCTTTGAGCAACATTGTTAGGAGTGAAGTTCCTCTGTGGGATATCCCGTTACGAAGTAGTAGACGATGTTTGAGGCAATTTCTTCTTTGATGAGATAAATTCATTCGCCATCGTTTGGAGTGTTGGATCTGATGAGGTAGCCAGAGAAGAAGTTGAAGATTTTGATTTTGATGGCCCCCATCTTAACTCACCGAACATAAGAAGGTTGTCTTCTATCCAAATGGCCGCACAGCTTGAGTAAGGGACAAGGTGGGTATCTGTTCCTATAAAAGTAAGACACTTAATTTCGAACTCATTACATTCAAGAAGAAACACTTTTTATTCTCTAAGGTCAGGCATCATGGCAAGTGGCACATGGGTTGATCAGTGAATTGAATCGGGTGATAAAATTGCACGCATGGTTTCCTTGGTCTCCTTCTTCATGTGAGTGATTTGCTGACAATAACGTAAATGTGTCTTCTAAAGGTTTGTATCTGTCTTCAAATGTAGTCTGCAATGTGGCCCAATTAATGATGTATCAAGTTGGTAAATGCTAGAACCATTATGCTGCAGGCCCTTGTAAGTTCTCTAGAAAGAGACATACAGATACGTCCTCATGAGTCACGTCCAGAATGTCGCATGACATAATAAATGTATATATATGCACGCCCGTTCTTTGATTTCCACTCCCATCAAATCTTAGAGAAATTATTGTGATTTTCGAGAGGAAGGGGGTTGACTTGATGTGGAAAATGTTAAAGGACCCATGACATTTCCCCATGGCATACAGGAAAAGTTGCTACCATTTGGAAAGTAGGAAAAAGAACACGAGCAAGGATTGTGATTCCACTTTAACAATAGAGCACTGCAAGTTGATGTTGAGACACCCTGTGAAATTCCGGCCCCTTGGTGGAGGTGAGGCACTTCTTGATGATCAATCCGCTGAACTTAGTGACGTGAATCATGCTGGAGTGATACTAAAATTGTGCCTTTGAAGTAGATCAAAAATTGTATCAACTTCTCCACGATCTCTTCTGCTACGAGTAAATGGTTCACCCACCAACGTACCCATTCAGATCTGCCACAATCAGGAGTAAATTTACAACAATCTTTTTGTTTATACTTGCTGATTTTTTTTATTTTCCTGGCAAAAATCAGCAACATGTACTTTTTTCAATATTTAATTTTACCCCTTTTTAATAAACAACCAATTGTGGTTTTTTGAAAAAGATTAATAAGGATAAAAGTGAGTCAATTTAGCAGGCCAATTTCTCAGATCTTTGACCTAAATTTGGAAGGTTTTGAAAATAACATGAAATGTTAGAATCCCAGATCTAATGAAATATACAAGTTTTTGTAAAAACTCAGTGAACTAAAAGTTTCTATCTGGTCCAGATCTATGGATTTTCATAAGGAAATTTTCATTTTTGAGCACTTATGCAAAAATTTTGATCTTTAACAAAGGTCTAAAATTTACAATCTGGTAGTGACTTTTACAGTTTTTTAGTTATTTCCTTAGTTTGATCCCCAGTAGATTCGCCAAAAACTATTGGTATGAAAATCTGTCGGTTAGGTAGGTCATGGGGAAATAGGACAACAGTGTGCAGGGCAAAGCCCCTCTTCGAGACAGTGATGCGAAACTGGTATATTGCTAATGTATCAAGCAGGAATATGTGCAAATCTACACTATTCTATCTTTAGGGGGGTTTGGGATCTCATCCTAGTAGAGGTAGTTCCAACTACGAATATAAAGGTAGGAAGGAAGGAATGGAGGATGGTAGATTTGAAGGAAGAAAAGAAATGAACTCCAAGATGGAAAGGTTAGAAGGTTTATACTTTGAGCCGGTAGTAAATAGAGCAAAACTTACTTGAATAAACAATTAAAGCAACACTGATGAACATATGATAATATAAGGAATGAATCTAACACAGTAAAAACATAGATCTAACTTAAGAAAGATCTGATGCAAATAACACGCACATTAAGCACAAATTCTAAATATGTGTATTAATATTTCTTTTGTTGTAAGAAAACACAAAGTATTTCTCTCCTCACTTATCTTTTCATACAAGAAATATTCACCTAGAATACAACAAGTATTCTAGTATTTATAGAAGGAGAGGAGGAAAGAAGACAAAAGCAAACCCACTACTTTCAAAATATCTTAAAAGATATTTACAAAAGATCTAGAAAATATCTAAAAAGTCAACAGTTGACTTGGGAAAGTTTTCAGATGGCAACATCCTACGGTGCAACATGGATGAGGTCATTGTGTATGCCAAGAGAAACTTTTTAAATATTCAACAAAAATGATCAACGCATTCCAGAAAGGAGGAACTACTCATCATCATCACTTTGCTCAAATTAGGTATCCTACTTTTTATTAGGAGATTCGATGTGACACTGCGATCGATACTCAAGTAAACGTGTTGCTCATTGCTTGAAGTTGATCATTTATTAGGACCATTAGAATTGTCGTGAATGACTTCACAGGTTGCTTTCTCATTCTTGAACTTATCAAGTAACTGGATGAAATTATCACAAGCATCGATAAAAAATCCAATGAAATCATGGCATGCCAAGAGGTTATTGATTGAATCTCGTTTGAAAGTGATCTCTTGTGCCAAACCTTGAGTGACGATAGTCTCAAAATGCTTGGAATGTGTCATCTGATTCCTGCAAGTTACCTAATTCACTGAGCACCTCTAGAGCCATTTTTACAACTATATCCTCCATGTTGTATCATGCTTCCAGGGCTTCATCCTTGGATTTATTGATTCTCTACAGGATATATTCCATCTGATCAACCCAGTAATATAATGTAGTGAGATCCTTCTTATGTATATGCGCGGGTGGTTGATAATGCCAAAATTCAATAGGTCGTGAGTTGAGTAGTTAACCATTACTTGTAGCATTTCCCACTACAACTTGGCATTATCCAACTCTTCAAATAGGGAACTTGCTACTATTTGTAGCTCCTTATTTGCTTGGATTATATCTTGATAAAGCATTGTGAATTTTCCAATTACTTCCATACCATCTCTGAGGATCTATACAATCCAGGCTAATACTGCCGTTCCTTATTCACCAATCTTAATATATTCATTCATTTTCTCCTAACTAGGAACTTGAATGGGTTCAGCGACAGTTACTGGAGGAGCGTTGCTCATTTTCTACAATGCTTGTAGGAGATGTTTGTTTTGTTCTTTAAGTATCCTTTTATCCTCTTTTCCCTCTTGGAGCTTCTTGTAGAGATAATCCACAGTAGACAAGGCTTCCCCTTGTAGGATTTTAGACAAGGTCCCCATTGTGATCTGAGTCACTATGAAGTCTGTGGGAGACAGATATTCTTTTCTCTTGGTGGGATCCGGGAAAGCTATCTCCATGACTCTCTCCCCCAAAGCACCTTTAGAAAAGTGAGTTATCGCTTTCTATTTCTTGGTTCCCTTCTTTGGAATAATGGAGAAATCTATAGCTGTAATGGGAACTTTCCTCTTATTCGGGCTCAAATGGTCAGAAATCCAACCAGGACTTATTGGAGCAGGAGCGGAGGAAGAAGAAGAAACGGGAGTGAGGGGGAAGTGACTACATAGGCCTTAGGGAAGTATTTCGAAACACTCGGTGGTGGCATTGACAGGGAGTCTGACGCATTGATGCTTATGGGGCTTAGAGTTACCAACGGAGAACACAAGGACATGGAAATGGAAGGGATCTACAGCATGATTGAGGGAATATTAGTTGACAGATCCGTGAGGGAGGAGAAGATGGAAGAGGTGGGAGATGGAAGGGAGGAAGGGAGAGGAGAGGACACATCCATAGGAATATATGCTTGAATGACAGGAGGAGGAGGAGGAGTGGAAGAAGGAATGTTGGGTACCTCAGCAGTTACAGTCATGACATCATCCTGGGTGGATGCATCCGTTGGAATATCTATTGTTTCTTCACCATCTAGAGACACCAGGTCGACTACTTGCTTCTCATAAGTAGGAGGAAGGTCTTAAGGATTTTCCTCTTGTCTTCTTGGTTCTCCCACCTTATCCTTTCCTTTTCCTTTCGGCACGAGGACCGACCTTTGAGGTACACAGCCTGAAGGAGAAGTTGTGAAGTCAAATCTGAGGTATGTAAGGTCATTTTGATTGCACCAATGGTTGGTGCGCTACAATATGGGTTTGACCCTTTCTTGAATGGTCTTTGGTGCTTTAGCACTGTCAATCTTCTCGAATGGCCAGTTGTCCCCCTCTGTGTCAATATAAACTTGATCAATTTCTTGATCAGTCTGTTTGAATTTATTTGGGACAATGACAACACCATAGTAGATGATTTCCTCTAGAGCCAGCCGGGAGTGATCCTTCCACCTAATGTCTATCTCATGGGTTAGGTCTATCCAAATGTCCTCGAACTTGGGAACATGGATGGGATCAATTTTTTCCTTTGGGAGGCAACTCTGGCAGTCAAAGGTTGGCCTTGCCAAGAAGTTGTGCTTTGAATTCAACAGCTCAAACTTAGTGTACATCTCTTGTGCTTTAGCAATTGTAGGGCAGGTGTATTGGCCAACTGTAAGGGGGAATGTAGTTCCTCCTTTCTTTCTCTTCATACACCTGTCGTGATAAGTGATTAATTACCTTGAAAATTCTAGGACCAGCTTCAGCCTTGCAAACCTTGGCAGTTTTGTGGGCTCTCCCTCAAAATTCATAGCTCTAAGATATGTGAATGTGGGGAATTGTGTGAACAATGCTCCCCATTTCTTTGTAGCAGTAATAACACTCGAGCTGGTTCGATTGTGCCTCATGTTTGTCCTCAGCAAAAAAATTAGCTCATAAAAGAAGGCATCATTTATTTGGGAGAACTAGGAGATGCTGGCTTCGAGCCTTAGTTCTTGGTAGAACTCGTATACCTTGACTTGGGGCCATACTCCATTTTGGGTTAACACTGTGAAATCCCTTCCTATAACAGTGGTGTATACAACGTAGGAGTTCATGTAGAACATCCCAGTTGTTAGAACTTGTTGAAGCTAGTGTGAGATGGTGTGACTTATGATTTCACCCTAGCCGAAGCGTTGATCAGGTGTATTCTTGCTCATGTTCTCCAGGTATCTCAGCATCCTCTTATGGAAATAATGGGCATCAGGGAGCCCAAATACTCTGTTCAAAAACGTGATTGTATCACTCAACTCTTCATTAAAATCGCTATGGTGGATGGTTTGTGGCCATCTGGTCAACGGATTTTTGTTCTTTAAATAGAGTTCATTCATCATCTGCATGCACTGATCTTCGGTATCATCCCATGCCTTCCTGTAGTCTTCAATACTTATTTCCACATATTTCCTATGATGAGGAATGCCCAAGATCATCTCAAAGTGACGAGCTATGAGGTCTATGATTGCCTCGTGTTCTTTGTTTTCAACACATCTAGTGTTCTTGTTATAACATCGAGTAATTAAGATGATGAACTCATTATTCACGGCACTCACCGAAATCCTAGCTGCAAAGTGCAATCCACTGCCTATTAACTTATTCATCCAAGGGCCATTATTTTCCTTGGTGGTCCTTACCGAGGAATCATCCATGTCTATATGACCCAACTGAGAGTCTCTGATGTTAAGGCCGCACTCTACATCTGAGTCAGACATTCTGACTTTCTGGTACTTGTACTTCATTTCTTGCTTTGACTGCTTAGCTTTAGCTTTTACTGCGGTCCTAGCTGGTCCTTATTGATGAGGACAGATATGAGTTCAAGAACGGATGTTGTTGTTCTGCAAGAAGTATAGTATCAAGAAGGGCCAAACAAGAGAGCCAGTACTGTCGAGGTCTTCATGATGAAAATTTGAGGAATAACAAAACACCTTAGAATGTGTGAGAAAATAGTTAAGTTTAGCTTGCGGAAGGAAGAACGAGTGATTTTAAGCCTTAGGGTGTAAGGCGCAAGTTTTCAGTAGGCTGCAGGAGCTTTTATGGCTAGGTGCACTTTTATGGATTCCAAAATGCAAATTTTAGCGCTAAAGGGTAAAGCGCATGGCGCGGATCTACACCAAACAACATTTTATGTTGATTTTTTGGAATTTGTGCTTGCACCTCTAGAAAAATTTGCTAAGTATTATTTGGCTAGGCGTGGAAAAACTTCATGTTGCATAAGTGTAAAGTGTAATAAAGCACAACTTTGGAAGATGCTACGAGGAGAAATAGTGCATTAAGGACTTAATAGTTTAACAATTTTTGCAAATATCTTTGAGCTTCACTTCCTCTCTCTTTTGGATTTTTCAGATGACAAGGAAGAGAGGGTTTTTTTGAAAGGAAACAAACAGGGAGATGATTTTTTGTTTACTTCAACGGCAGGGGCCTTCCAGTTTGCC